>OZ023329.1:7860482-8030482 GCA_964007535.1 Brachyptera risi
CCTCAGGTTTCAATAATTGGGCCACTGTTATTTGTTTTGTTTGTTAACGATTTGTTAGCATGCTTTGGACATTCGAACGCACTAATGTCTGCCGACGATCTGAAGCTGTTCAGACTGTGGAGGCTAGATACTGAGAAGGAAAGTGGTCAACTTCCGCGCAGGACGCCATTTTTTGTCCAAATTTGTTGTCCGAGAGTGTCGAAAACTTACCAGTTAGTCAATTGGATGCCAGAAATTCCAACTGAAGTTGTTTCCTAACCGAAGTTATGCAGTCTAGGACACGTTTTCAAAGATCTGATCTGAATTCTGGTCAAAAAATGGCATCCATGCAAGAGATATTTCAGTAGCCAATATAAAACAGTCACCAAGTTTACCATTCTATTCCCCAGTATATAGTCTCTCTAGTTCAGGGGCTGTGGCGTTCTGCAGCGTGACGTATTCTCACTCTCTCAACAGAGGCTCATCTCTGAATGTGGGCAGTTTTCTTTCAGTAATAAGAAGCATCACATTTAATACTTATGCTGGCCTTCCATGAACACGATTTGCGTTTCGCTTTCGCAAGGCGGTGGAATTGAGGCAAGCTGAACAATCAGAAATCGCGTAACTTTCGTCACTGATTGGATGTTTCATCGTCATGGTGGCTTAAAAAAATGCTTAGCGAATTCGCAATCCAAATAACGCAGGTATGGAAGCCCATCATTATACTCCTGATGGATCTGACCTTGCTCGTGTCTCTGATATGAAAGACCTCAAAACACACAGAAAAGAGGAAAAATACCTTAGAATCGAATCTAAATTATGAGGGTTGACAATCAAATATGGTTTAACAAGTACCTAGTTTTATTATTGTTGTTTATATTCAGCTTCAAGACCTATTTTCATCTGCCTCTGTATCAAATTGAACAAATAAACAAGATTGATCATTTGGATGTCAAAAAGTGGACAAAAGATTCATTTTTCTCTAATGATCGAGTGATTTTTGTTGTTGTTGTTGTTTTTATCGATATTTTATGGAGAAGATAAATGTGTTCTACTCAAGAGCCCACAAAGCCTATTTGGCTTGTTTGTGATATAAACATAATTAAATCATAAAACAAACTTGATTACAAAATAAAATTTCAATGTATAATTAGAATAACATCGCTAGAAAGTGGAACAGACCTAAAAATGAACAGTAAAAACAACATTTATATATACTAGTAATAAGATACAGAAAAAAAGTCAATAATGATAGTATAGAATGTAGGCGAGTAAAAAATGAACCCTTTTCCACTTGGATATCACATTGAATGATTGAGTGATGAATGATTGAATGATTGAATTGTTCAAAAAATTCTTGAGCACATTATTCCACAATTTCAACTGGTTAAAGAAAGTCCTTCCACCGTTTGATCAGCAATAGTTGCCAAGTGATTTTGAAGTAATTCTACATTAGAAAATTTTAAGGGGGGACTCAGGTGAAAATTCAATCTTTGTTAATATTGATTTTAGGCCTATACACCTCAAATTTTTCACATAGATAATATCACACACCCCAGGTGCTTACCTGGCGCCGCATGTGTTGCCCCCGCCACCAACTCCCGGAGAGATGAGACTCGAAAAAAAATATGAAATTAAATTGATGATAAAAAAAACGACTTCCTAGCGGAAACAAATTGTTGGACTAGGAAGGTCGGTAGGAACTAAAAAATTAGGTTTTTAGGAAATTAAAAAGGTTTAAAATACTTGTGGTAACTCAAATAAAATTAGTCAAAATTTACTTGGAATAAAAAAAAGCAAGCTTACAATAAAAAAATCGAAAACATAAAAATAATCAAATTGTTATTTGCTTGGATAGTTAACCCGTCGGTTAACTAAACAAGCATATCAAAATTAGAAATTAATTGTGACCTTAAAAATCTTTCATTTAAAAAATATTACAAAAAGTAGGCCTTTTAATAGAAAATGAATTAGCGGTACCGTGGTTTCCTGCGTCTTCTACTTCGCCGCCGTCGTTGTCGTCGTCGTCGTCGTCGTCGTCGTCTTCATTGTCGTCGTCGTCGTCGTCGTCGCTGGTTTATTTACCGCACTGTTTCGGTTACCAGACGAAATTAACAACGGTACACCCTCCCGGGGCCACGTGCGCTCTTGACGACCAACCAGACTATTCTGCTCTTGACGACTTCTAATATGGACGATGGTCAGGCAATTTCTGATGTGGCTCGACGAATTTCGGCCTATTTATATGGTCGAACCTCTCGAAGCTTCTGGATCTTTTTCTGCGTGGATTTCACCACATGATGAAATCGCCCTCTGACGATGTTAGAAGTCAAGGGTGTGTATAGTCTGACCACCCTGGCGAATTCCACCCGCTCAGTGACAGTATCTCCACGCTTCATTCGTAGCGCTTGGATCTTGTTATATCGGCCTAACTATATCTTCGAGCGACTACGTGTATCGTCTCTTGTCGACAGGAAGTACATACCAGACACTTTGACTGATCAAAATTAGGGGTACCTTTTGGGTTTACATGAAATATGAAATAAATGTAGAAACGAAATGAATTGCATACAACATTAGAAACATGATTTAGAATTTATATCGAATATAGGCCTAGATACTTTGAAATGTCACAATAACAATCATGCTAAAACTGCGAAAAACTAAAAAAAAATCAACAATTAACGTGATTATTTTATTTTTATGGAGTTTTCAATAACGAAATTTATTTTTCGTTTTTCTCATGAAATTTTATTCCTCAGTACATTTTTTCTCACGAAAATGTTGCTGAGGTATTGTTCAAGTGTTGGTAATATATATATATATATTTTTTTTATATTCGTGTTATATTTCAAGATATGATTTTATTTACTATGTTTTTTTTTTAATTCAATTTCATATAAAATGTATTTGATATTCATTTCTCATCTCCATTGTTAGATGAGATATGAGAAAAATGATACGTCAAACCCTGAATGAACTGATGATGAAAACTCAAAAGAGAAAATCGAGACAATTGAACAACTTCTATTCATGCAGCACAAGAAACAAATTCTTGTTTTCTGAAAAAAAAATGTATTGCAGTAAATACCCTATCAAGATTGACAATGTAAATTACTATATTGAAAATAAGCGGACGGCTCAATGCACAGTGACACTGAATAATTTAATTCAGGTATGATTATTGATATTCTACAGTATTTTGAAATATTTGACTCGAATAAACATCCAAACCAATAATTATTTTTTTTTTAAATGTTTTAAAAAATGAGCATTTCACTTGGGTCCCCCGTTATGTTGAGCTTTATTGATCGATTTATTGATGATTGATATTTATTTTATTGATATTGATATTGATATTATTGATATAGGGCAGCAAAGTAGGCTGTGGCGCGGAAGGATAGGGTTCTAATGTAGGTTCATTCTTATGGGTAATAGCACGTACATGATTTTAAAACTGTCATAACTTCTAAACTATTGATACTACAGCTAAACCAGTTAGCCTACAATGTTCAGTAAGCTGTTATCTTTACGATGAGACACATACATTGTATCAAACGTCTGGTTAATTTAAACAATTGGATGATAAAAAACATGCTGTAATTGCGATGTCGCCAGGCGAATGAAAGAGAGAGATAGTTGCATCGGAATTCTCTCAGTGGCCGTGTTCTCAAGAAACTTGCTAGCTGCTTGCTAGGTATCGCTTGGCATCATCGCAAAACAGATGTTGCAACATTAGGCTTTGACCGTCATGCGGGTGCTCTCCTACGCGCACGGCTATCGTTAGTTTTCGACGTTGCAATTACAACATGTTTTTTATCATCCAATTGTTTAAATTTACCAGGCGTTTGATACAATGTATGTGTCTCATCGTAAAGATAACAATTTACTGAACATTGTAGGCTAACTGGTTTAGCTGTAGTATTAATAGTTTAGAAGTTATGACAGTTTTAAAATCATGTGCGTGCTATTACCCATAAGAATGAACCTACATTAGAACCCTATCCTTCCGCGCCACAGCCTACTTTGCCGCCCTATTGATATTATTGATATTTGATATTTTATTGATATTGATGATTGATATTGATATTGATGATTATATTGATTCCTTGAGTAAGGAAATGTATCTGAGACACTGTCATATTCTCCTCGCCAGCAGATCACGAGCACTCGGAATGAATAGGCCTATATGTATTCACTATTTTGACTTTGATTCTGGTGAAAAATCAACTATTTTCGACTTGGAATGGATTTAATCCAAAGAATGATAGTGTATACCTATATATCTATGTTTGGCTGTTTCTATCCACAATATCTTCCTATATTATAACAGAACTGTGTTTTCAACTGAATTTCGTTAGTTTTATTACATTTCAGTTGTCTGTTGAATAAAGAAAAGACATCAAATTTGAAGGTTACATGTCGAATAAGGAGGGAATATTCAATATCTGAATTGATATCTCTCAAAATGAAGCCCAATCAGTTTATTATTGATTTTGTTCTTATATTATTATCGAGTGCAGTAGGCCTATATCGAAACGAATCGCCTGACAGAGATCTATGGTTTTATGGTGACTATGAAGTTATGAGGAGATGAGTTAGGCTGAGATAACTTCGGACTTCACTAGACGGGCAATAGCAAAGACCTCCATTCTTCTCTCTTAGAGCTTTGTCCGTGTGTTTGTGTCTGTTTATTTGTTTGTTTGTTTGTTTGTGTGAGAGTACTGCACAGGTCGGATGGACCCCAATGAATTCCTTACCTCAAGGTCACAGTAGACAATCATTGCATCATCACGTATATATCATTCTGCCTTTCTTAATCATATCTTTCTGTTCACTCATTTTTGTATCTAATAGTTGTAAGTTTTCATATTTCCTATATTTGTTCGATGTGCGAATCTTTGAATTGAATAAATAAAATAAAAATGGTTTGACTGATCGACACGAAACTTTGTCTGTACACGAAGACTTATGCAACTTGGAAGTGTTTTTTTTTGGGGGGGGGGGGAAGGGTCATATCGGTTGGACCATTTCTGAGAAATATCATCTCAAAGTTTCTGAAAAAAAAACATAAGATCAGGCTGAGCGAGAAAATTTGAGAATAAAATCATTCAAAAAATATTTTTCTGTCTTTGAATGTGAACATATCATTGATATATCATCACAATTTTGTATGCAATTCGAACCAGTCTTAGAAGATGATAATATAATAGATGTTTTTCATTCAACAAATAAATAGAAATAGATGGATAAATAAATGAATGTTGACAAATGAAGTACATTCAGATGAGCGTAGCGAAGATTTCATTTGACATACCGAAAAAATGGACTCCGTTCTTATGTTGTTGTTTTTTTTTTTATTATTATTTTATTTTTTTTTGTACGTGGCATACAGATCGGGAAAAAATACCTATCGACTTGAAACTTTTTCTACATATTTTTGTGATACCAAAATAGACTGAAATGGTTTAAAAAAAAATCGATCGGAAGGTTTCTCCAGAAAAAAATCGCAGAGTTTGAAAAATCCTCGTGAGAATGAACCGGAGGGAAAATACTTGGAAAATAAGAATTCTTCAAAAGCTCTCAAATTTTCACCGAATATGAACAATACTATTAAACACCTTTTCAGAGATTTTTCAACAATCGGATGAAAAATAACAAAGAAAACGCATCAAAGGTGTACATTTCATTGAATATTTGGATCCATTGGTTTTGCAAAGTGTATATGCGACAGGTTGAAGCACTATAAATATCAACAAGTTGCAGGTGAGGTTTTTGAACGTTTGAAGTAATCCAAGGTCCGTAGATGTAAATTGAGCTGACAAGTTATTTTTCATTCTAGATTTATACTTGAATAGACTTGAAACTTGAACTTAAAACTTGAACTTGAAACTTGAAAGTTTAATGAGCATGTCATCAGGTAGTTGTAAGTTCCATGAGTCTTGCCGTTTCATTATTACCAACGTTTCAGTTGTTGAGAAATTTTTTACAAAATTGTATGGGGTTTTGAATAAATCTGTATCAATAGAACGGCAAGACTTATGAAACCAATTATATTTATCTGATTACATGCCAATTAGTGTGTACAATAACTTTGGCCAGTTTCAAAACATCACAATCATTTCCGAAATTAATAAAATAAAATAAAATAAAGGAGATTAAAAAAATTAAAGGAAAGATAATTGAAGGAAATAGAATTCCTGTATTCAATGAGCGTTTTGGGTTATTTTGCCGGTACACGGGAAAAAACGAGACACAATCTTTCGAGTTTGTTGTCATTAGTTAAAAGTTGATGAGTTTCACTCCTAAAACCAATGCTGGTATTGTCCTGATTTTTAATTTAGATTACATAGTAACATCAATTTTAAAAGACTCATCCTTCATTCTTCACAATCATCTTTATAATAACTCTCCTTGATAACTTAATAATGACCTACCTTTGAATTAATTAATATTACCATTATTTGTTTTTGTTTTTTGATAACGGCTTTTCCTATAATTGAATTTTATATGGATTATCAAGCTGGATCCCCGTGGTCAATCACGCAATGTCAACAGCCGACAATAGAGTGGTTTTTCTCTCTACAAAAACGGGTGTTACTTAAAGGTCTATAATATGTTCCGGATTTTTGAAAACTGAATTTTATTTTGCGGCGGAAATTTATGGTCATAGACACAGCGCAGTTCTATGGTGTTATAAAGTTGATTGGTCTCGAATAATTAAAATGAGGCGGTAAGATCACTCTTGTGTTGCCCTGTCCAAACGATTCTACCTCTCGTCCATAGCCTTGATGGAGGTACAATGATTTTGTATCAAGTTTCGATTTTATTAAAACATATATATATTAGTTGAATATCAATTTTCTCAAATGGTTCTAACTCTAAATCTACTTATTAATTTTGTCTTAAGTGGATTTTCTCATTTTCAGACAGATGAAAAGCCTCACGATAATTAGTGGATCCATATATTTTTATTATCAGAAATATTTCTGTGCATTAGTGAACAACCAACTTAATCAACAAATATTTATTTTTCAGCAGACTCCGTCTCCTAATACGTCAGAGCCAAGAATTAGTGCACTCCAGTGTAATGTTTGTCAAGAGCCTATATATTAACAGGTGGAACAATCAAGTGTTGATAATTGGGAATTAGGGTAACTGCCAGACGTGGTAACTATACATTGTGAAATCTAGTATAAAAGCGTCGAGTTTTTCTCAAACGTCACTTCAGTACAGAATTACCAACTGTATACAGTACTTGCAATGGCAGCTTTCAAGATTATTATCGTCGCTTTGGCAGCAGTGTGCTTGGCACAGGCTCAAACTGTAAGATATACAATACTTAACATCATTATTAACATCATCAACATCATCATTATCATTAACATAATCTGAGAAGAAAAAAAAAATTATCATTATTGTAAAATTGAGTGTAATATGAAAACGTGTGAATAAAATAGTGGAAAAGATTGGCGTGGCGAAGATTTCCATTCCACATATAGAAAACAATCGGACTTCGCTTTTGTTTCATTTTTTGTTTGTAATTCAATCTCAATCATTTTCTATATTCATTTACACCAGCTATTATTATCATTATCATTATTAAAAAACAAAAAACGTAATAACTGATCATTGTCGAAATGTAATATCTCAATTTGACCAGAACCGATCTAGCAACCGATTTTGCCGCCCGTTTAGTTTAGTCAGCTTGAAAAGTCGAGGGGGTTCGAGTCCCGCATACGACACGGTTCTTAGGAGTTCTTGTTTCTGTTGTTCCACGGTCCGTCAACAACGAGGCTAATCGCGACGCGGCAAGTTATCCATCTCGTATGATTCACATTCATATGATGATTCACGTCTCCAAATAACTCAGTTGTTCATGAGACCGATAATTGAACAAAACAGTAATAATTGATAAAATCATTTCAATCTTCGAAATAATAATGCCCTCAAATGGACTATATATATATATATTTTTTTTTTTATTGGTCACATACACTGATACAGAAAGAAAAACACAATTACAACCAAAAAAAATCCACAAAGCCCTTCAAAAAAGGCTCAACTGTGAGTTAAAATAGTGAATTATAAGTACGATTCAAATTCGGACGTATTTCTCGAACATTAAAAATAATAAGGTAGTTGAAGTAGAACGAAAAGAAGAAAAACATTTAGTGATTTACATTCAGTGATTTGTTACATTCTACTTACGACGTGTAAGGTTTCTTTGATTACTATTGATTTCAAGCAATCAAGTTTTATATATTGAATATATGAATGGATGAAAACAAAATATATTGAATATTTGAATGGCTAAAATGATATATAATAAATATATAGATGAATAGAATAAAATATATTGAATCCATTCATCTCAAATATATTTCAAATATATTTCATTTTAAATTCTGCGTTTAAGAAAAATGACATATTGCATAATCGATTTGTCCCCAGCCCGTCAGCGACGACGGAAGGGCCGCCGCAGTGACAGCCATCCAGAACGCCATGGCCGGCGTCGCGACGGTAGTTGCCAACGCCGCTGCCAGCGTCAGCAGCGGTACCACCGCGTCCCAGGCCGCTTCCGCTTCCGTCCAGGCCGACTCCACCGCCAAGATCAACTCCCTGCTCGCCGGCTCCATCACCAAGGCCACCACCGCTGTGAGCGCCACCTGCGCCACCACCAACCTGGCCATTGTCAAGTCCAAGGCCGCTTCCGGCGCCGCCAATGTCACCGCCTGCCTGGCCACCAAGGTGGCGCAGTTCGCTACGCTGCAAGCCAGCATCACAAGCTTGGGTGAGCTGACGAAATTGTCTTCCTATTCAAGAATATATTTGCGCTAAATGACCTCGTTGTCGATGTGCCTCCAAACCCTAATATTCATTCATTCAAGACTATATTTAATATTTATTCTATTCATTAGTAGAGTTGAGTACCATAGCAACGTGTCCAGTATTTGAATATTTCCATTGTTACAGCAAAAAATGCTATTCCCCCTCTTGAGGTGGGAAAAATAGGTCACATTTTTGCGTTCCAGGACCCCTATTCCTGAGATAAATAAGATGTGAGAAAAATGAAAGTGAGTGAGAAAACGATTATCTCACTTAAAATGGCCGATTAGTAATTGTAAATCGGCCATTTTAAGTGAGATAATCGTTTTCTCACTCACTTTTATTTTTCTCACATCTTATTTATCTCAGGAATAGGGGTCCTGGAGACCGTGACTCTGTTAGTATCTCGTATTGTCATGGTATTTAGCTCTCCTAGAGAACATTATCCAATCAAAATAGATAGTCTATTGGAGCTAGCTAGGCCTTGGACGTTATTTCAAGTGACAGTCGCGGTGAGGGTCCGTCATATTCATCTATTCATATCGTAGTTTATATACCTTTATGGGTAATCTTCTTGGTGAATAGCTTCCCATTTTTGTCTGTTGGAATGGATGGAAAGTTGTGGCTGACTATTAAGGAACCATTTCAGAATTTACTTTAAAAGAAGAAAACCACAGAAAACTTTACTCTGAATGATCAAGATTACGGTGATAGTTGTTCATTTGTTACGGAATGCATAGGCTTTTACGCTCGTCTATGACTTAAGGCCCATTCACAACCGAAATTAACATTAAAATTAGAATTAGCAGTAATGTAATTATTTAGTGGCTGTTCACAACAATAATTTAGCATTAAGGATCAGCCAATGAGATGGCTTGTTTACATTAGCTGATGGCCGATGGGATTAACGATGCGCCTGCTCGACATCGTCCGAACGATAGAAGGCTGTGGCGCGCCAAACGTTTACTCAAATCTGATTGGTCAGTGCTTACACCAAGCTGTAAAATTAACAGCAAGGTTTGGAGTTTGCAAACCTTGCGCTTACTGCTAATGCGTTACGGCTAATGCGTCGCATTGTGAACGGAGTGCATGGGGGCCATAAGACAAATATTGCTGCTAATGCTAATTTTACTGCTAATTTCGGTTGTGAATGGGCCTTTAGAATTGATTTCAAAGCTTCAGAAATCACGGCACCTCCACCAATTACTGATAATAATTAATATATTTGCAATTTTCTCATGATAACTCATCGGGATGAAGAAATATGGATACCTAAAACAAATTAACCATTATAGAGAAAAGAGGGGGCATAGTGTCCCGCAGGAACGTTTTGAATTCAGCATTTATTGAATTTAACGTGGTTTTAGACGTTATCGACAAATATTGACTTGATACTGCTTAAATATCTTTCAGTGTTTTGGAGACCAGATTAATATTCACAAGGGGGTAAATTCATGATGACTAAACAATATATTCATCCGGAAAACCACTAAAACAATTATTGTTCATGCTTTAGTTGACACTGAAATGGTCACAAAGCATGAATCTCGCGTTACAAACAAGACGATTTGATTACTTCTTGAAATATTGTATCGATGTGTTTGAAAAACAACTGCATTTAGGATGAACTAGAAATAAACATTTAAACCGTATGCGCTTGGCATGAAAGATCAGGGAGAGTCACGCCATTTTTGGTTGTGAATCAAGGTGACAGAAACAATTCATCTTTATCAAAATAATTATAGATATGTTGATAGCATACAGTTTATCCGAAAGAAGAAGGTTACTCATCCAATGTATTAATTTCCATCTCTATGGTAACTATCAACTGGGTTTGTTCTATGTAATGGCTCAAGGTATATTTCAACTGGGTTCTCCAAAAATTTCTCGGAATTTTCTATTTTTTTTAATTTTCAATCATCAATATACCATTTTAACATTGATACATCGATAAATAACAGAAAATTCGATACACTTGTTCAGATGGGCTCCTCTTAAATACTCAAGTACTTGAATGAGCTTCCAGGACATTTCAGGAAGCTAAAGGACGTTGGTTTTAACCATAATCATTCTAAATTGAAACTGAAAGAGTTTCTGGTGAGCAAATTTTATCTTTCACTGACTGTTCTAATATCATTGTGTGATGTAATTTTGAACAATCACACGTTATTGGGCCCATTATTATCAAGAATAAACTATTGCAGCTTGTGTGAAAGAGTGAATAATCATAATGCGTGTGCATATTTTGTTCTATATATTTTGAAACTTGGAGTCATTATAGAAAGTCAAATTGGAGTATTTCTAATCAATATTTCAAATCATTTAGTGATAATTATATGGAAAATTTAGATCTCTATCTTATTAGTTCAATTGTTCTATAACTGTTCAAAACATTCGTACTAGTAGTCATATATATATGATTCAATTACAATGTGATTCATTTTCATCAAAATTATGATTTTCCATACTTATAAATGCAGTTGTGGTGTTTTTTTTCTGTTTTGTCAATTTCTGTTCAATCCACAGATGAACGAAACCAATGAGCCATCTTTTAGGCATAGGGAAAAAATGTGGATTATGAATTGTAGTAATTTTATGAGTGAAAAATGAACAACTGTTAAATCTCATAATTGACGACCCGCAGTCTCCGCCCCCATGACGTCACAAATAATACCGTCCAATCAACAGGGCTGTTAAAACTGTAGTCAAGATGACTCGCAGTCTCCGCCCCCTAGACGTCACAAATCATACCGTCCAATCAACAGGGCTGTTAGAACTGTAGTCAAGACGACTCGCAATATCCGCCCCCATGACGTCACAAATCATACCGTCCAATCAACAGGGCTGTTAAAACTGTAGTCAAGACGACTCGCAGTCTCCGCCCCCATGACGTCACAAATCATACCGTCCAATCAGCAGGGCTGTTAAAACTGTAGTCAAGACGACTCGCAGTCTCCGCCTCCATGACGTCACAAATCATACCGTCCAATCAACAGGGCTGTTAGAACTGTAGTCAAGACGACTCGCAGTCTCCGCCCCCTTGACGTCACAAATCATACCGTCCAATCAACAGGGCTGTTAGAACTGTAGTCAAGACGACTCGCAGTCTCCGCCCTCATGACGTCACAAAGCATACCGTCCAATCAACAGGGCTGTTAGAACTGTAGTCAAGACGACTCGCAGTCTCCGCCCCCTTGACGTCACAAATCATACCGTCCAATCAACAGGGCTGTTAGAACTGTAGTCAAGACGACTCGCAGTCTCCGCCCCCTTGACGTCACAAATCATACCGTCCAATCAACAGGGCTGTTAAAACTGTGGTCAAATTCAAATATTCAATCGAGGTATCTTCAAATGACCACAAATAATATGATCCAACTGGCCGACTGGGAAAGCCACGCCTATTTCGAGTCGTCAATAAATTATAATTGTCAATCATATTGTTCTGTTCGTCCCAGGCTCTTCCGGATCGTTCAGCACCCAGATCGCCAACATCGCTCTCTGCAGCAGCGAGACTGTGATCGAGATGGAACTCCTGTGCATCCTGACCGAGCTGGCCAAGGCTGACGACGAGTACAAGCGCATCACCAACTCCGTCAACCTCTCCGCTGGCACCTCCGCCACCCTCCAGGCCGGCATCGCCGCCGACCTCCTCTGGTGCGAGATCATCCACGTATCCAACCTCCAGCGCGCCGTCAAGGTCCTCAACGCCTGCTAAACTGCTCAGTTGGGTTAGGAAATGAAATTCAGTTTTGATTCTTCGCAAAAAAAAAGCTTTGTAAAGTGAAAAGTTGTTAATAAAGTGGTCAGCATTTAATATTATGACTATAGCTTTTTGATAACCACAAAGCGTTCCTTCCCGTTCCTTAATTGCCTTATTACCTTGCAGGAATTATAGCTGTATGGACATGAGGAACTATTGCTTATTCCTGATGTACACTCCCTCCAGACCTCTCTCAAGGTCATCAACGCCTGCTAAGCGTAAAGCCAGTGCTAAGTCAGTGCTGAGTCAGTTTAAAAATAAAATTCAGTTTAAATTCTTCAAAAATAAAACTTTCTTGTGAGTCTAGGTTGTTAATGAATTGTAATCGGCATTTAATATTATGACTATGGATTTTCGATCACCAGAATTCGTTCTTTTCCGTTCCTTGTCGGTATGACCTTCGATTATAGCTACATGGATACGCAACTCATGCTCCATTCCTGATACAGACTCTCTCCAGAGCTGGGAAACACGAGGGTGAACGGCTGAATCTTTCAGTTTTGTGTAGTGAATAAAGATCTAATTATATCATGAATCGGGTTATTGTGATCCTCGATGTTTACTTGATCGACTAGTGCACTGTATTTTGCTATTTGTATGAGATATATTCTTCTAGGAAGCCTTTAATGTAGACAGAAGAAATGCTGGGCGAAAAAAAATACATGAACACATCATCTATCAATCTGTTTTGATTCATCCAAAAATTGTAAATGAAAACAGATAATTTAATTTTTTTTTTTTATTCGTGTTCTCACAAAGATTTCAGTACAATTTCGTAGACCCGCAAAGTCACAAAAAGTTGACTTGTCTACGGGTCTACCAACATTTTATACATAAGAAAAACAAATTACAAATAAGTATATCAAGTCTGAACACTTACGCACGTACATTTTGATAATAATGATGAAAATATCAATTTTAATAAAGAAAAAATAATCATAATGATAAGTATCCACATTTTGAAATTATGAACTATTTTCAGTTATTTGGAATATACACTGTAAAATAGTTTTATTTCTCATGAAATATATGATAATTTGATATTTGAATAATTTGAGTATTAATAATAATAATAATGTGATTTCTTCCTTGGTGTAATAGCAACGCTTTCTGGTTTCAAATACATAGTTATGGTAACACATCTCTGAAGCGCTGTTGCTTGTCCATCGGTAGAATAGCTTTGACCCAAGTCATTACAGACAAGGAATACCTATGCCTTATCTGTGACATTGTTGTGTGAAATTTCATTCCCGATTGCGCTCATCTCGCTCATGTTTGCGCTCGCTGTTCACTGTTTCATAATGTTTGAATGTGTTTTGTATATTTGTTCCTAAAATTGTTGTATTAAATTACCACATATCATATTGACAAGTCTAATATCTTTGTAAGATCAATTTGAACCAATAAAGCATATTCTATTCTACATCTTTCAAAAACAAGAGAGGGTAGATTCGTAGTCACAAATGAGTAACTTTCCATCCCAGACAACTTTCAAGTTTAAACTATTCCAATTGACATTAAAACTTCCTTTGAACTACATTCAGAATATTGTTAACAGTATCTATAGTAATTCAGATTTATATGAAAAAATAATTTAAATATATCCAACCTCATTTATTAGTTACCAATTCAAAATATTCAGTGTGATCAAACAATTGATGGCTTATCCCCCTTCAGACCTATCAGCTGTGCACGAGTGATCTCATCAGTTAATCAAGACGATTGTTCTATAATCGTGTCGGTATATCATGGAGGACGATCAACCGTCCACCGTGCTGGCCAGGTTGAAAGACCCTCTGGTTTGGGCCAGGCTCGAGTCCGGGTATCGAATCGAGGACCTCCAAGAGAAACGATTCGAAGAAGCGTTACAATTCATGAAGGTATGATTAATTCCACGCGAGGTGTTAACAACTCCTGCAATCTGGTGTACAAACTTGTCATGAAATCCCTTGAAATCTTCTGGAAATCCCGTGAAATCTATTTAAATTTGAAATCAGGTATACACCAAATTTACTAGTTGTTTACCACTCAGTTTCACAAATATTGACGGGTTGTTACAAATTTCAACGGTTTCTTAGTTTTTCGAGCATTGACCATTAGTTCAGTTGGTAGTTTTCTGAACCATAATCCATGAGATCGGGGTTCGATTACCGTCGGTCGCACATTCTGACTGAGGTTTTCATCATTTGCTCAGTCGTTGTAATGAATGGAGAGAATGGTGGCCTTAACTATCCGTTTCTTTCCCGCATCTGAGCAATGAGATCATTCTATTCTTGTCGAGAAACGAAACAGAAGTGGGGTCTTGAATGGCCTCGAGAGACGATCTATAGGTATGAAGTCAGGACTAGATCCGTTGTAAGACGAAGCTTTTATGAAGTCACTCCAGTTACAATCATTGTGGTCAACTCAACAATGATTGTAAGATAACAACAATGAACGATGAAACTCAGTCAATAATGAATGACGATTGACGACAACAAAAAACAAAACACTTTTGAAATATAAATTTCAAACTCGGAGCTTTTTAAAAAAAGTCAGACTGAATCGTGTGTTCATGAAATGTTTAGTTGTCAATTCCTCACTCTTGATTCACTCTCAAATAGTTTGAATATATCCAATAATCTCGTATCTATCAGAAGAAGACGCTAGGCCAACACAGCAAATCCAAATATCACCGTTATGTATTTTAAGCACAATAACACGTTCAACCCTCTTGAACAATAAAATCACAAATACACAAATTACTATGAAACCACATTTTAAAGACACATTGAAATATATCGAATAAAACATCATTTCAAAATATAAATTATGAGCACCATACAGATTACACACTAATTACTCAAATCTATTAATGATTAGAGTCACGATCACAGATGTATTATAATTATTACGTCACCAAGATACGTAACTTCTGCAGTCGACAGCAACATAAGCTCGTCCCTATCTCGGCGGCCATATTGGACATTTACAGATAGAATCCAAGCAAGGCATTCCATATCACCTCACCGAGACACGTTACTCCAGCAGTCGATAGCAACATGCTCGTTCCTATCTCGGCGGCCATATTGGACATTTACAAATAGAATCCAAGCAAGGCATTCCATATTATCACTAATATGTGTTGAATATGGCGTAAATTTCCCGGTTTGTAAAACGGTGTGAAGCTACTGCCGAGACACAAATATGTACACCTTTTCAACGTTGAGTAACTTATCTTGGTAATTGGATGAGCGATAGCGGAGACTTCCATCCCTCTCTTATGGAGTTTTGTCTGTGTGTTTTGTTGTTGTTGTTTGTTTGTTGGCACTAGAAAAGTCGCACGGTCTCATTGACCGACGTGAAACTTTTTTTTACACGCGCACTTTTCCAGCTTAGAATTGTATAGTTTTTGTGTCGGATCGGTTGCACTATTTCAGAGAAACGTCATCTCAAAGTTGAAGAAAAACAACCGGCACAGTAGCTGAGTGGTTAGCGCACTTGCTTCGTGTGACCCGGGAGGTAAAGGGACATGTCAGAACAGGTTCGATCCCCGCCACCGTCCATCTTTACAGGGGTCTTTCGTGGTTTCCCTCTGTAGTCTAGGCTAATGCCGGGATGGTTCCCACAATATAGGCCACGACTGCTTCCTTCCCACTATCCTTCCCACTACCCATAAAACCTTCATCTCATCATCCCATCATCTCATTAATCATTCATCCGACGCCAATAGATCTCAGTCATCATTACAGTGGGTCGTTGAAACCCAATATAAAAAAAAAATGAAGAAAAACATCTATGGAATTAGGCTGGGCGAGAAAATTTAAACAATGAGATCTCTCCCAAAAAATGGAAATTTTCACTGAATGTGAACCACAGCCTTCTTTATTTAGATCATTCTTCTCTGATACTGCCCTTTCACTCGGGGTATGCTTCCCATGTTAACCGATGTCCAATTATTTTAGTTCACAAAATCGCCGATGGTGCCGTTGTTTCCAGACCATGACGTCACTTTCCAAAGATGTTCAAGTAAATCGGTTTGTTTGAAGTGTCATATCTGCGAAGATACCAATAACTTTGGGAATTTCCGTAGGATAATTTAAATTACGCACGCATTCTATTAGGCCGTGACTTCGCGAGTTCACCAACTAGTAACTTTGTTTATTATAATAAATGATATGAAAGATTTTATTCAATGATATAATGAATCCGGAATATCACCGGGACAAGTTCTTGAATGATGTTCATTGCTTGGGTCAACATAAATATCGTTCACGTCTAAATCTGGGTAAGCCTATAGGCCCTCGCCAAAATGTAGATATGACATAACCTCAATAACGTTGCAAGAGATTGACAGAATATTGTGACAAGAATGACAGTTGAAAAGAATGACAATTGTTCGAAGTTGGAACTTTAGATACCAGGGTGCAGTACATACCAGACCATGACGTCATTTTTGCCTGCGCGAGCAAATATGCGCGAACCCGTCCAAATAGCCCGAGTGAAAGGGCAGTATAAGAAATGAATGATTTGAATAAAGAAGGCTGTGATGTGAACACATGGCTGCTATTGATAGATAGGCCTATCAACACAAATTTGTACGAAATTTGGATTAGCCATTTCGAAGGAAATAAATTAGCACTGCACAGGTCACATGCGTAGACTGATCAACATGAAACTTTTTTTGTACGGGCCAATTTTTACAACTTAGAACTGTATAGTTTTTGGAATAAATCGGTTGGATAGATTTTGAGAAATATCATGTCAAAGTTTTCAAAAACCCCATAAGATTAGGCTGGGTAAGAAAATGCGAAAAAATGAAAACTCTCCGAAAAAAATAAAATTGTCTCTGAGTGTTAAAACATGAATGATACACATAAACACCATTCTGTAAGCAATTCGCACCAGCCGTTTCGAAGAAAAAAATGCAAATAACTGTTTTCAAATATATGTTTCAAATATAAGCTATGACTATCAATAACGTAACGGGATAAGCAGCATGGCGCTTTCCTTTCGCACCATGCGTAGGCTATATCAAAGGGATGCCGCCTCACAAATTTTATGATGATTTGCTGGTATTGTTGTAAGTTGATCTATACAAGTAATAGATGTAATGCAATCTGTGAATCCAGCTCTTTCCAACTGCATTAAGCAATATTGGAATACATTTCATACGAATTGGCCAATCTAAATTTAAAATACGTCTGTAAAAGCATTTCGTCCCCTAGTCAAGAGCCCTACTGCTATATTCACCATTTGATTACTGGATAATCACTCATCATCTACGAGAAAGATCAGAAACAATGCAAGTACACAACTATGTACTATATATTGTAATACGAGCCTAATACGTACGATTTGATTTGAAATTGCGAATCTCAGAAATGTACACGAAAGCGCGCTGATTCCATCATGGTGAAAACGGTCTGATGTTGAAAGAATAGGACTTACGATAGTTGCTTATCCCCAAAGACCTTTATATATATTATCCCGTTACGTTCAAAGACCTTAGTATCTAACTTCGTTATCTAACGAAGTTAGATACTAAGGTCTTTGGTTAAGTTATTGAAAGATTCACTGCTTCCTAGATTCGATATTTGCCCAAGAATGACCTAGGCCTATTCTTTATATTCATCAAGGTGTGTAGAATACCAGAGAAGATAAAGTATAGCAATTAAATGAAGGACAAAGTGTGTAGAACACCAGAGTCGATAAAGTAGCAAATGTAGGACTGTTATTATACCTTATTCAGATATCTCGCTCATCTTACAACGCATATTTCGCGATGGCCTAGTTTATTCATCAGATAGGTGGAGATAATGGCAGAAAAATGTTGCCAAGATTCACGGCTTCGTAGATTCAATTGACTTCTGTCAAATGACGTCACTCATTGTTGAAAGAGACAGACAACAATCTCAATCAGTTAGAATTAACCAATCAGAGTGTTTGTTAGTCCACCAGTTCACTGTATTGCTGGTAGCGATTGTTTGTCATTTGATACGTGACAACTATGGAATGAAGTATATTTTATTTGAGTCAAGGTGTGTAGAGTTTTTGATTATACTTCATATAGATATCTCGGCTCATCTTACAACGCATTTGCTGCATTTGCTAGTATATATAATATGTCCCGATTACCGTCCAGTTGTTGTTGTCAGGAGTATTTCATCACGGAAGAGCTGCTGTGTCGATCCAGCGACATGCCGTTCGACGACGCCTCGCTCAACAACTTCATGAACACGGCGACCTTCTGGATGAAGGACACGACGTCGCTGATCGCCGTCGAGGAGGGAACCAACACGGTGGTCGGCGTCCTGATCAACCGCGTCGTGGAGCGGCTGGAGCGCACAAGGACGTTCAGCAGGATACGGGTACGTCAAGCTGGCCTTACATGAACATTTTTGATGCGATATTACTCCCTCATGCGGGAGCGGGACGGAGCGACGCGATTAAAGAAAAGTGCTGCTGCCTAGTAGCAATTCAAGCAAGTTTGTCAAAGAGATGGGCGTGTCTATAGTGTCCCGCGATTTTCGTGGCATGACTCAAGTACGTTGACTGTTTGATTAATTTTAACTGTTATGTTTAACACTTGTTATGTTATGTTATGTTAAGTGTTTTGACTGTTTAATTTTTTCTGATATCGCTGGTGTCTTCTCAATAATAGGCTGATAATAACTATATAAAAACAAAATCTCATAAAAGAAGTCGTATGCACGTGAGCAAATTGATCAATTATGGAATTATTTTAAAACAATTCATGCTAAAATCGACACAGCTGTTCTGAGGGAAGCAGTACGACGGCGACCTCATACGGATTTCACCTGAACCCAAGCTACATCCGGCCATTCCGCATGCGATTTGCTGCGGTGCGAGCCAAAAGTTGAGAAGAGCTGAACTTGTGCGACAAAACCACACACCATCACGCAGTCTTCGCTGATTGGTCAATAATTCAAAATGACCGATATTGCTCCCGCATGCGGTTGCGATATCGCATCGAAAATATTCATGTAAGGTCAGCTTCAGTTAGTGTTGAGATTCAAAGGCGCGTCGACAGCGAGGTCATCTTACGCCCATGTCCGTGTACTTGGTTTGTCTCGCCATGGTTGTCTTGCAACGTTTGTGGACGTTTCAAGTTTGTGGACGTTTCAAGCATGTGGGCGTTTCAAGCATGTGGACGTTTCAAGCATGTGGGCGTTTCAAGCATGTGGGCGTTTCAAGCATGTGGGCGTTTCAAGCATGTGGGCGTTTCAAGCATGTGCGCGTTTCAAGCATGTGCGCGTTTCAAGCATGTGGGCGTTTCAAGCATGTGGACGTTTCAAGCATGTGGGCGTTTCAAGCATGTGGGCGTTTCAAGCATGTGGACGTTTCAAGCATGTGGGCGTTTTAAGCATGTGGGCGTTTCAAGCATGTGGACGTTTCAAGCATGTGGGCGTTTCAAGCATGTGGAGGGAGCGGGAAACAAACAGAAAAGTGTGAGAAGATGATATAAAATGGAAAATGAAGACAATAGATGAGAAGAAAAATGACACGAAAATACAATGGTTTAGTACACCCTCCATATACTCCGGTGACCAAAAGGCTTCCACTTGACCGAGACGGTCCTTATAGATTGGTCTGGGCCCTCACTCCAGGCCTTATCGTCATGGGTGACCCTGCTGGGAGCGAATAAATCGCTCCCGATGACAGCTCTGGAGATGACGGAGCCACGCAAGCCCCCACACCACGACAAGGTGTCCGGATCTACGAGGGGGGGGGGGTCCGTGTATACTCGAAAAAAGAAGCTGACTTCGGGAAAGAGAAAATCATTGCAGTTTCAAGAAATTTTTCAAATTTTAAAATTTGTTTCTAATGGTAAATTTTTCCCTGTTGAATCAGGGCATCTTTTGGTGTGAGGTTCGCGTGGCTACGTGATCTCCAGAGCCGTCGTCGGGAGCAATGTATTTGCTCCCAGCAGGCACCCATGGCGATAAGGTCTGGAGTGTGAAACTTATATCGAATCAGATGAGGACACTTGGTTGTGCCAAGTTTCAATAGCGTTAAGAACGATTAGCTACTTGGTGACGACACAAGCCAGAGCCACATCGAAATTTGAAATTGATAATGCAAATTACAATGACATATTATAATCAAGAAGACCGTTCTCGGACATTTCTTGTACGAATGTGTCTAAAAATAGAATTGTGGTTAATGTCAACTGTGTGCAGAGCGCGAAGAGAAAAACAAATATTGTTCGTCTGTTTCGAGTTTGGTGAAATTTAGTGACCGCATCGCTCGTCCAATAAATGTCTCTGTTCCGTGTTGCCATGCAGTTGATGGACAATGTGGGCGTGGCCTACGACAAGGTGATGACGCTGCGGTGGCAGGTGCACCGGAGGCTGGACGTGTTCGAGCATTACGGCGTCGACAAGTTCTTCCGGTTCTACGCGCTAGGCGTGCATCCGCATCACAGGGGCAAAGGTCAACTTCTCACATATCCACTACTGCTCTTTTGTTGCCATTACTAGAAAAACGCCTTATATGCGTTGTTAGACGAAATAATAGTAATAGTCTGTCAACTTTTATGGCCAAACTTTTGCCTACATTCGTCAATTGGGTGACATTTAATTCAGAAATGGGTAAAAACTGCTTCGAGTGGTACCAATTTAGCACATTTTATGGTTTTTCATCAAAATGGCTCACCCGATCAAGCTGAAAGTTTTCCTAAATGTGTATCAAAATGTAACCCAACTTCACGCCGTATTTCATTTCTTTTGGAAAATAAAATTATTTCCTTCTTTTCCGCCGTGTTATTCTAATGAGTATTTTTGAAATTTCTAAAATTCATAAAAAAAAAGTTAACATTCGATATTGCCACAAAATTATACAGATCTAAGTTAGATGAGGAACCATGATGAAAAAAAGTTTGAAGTTGATAGCTGTAGCTGTTTGACCTGTGGAGAACCGACAAAAAAATATGAAAAAAAAAAACATTAAAACGAACACCAATTTTTTTCAGTATGTCAAATTGAATCCTCGCTAAAGCTCGTCTAATTATGCTAGTTTTAGGTAATAATGAATTAGTTCAGGTAAAGTTGCTTAGGTTAGTTAGATCAGGTAATCTTTCGTCCATTTAGATTACTCGTAACAACAACAACGCCGCAGGTTGAAACATACCCAAGTCAAGTGCACATAGACCTTGCCTTGAAGGATGAGCTAGCAGGCCTATTTGAAAATATACCATTTTCACCCGGCCTGTTCACTAGGCCTATATAGGCTCATATCTTCAACCTTTCCTTCAACATCGAAAAGATAGCCTTTCGCTCAACACATGCGTTAAAAACTTCCATATATAACATATGTTTGAAACATTACGTTTTTTAGGGGTGTATAGTAGCCCCAAATGATAAAACATATCCCACTCACGATTTTACAAATATTAAAATCATATTGATCAAGATTGTTGGAAATGTCAAGTCAAAGAACCGGCTTCGATGATATGTAGGCCTAGGCCTATCACTCCCAAATAGGATCAATTCGTATTTCTCTTTGATAACTGTTCATATATGAACATGACAACTTCGCCAAAGCATTTGATAAGGTCCATCATGGAGTGATGGGAAAATTGAGAAGACTGGGTTCAATGAGAGGTGGCAGAGTTAGTTTGAGGTGAATTTTTGAAAAAAGCACACAAAAGGTGAAAGTGGGGGATGACTATTCGAGGGTGATGAATGATACTTCCGGGGTTCCTCAGGAAACGGTATTGGGCCAATTACTCTTCAATATGTTCATAAAACTAGGAAAACGCGGGATGCGCGTTGTTAGACGAGCTTAGGGGTATAGAAATCTAGAATGAAAAATAATTTGTCAACCCAATCTACATCTACAGACCTTGGATCACTCCAAACGTTTAAAAACCTTACGAGAATCAGTTATGTCACGGCCTTCCTCTTCATTCATTTCAATCGTTTTGAATTAATTGGTGACACTTGTTGCTATAGATTTAATTGGTTCCCGTAATAGCCTAAATTGATGGGAAAATGCTTTATGAATGCGTTTTCTTCGTTATTTCTCATCCGATTGATGCGAAAAATCTCTCAAAATGTGCTTAATAGTTTCCTTTATATTCGGCGAAAATTTGAGAGGTCTTGAAAAATTTTGATTTTTCAAGTATTTTCCTCCGGGTTATTCTGATGGGGATTTTTGAAATTTCTAAAATTCATAAAAAAAAAAGTTACCACCCGATAATGCCACAAAACTATACAGATCTAAGTTAGATGAGGAACCATGACGAAAAAAAGTTTGAAGTTGATAGCTGTAGCCGTTTGACCTGTGGAGAACCGACAAAAAAACATAAAAACAAAAAAAAAAAAAAAACATAAAAACGAACACCAATTTTTTTCAGTATGTCAAATTGAATCCTCGCTAAAGCTCGTCTAATAACATGGACTCGCATGGACTCTTAATTCCCTTCTGCGCAGGCGTCGGTATGGGGCTGCTCAACTGCGGAATCCAGCTGGCCGAGTCGATGGACATGCCGGTGGCCATGGGACTGTTCACGTCGGCGCGCAGCCAGGCCCTGGCCGTCAAGCTCGGCATGGAAGTGCTTTTCGAACTCGACTACAACAATTGGAGGACCAAAGACGACGAGATGATCTTCGAGAACCCGGGCGTCGGCAACTACTCTATTATGATGATGGGCATGATCATCAGGGGCAACCACCCCAAGCCGCTCTCCATCTACCCCCCCATGGAGTGATGATTATAGAAAATATGCTATGAATTACTTGGCATGAAATTAAAATTGAAATTAATGTGTGGCATTTATTTCATTCTGAGAGAACCTTTCTTATTCAAAGGGATACAACTTCTGCTGTCAATACTTCTATACATTATGAATACATTAGGCATATTATATTATATTCTTAAAATTGTGAATGAGTGCATGTCTTCCCACTCCTCGGAAAATCTCAGTTCCAAATCAGGATATCATGATTCACCTGTTGATAGTCCTAATTCCAATCGTTTTACGATCTAGCTAGGCCTAATTGATCTTGCCAGTTGCTCATCTTCAACAGAACTTTCTTAGTTAGCTTCAATTGGAGTTAACAAAATACACAAAGAATTCCATCTTCAAGACGGCTCATCTGATTTATAAATAACTTTGGAATAATGTGTATCATTCGTGTGTTTAAATTCAATAGAAACTTCAGATCCATTCGGTGGAAATATTTTTTCCATATTTTTCCCTCTGGGTTATGCTTATGGCGGTTTCCAGAAATTCGGAATTCATTTTCTGAAAAGTTGTTCTACCCGATTTCGCCTGAAACCAGTAAGCCTACAGCGGGGTGATGGCGTTATAATGATGACGTATGTGCGGATCAAGTTTCATCAAAAACTTTTCTTTCGTTTGACTTATGGAGCGCGAAATAAAAACTTTTTTAATTACGGTAAAATCGAGTTTTCACTTCGCTCATCCGGAAACGATGAGCGTGGAGTCAGGTGGCTCCCGACCATGTTGAGAAAATATGGTTAGGATCTGATTAAAGAAGGCTGTGCATGCAACACACATCGTGGAAAATGGCTGAATCTCAAGATGAAATTCCGTCAAGTTCGTCTGTAAACGAAGAAAATGCTTGTGTAACGCCAACTGATGGTCAGAATACATTGGAGGATTTGATCCCTGGATATAAATCTATCGAAGATATCATAAAGGTACCATGTCTACTCTTCGTATACCTCATTCCAACCATTTTGCGTCTTTTGTGAGGTTAAAAGGGACCGGCCCGTGGATTTTTTTTTAGCCTGGGCATTATGGCTTAGGCAAGTCCATGATTAGGTCTAGGCCATTTGACGTTGCTACTGAAGCATGGCTTTTGGTGTATGCTATTCAAATTGAAAAAAAAAATCATCCAATTCAATATCAGCATGAGTTTTCCCCCGTTTTCACCAAGCCTCCGTTCAACTCGTGCTGGACTAGGCCTAGAATTCTTTTCGAATCAGAGTCATCGGCATAGATAAAGTTGGGCCTAGTCTCTAGATGGGCAGTGACCTATGACAGAATGACAGAACCTATACTCACCAACGATCAGAAAGTTGGCTGATCACAGTGCTCCCAGCAGCATTCACTCACAACAATGCTCTAGCGAATGGCATTTTCTTGGTTATTGTTATTATTATCATTATTATTATTATTATTACTATCAATACAACTCTTATAGTTGCGCCCAAATGCACGGTGGCAAGTTCCCCATCCTTGGTCATGAATGTTTGAAGACTGCCTCCCTAATCTTCTGGCTGAATTGTTTTACCCTTATTTCATTCTCTTCAAATACACTTCTACTTGACCCATTCCAGTCCCTTAGGGCTGTTCCAGTCCGCTCCTCTAGCAGCTTCTAGCAGGATCGCCAGGCGTAACACTACCACGGTCTGTAGACTGTTTATGACTCTTGCCACTCTATCCCTTGAGGATATTCATTTACTCATTCATCGGTCATCGAGCCTAGGTCTAGGTCATAGAGTTTTTAAGTAAACTCAAGTGTTAGGCCTAGGCTAGATCTAGGTATGGGTCTTGTGTATAGATTACCTGTTGATGACTAGCACATACAAACTCTGTAGGTAGGCCTAGTACGGTCTTGTGTAACGTTTTCTATGATAGTCGATACCACACTTTTGCTTTATTAATTTCTGATAATGCTCTTTCAGTGGGGATGTGCTCCCCATATGGACAGATGTCCAATTATTTCAGTTCACTAATTCACCAATGAGTCTGTCGTTTGCTGACCATGACTTCACTCCAAAGACATTTTAAACTTTTATTTAACCATGATAAACTCGCCATATCCTCAACCTAAGGCCCATCAATTTTAAGCTTTATTCGAGTTTTTTTTAAGGCCTTTTTAGTGATAGTTAAGGCAATGGTTAGGGTTAGGAAAGGTTAGACTTGTTCAACTAGACAAGAAGGCTGTAATTTTACAATTTACTACCTTACTCAAAATTCGATGAATCGGTCAAAATAGCCTCAATAAAAAGTATTGTAGGCCTAGTAGGCAATGCTGGACCCTTACCGCGACTGCCACTTAAGCCCCCCGCCTATAGGCCCGCCGATCATAATAGCATGGCCGGGCCTATTATAGGCGTGAGGCTCAAGTGGCAGTCGTGGTAAGCGCCCTGTAGTATGTCATAGATTCTATGTGAGCGTTTTGTGATTGAAAGTTGTAACACGCTACGGTGAATGTATCTGTCTTAAAAGTCGTTCTAGTTTCTGTAATGTTCTGATGATGGTGGGTGATGCTGAGTATTGGGTAAGGTAAGGTTTGAACTCTACAATTACAGTCTCGTCCATTCAACACCAATGTTAGCCTACCTAACCCTCACCATATCACTGAAAACTTTGAAAACTAGTAGGCCTAGAATTAACCTAACATAATTGTACAACAGATTGGTTTGATGCACGATAAATTTCCACAAACAATGCCCATCAGATTGGTTACTAATTTTGTGTTACTTGGTACCAAATTCAGTTTCCATGTTGTGTGGCTGAAAGTGGTGTTTTCTTGTAAATCTTGGTGTGATGTGTTTCACTAGTAGCCTGCGTATTTCTGCACAGAAGGTCGATTCGTTTGGGGTTAGTGGTCAGGGTTGGTGTGCTAGCCTTGCGGGTGGAAAGTTATGTGTGGTACCAAGTACGACAAATTTTGAGATGAGCGTTAGCGAAGACTCATCCCACTCATATAGAGCTTTGTCTGTGTGTGTTTTTTTGTGGGCACTGCACAGTTTGCACGGTTTGACTGATCAACATGAAACTTATTTTGTACTCGCGAAATTATTCAACTTAGAACTGTGGAGTTTTGGGAATTAATCGGTCATACCGATTGTGAGAAATATAAAATTTGAAAAATAAAATCTCTCTATAGGGAATAAAATTGTCTGTGAATGTGCACACATAAATAATACACATTATCAAATTTTGTATGCAATTCGCAGCAGCCGTTCTGAAGAAAAAAATGCAATCAACTGTTTTTATTCAACAAATAGGCCTATATATAGGAATAATTCGTGTTTAAAAGTGATCCAGGGGCGCCACTGCCGAAGTGGGCGAAACGTCAAAATGGCTGTCCGGGGGCAGTTAGATGTCATATTGTTGTATGCTCACACATAGGCCTACCGCCTACGTATCTGCCTCTGCCCAGTTCACTAAAACGCCACCAGATGTCAGCCACTTCGCTTTTAATTGCGAATACCAGAATTATATTGCCAAGATTCACTGCTTTGTAGATTCGATATTTGACCAACAATGTTGTATTTTTTATATGCGTCAAGATGTGTAGAATACCAGAGTCGATAAAGTAGCAACTTGGTAGGACTACTTTAATAACTCTTCTTACGTGGACCGGTACCTTATTCAGATATCTCGCTTATCTTACAATGCGTATGCTGCGTTTGCCTAGTAAATTTACCATGGTTGATATCGAGCCAGGTTGACCATCATGTTCATTAAACAACGAAATGGAATTTTTCTTGTTTTTTATTATATAGGCCTATATAGGCTACAGTGGAACCTCTTTAGTACATTTTTCAGGAGACCAGACCAAAAAAATTTACTAAAGTGAAAAACTTACTAAAGAACCAATCAACATGTTGAGCATATGGATGGGATCAGCTAGTACTAAATCATGTAGGCCTACTAAAGAGAAACTTACTAAAGAGGTTCTACTCTAATGATATACGGATAGGCCTACTCGTATTGTGGTGTGGACTCTGTAGACATGTGAACTTTAAAGGTTACCGTTACTGGAGCCAGGACGGACCGGGGCAAGTTCTCGTTTCTTGGAAGGACCGGAAGGGACTGGAACGACCTTGATGGAAGAGTATTTGAAGGAAATGGCCTGGAAGTAAAGGAATTCAGGAAGAGACTAATCTTGAGTAATAGAGTCTGAGTGTGAATGTAAACCTTGCCACCGCCAAAAGGCACTTGTAAGTGTATTATAAATAAATAAATAAATAAAAAACTGATGCCTTGTTCTGTTTAGCCTGGATTCAAGTCTCTGATTGAAGCCACTCGTTGTTCGAACAGCCTTCCTACCGGCCATGACTGGGACCTGTACACGAGTTATCCCTCCTTCTTGCGAGTCATGAATGCAGAAGGAAACAGATTATTAGAATCGTGAGTTATAGATCTAACAAAAAGACATGCTGGCATATTAATTAACCAGTTGACAGCCGGGTTACGGAATCACTACCGCTACCATATCTCCCGAGCCAGGTTTTTTCACATTCTATCGCACAGATACTTGTGTTCAAAAAGCCTTTCATATCATTTGTAGCAGTTAAGCAAATGGTCTCATTTTGTTGGTAGGCTATATTTTTCTAGGGCCTATTTGATTGAATTTACTGATTAACGTACCACGCCATTTCTTTCAATTTTTTTCAATTCTTTCTTCATTTTTTTAAAGTATATAAGCTCCGTTCCGCCTGCCGGCGGTATACGCGAGGTTTGTACACTAACCTGACCCTAACCTGACCTACTGTCCACCTTTGTCATCTTGGTCAGATCACAAAGCATCAACTTCAAGTGAGTAAAAAACATATCAAAACAAACAAAATACAAAATGTCCAAACTACACACCATAGATATGAACAAGATCTATCAGAAAACAAACAAAAACGCGAACATAGGACAAAAATTGGCCATGGTACGTTAATCAGTAAAATTACCGAGAAACTTACCGACATCACTTTTATTCAGGCCTAGTCTTCAGGGGCTTGTAATTTGATACATTTAGCCTGGAACTATGTTTTGGAATAACAGCTGACTGTATTTTATCATTTTTCAATACATTAGCAGTGTCCTAACTGGCCCCCAAAGAATTAAACTCATTTCCCAATCTATCTACCAAATGTCATTACTCATTACACGTCTCATGTCAGTACACGTCTCATGTCAGTACACGTCTCATGTCAGTACACGTCTCATGTCAATATGACGTCATTTTGACAAGATATAAAATTGAACGTTGTGAAATGTGTGAGGATGTGAATATGCGCCGGCGGCCGTCGAGTGGTTAAATAATTGAATCTAATTTTCATCTCTTTTTAATTTTGTATGTTTGTTTGAATATGTTGAATTAATTATAACTTGTTCTTAACAGAATACACATGATTCTTCAACACCAAGGAATTTCTGGCAATATCTTGAAGAGACCCATCGACGAGAAACTGGATCTGATCAGTGATGCGAACGATTCCATACTCGAACGCGTTGTAAGTCGTGTGCACATTCTCGTAGGCCTATTTGTTTTCACGAGGGTTATCGTTGGACAGAAAAATTGCCAACGAAACAGGAATTTCAATACAGTGAAACCTCTATCCATCGTTTCTCAAGGGACCAGGAAAATATAACCATCCGTGCAGGAAAACGATCCATCTAGACAAATTCAACACGTCATATGGGAGTGGGTGATGTGAATGAAAAAGTGAATGATACAAGCAGAAAAACGGTGGATCCGGGAACGATGTATAGAGGTTTCACTGTGCAATTGAAAATTGATTGGAATACTGGTAGGCCTATATCAAAATTTATTTTTAATCGATATTGATGGCAGAAATTTTGAATCGAAATAATGGTTATTTTGGTTGGGAGCAGAATGATGGCAGGCAAATGAACATAGAGATCGAGGAATGCTCACATCTCTGTGTTCACATTGATTAATAATATCTACCCACAATGATCTGAACAGATGCTTTCATAAAACTTCATCTCATAAGACGAGAGAGAGAGAGAGAGAGAGAGAGGGCAATATTGATTGAAGAAACAGTCCAAGTTGATAGGATCTAAAAGTCAGAGAATGGAATGTACCATTATATTATTATATATAGTACCAGTATACGGTAGTCCATTTCATCTTATGTATCAATTTAATTCTGTGTCTTGTGGCAACCTCTCACATAAATGCAGAGTCTTATTTCTATTGATGAAGATCTAAAAATATACACAATTTTGTGTAGGCCTAGACAAGTGGGTATTTCTATAGGCTACAAAATTTATGAAACGTCAACTTTTCATCGCAATTAGAAAAATAATACGAAGGGTTTTATTGGATGTCACCCTCGGTAGCTTGGTCAGCTGAGGCACCGCTTCAGAAACTGAAGTCACCGTTGGGTGCGGGTTTGAGTCCCGCCTAAGGCACGGGTGTTTGTAAACGTCCTTTCACTTATCAACACATCATAGTTTCATAATCACCTAGGCTCATTTGTACCCCCGTATAACCTAGCTGTTGGTGGGGTTGTTGAGCAAACAATAATCGTTCTATTAGGTTCAAAGTTAAAATATAATTGTATGAGCAAATGCGAAGACTTACATCCGTCAACTGTTTTTTTTTTTTTGCAAGCATTGCACAGGTTGCAGGATTTGACTGATTGACATGAAACTTTTTTTTTCTACACGCAAATTTATCCAACTCAGAACTGTATAGTTTTTTGAATGAATCGGTTGTACCAATTTTGAGAAATATCATCTCAAAGTTTCTAAAAACCCCTTAAAATTGGGCTGGGCAAGAAAATTTGAATAATAAATCTCTCGAAATAAAATGAAATTCACTCTGAATGTGTAAGCATAAATGATACACATTGTCACAATTATGTATGCAATTCAAAGCAGCCGTTTTGAACAAAATGATTCAATTAACTATTTTTATTCATCAAATATATAAAAATAATAGCAGAATTAGGTTGCCAAGATTCACCACTGTTTTCTAGATTCGATATTTGCCCAACGATGAAGTAGGCCTAGGCCTATTCTTTATATATATCAAGGTGTGTAGAATACCAGAGTCGATAAAGTAGCAAAGGTAGAAATACTGGAACTTTAACGACTCTTATTATACCTTATTCAGATAGCTCGCTTATCTTACAACGCATCTGCTGCGTTTGCCTAGTATGATATGATAGAATAATGCTGATATCACGTGAATGTTGCCCGTTAACGTACAACAATCGTAGTTCCTAACGAGCACTGCCTTGTGCTCCAGGGCATACACCTGGACGAGCTGGACGGGATCCGCAGGAAGCCGGAGCCGATGCTCGTGGAGGCTGCCGGGTACATGACCAAGGTCGTCAGCGGGAGCTGGAACAAACAGGCGGCCACCGAGACCCAGGAGACGAGCAACGTCCGACTGCTGACGGCAAGGAACATCGAACGGCCGCAAGTCAAGTTCAAGGACATCGTCGACAACAGCAACACGCCGTTTGAGCCGCGGATCAAGGATAAGCCCAATTCGTTGAAGCCTTTGGCCATTCTTCTTGAGGAGACCGTGATGGGGGAAGAGTAGTACGTACCGTAGCTAATTCGTTATACCGTACTTTCAGTTATTGGATCTGTAGGCCTACTGGTGGATAGGTTTATTGTTGACTAATTATTTACTGCCTACATATCATCTCAAAGGTCGGTAGATTTATATTATAATATATATTTGTTATTCATCTAGTACGGTAGACCCTACGTTTAAAAATCCCAGCACGGGTAGGCCTATTCCATGTGTGCCAAGTTTGTCATTGAGAGAGTAGGTTTTTATTGATTTCAATTAAGAAATTCAATTACCGGAACCACGATGTAGTGATAGCAACTTATTTCATCATGTTATAAAGAAGGCGTGACCAAACTTACTAGGCCTACTGATAAGATGGGCGGTATTTGTGGTTTCTTGCGGTCGGTTCAGAGCCAAAGGTCCCAATTGCCTGTCGTGATTTAGCGGATTCCCTTGTGAACTGGATGTGGATAAGAGTGGCTATGGTACCGGTGGCATTGTTCAACTCACAAAATCTATCATTTTCGTAAAAAACAAATACAACTGTACAGTGAAATGCATAGAGGTTTCACTGTAAGCCTACTAACATTAAAATTCTCCTGAGCCTTGTATAGCATTGTTGAGTATTGTTGTTTCATATAGTTTGATATAAAGGCGATAGATGCACTACAGGCAATCGGAACCCTGGACTCCAGAACTGACCCCGGAAATATTTCACTTTCAAGACCCGAGTTGGGTCACTTTCTTTATATTATGATGAAATAGGTTGGTATCACTACATCATGCCGGTACTGTATGCTACTATTACTGAGCCAGTTGGATCACTCCCCACTCCCTAGCACACGGAACCATCATTCAAGAGACCAGGGAGAGAGTGTTAATTCCCGCCATGGTCAACCACCCTGTCAGAAATTATTTGAGGCTTTCCTTGCTCGCTAAAGTGAATAGGTTTATCGTGGTTCACCTAGCTCCCTATTATCAGGCCACGACCGTCTTCTTCCCACTTCTCGAGAACACCTGATGGAATGTGTTTTCATCTCATCTTCCCATGATCGTCTCATTCATCATCCATTCACGCCAATTGTCTGAGTCGCAAATGAATGAATATTCTTAGATTAACGACCCCACCAACAGCTAGGTTTAATAGGCCTAATATAATAATAATAATTAGGGGTGTAAGGGTAGTGTTTTTTTAGTTCAGGTCGGGTAGTGTAAACAAAACTCGGGTTTCGGGTTTCAGGAAAAACATGGTATTTTAACCTTGAAATGAAAAAGTTGCGCGAATAGGCCCATCTACTGGATCCAGGCCTAGGCCATAGACCTAGAGCCAGTCAAGTGATCTATATTTGCTTCCAAATAGAGATCCCCATCTATATCTTCCTCACTCATCACGAGATAGACGTAGCTTAGGCCTACGTGGTAAAAAATTCCAAGTTAAAACCAATTTCCAACACCTTTCAACAAAATTTCGCCTCCATCTTTGTTTTCAAAACGCTTTGCAAACAAAGATATCTCAATTTTGTGTGCACGATGCTGCCATCTACTCAACTTCTAATAGTTGTTAGCAGTAGATCAGTCAACAAATGAAGTAAATGGCGCCAAAACCGCGCAATATCGAAAAACCCGATTTTAGTGTTACATGAGTATCAGATCGGGTTGGGTAAAAAAAAAACGACCCGAAATCTCAGGTACCCGAACACCCCTAATAATAATAATAATATTAATAATAATGATAATAATATTAAATGAATTTCATTCTCAAACAAATATATCGTCAGCCTAGAGTAGGCCTATATATACAGTAGGCCTAGGCCTACATACATGCACAGTATATTGGGATTATAATATACAGTCGAGCCCGCATATAACGAATTTCAAGGGGAATAAAAATCTGTTCGTAAAAACAGAATTTCGTTATAGAGATTTATTGCTCTTTTTCATAACAGCACTTGAATTTTAGAGATTTATAAAGATTACACCTATTAAGCCTACATTCACGACTTAGGCCCCAGTATAGTACTGTATTAGGTGACATATTATCATCGCATCATATCATCACTTAGTATGTTAGTAGAAAGTAATAGAAAACAACAATGTCCTTTCATAAAGAACTCATCATCTGCCTTGCACATGACACCACCACTCCCCACTTCTCGTGTTTTATTTCCTAGGTTACAGGACACTATCACGAATGGAAATGAAGGAATGTAAACAAAAAATAGATAAACAAAGTCATTGAAGATGTCACCATCACGTTATTATTTAGCGCGCGTTGAGCGAATGTTTGGGCTTGTCCATTCCACTTTTCGTGGTTCGCGGTGGGAGGGGGGTGCAGCAAGAGTTATGCCCACGTGCTGTACGCGTCACCAGCTGCTACGATGTAGCCTACAGTCCGTTCAAAATAAATGTAACCTGAAAATAAATTCATGCAAAATGCTCCGATTTTCGAATATTTTGTTGGAAATAGCTGAAAATAATGAGCAAAATATGCTGTGAAGTGACAAAAAATTCGTAATAACCGAATTTTGAAACATAAATCACTTCGTTATAGGTCTTTATTCAACATTGTAAGGATAGGAGATTTGAAAAGGAATGGTAATTAATTCGTAAAAATCGAAATTTCCTTAAAACCGAGTTCGTTATATGTGGGCTCGACTGTATGATAATATGAGTATGACTGAGATTTGAAATGAAATTATACTGTTTGCATGAAAAAAGGGAAGTTATTTGGGTGTTCAACACAATATAAATTATTTAATTGAAGTATTATGCCTGATCTTTCTAACATATTGTCAAATTGTATGTAGGCCTACAATAGAACCTCAGCTATAAGTTTCTCGCTCATACATTTATTAGGCCCACACTTAAATGTTTAATTTTTTGATCCAACCTATATGCTCCACATGTTAAATAGTTTCATTAATAAGTTTCCAACATTGATACACTTTTTCAGTCTGGTCCCCTGAAAAACGTATAAATGAGGTTCCACTGTATCGTATTGTATTGTCATAACGGTTGTGTTCGTCTGGTCCAGCTTCAGCCACCCGTACGAGTACGAACTGGACCGCTTCACGCCGACCTCCGCCCACCTGGCCAAGGTCAAGGTCACCAAGTACAGGCCGCTGGAAGAGACTCCGCTGGTGATGATCTCCACGCCGGACCAGCTGCCGGGCCTGGTGGACGACCTTGAGAAGTACACCGAGATAGCCGTCGATCTAGAGGTAGTGGAATGTTGTCAACTACAAACTTTGAACCAAAACCTGTGCGCGAGTATCTCTATATGGAGTCGATGATTTCACGATCATAATAAAATAGAACATCTGTTATAAGTTTCTTGTTTATATATTTATTACATTTATAAGTTTTATTTTTTGATCCAACCCATATGATCCACACGTTGAATAGTTTCAATAATAAGTTTTTCATGTTGATACATTTTATTAGTCTGGTCCCCTGAAAAACGTATAGAAGAAGTTTCACTGTAATTGTATCAAACGGCAAGAATAATGTAAGTTTACCCAAGCCAGCAAAATGTCTGTCAAACTAATTGAATAATTAATGTGCCTTTCCAAAAAAGTAGTTCATGAAAGTAAATGTCTGATGACAGTAGTATTATACTTGGTGACCGTTGAGGTGTGTTTACTCTTCTACTTTAGTGCGAGGTGCAACATGCTTTGAGCAACCGGCAAGTCTGTAAAATCTGTTTACTGCTGGCACTGTGATAATGCTAAACTCAGACGTCAAATCGTGTTTATTTGATAGAAAAATTCTCTAAACGTCCACTTAATGTTTCCCACCAATCTGTGTAAACCTCTTGATATTGCTGAATCGTTAATCAATAATCGACGGAGACGGGTGGCCGAGTGGTTAATACACTGATCCGTCATCCAGAAGACCGGGGTCGTCTATCCTGACAGGGGTTTTTCGTGGTTTCCCTCTGTCGTTCAGGTCAATACTCGGATAGTTCCTTAACAACTAAGACCAACTCCTTCCCACTATTCAAAAACACATAATAAAATATCCTTTCATCTCATCATCCCATCATCCAATATATCATACACCGACGCCAATAGATCCTAGCCATCCGTACAGTGTGTCGTTAAAATCCAATGGTATATTTTTGTCTAATTAAAAATGATTATCGAAAATAACTGTCCTGAAAACTGATGGGCTACAATATCGCCTGCAGACTGGTTTGTGAATAGCAGTCGACAAGTTGGGCCTGATAATTCTTTCAGGTAAACAAAATATACCGTTGCATTGTGAGCCACAGCGCACGTTGCAGGTGGAAAAGATGAACCGAGTCCATCTCTCAGCGCGCCCAGCAAGTGTTCATGCAACACGGAGAAGCTCTTCTCTGATTGGTCGATGCACGTTGCAAGCTGCTCGAAGCAGAAGAGTAAACGTACCTTTGGATTCAATTGCGGACATGATACCAGTCAGCCACTGACCGCTGGCTATGATGTAATTTTTGTCGAGATGCCGTAATGCAATGTTGATTTTATTTCAACCGATGAGAAACACTGTGGAATACCCAATTTTATTAACATTTTATCATCTGCGACTTATTTTTCGACATTTAGGCCTACTATTCATTATTGTCCAGATATTTTTTATCATCTATGACATCTGTAGAACGGCCTTGTGTTATAAATTGCATTGCCTCATTGGTATGGTATATTGTATAGTCTTGTGTGTTGTTATTTGTATAGCAAGTGTTGACTGTCCGTACACAGTACCAACTGAATCAACGAGAGTTTACTGTACTGTACATATATTCTATGTACCAGTTCTTTGGACGAGAAATGAAAATGAATGAATAAGAAGTGTGTTGGCTTATTGGAAAAATACTGGCGTTTTCTTGAGCACTCGGCCGTTGTTGCGTGTTTATTGTCGAAATGGACTGAATGCATCTTCTTTTTCCAGCACCACTCGTACCGCACATTTCTCGGCATCACATGTCTCATGCAGATCTCTACACGCGACACCGACTACATCGTGGACACTCTCGCTCTCCGAGACAGCATCCACTGCCTCAATCAGGTCTTCACGAAACCCTCCATCATCAAGGTAACGCTTCATTGTCATTCTCTCATTTGGACAATGGCTTCATTGTCGCAAATTCATTCTCATAAGACCATGTGTATTTTTTCTTTGTTAATACGTCCCTTAATTTAACGACCATCGCGAGAATACTTCGCTTTTTTGGTTCCCTTCCAAGAAAAACCATCAATACTACGACGAAACGACTAAAAAATTGTTACTGTTTGTACCGTTTTGTCATGAATATAAGCTGAGGGTTTTTCTCGAAATTTCAAGCCCTCAAGTCACCCTCAGCTTACTTGCAAATCTTGGCCTATAATCGGTCCAAAATACGTTTTTTGCTCATTTTAACTAGGCGTACAACACCCGCACACTCATAACAACGGAATCGACTTGAAACTGCGAGACATTCCACTGAAAACACATTTAATGAATGTTTCATAATGAACAAGCATGATTTTCCCAATTCCCAGCATTTTTATTTTACGCACAATAATAAACATAACCACTTTGAGCTGTTGGCTGCATGGTGTGCATCATCCTACTGCCTAGTGCTGACTGCGTGTAGTCTGACCTTGTCCTTGTCTGACATTGACACGCACGAGACTGTTTAAAGGTACGTACATAGAGCCACTGCATTTTTGCCGGCCGGCAATCTTGTCGGGTGCCATTGGACGTCAAATGATTGGTACCGTTCATACTACCACGGCAAACTATCGCCGACTCAAGGCAATTATATATCGAATCGATGCGATAACCATGGCAACGACGATAGTGATCGAGCTTGACAGTCGATAGTTCGTACGCAGAACACACAGTTTGAGTATAAACGTGGCCGTGATATCGTCTACGTCATCACGGCAAGTCTGTTGTCCGGCAAAATGTTCAACTTAATTCAACTTTCAAGGCCATAGTGAACGACAAGCCCGGCAAGTCTGTGATTGGCTCATTCATTTTGACGGCACGGCAAATTCGTGTTGCCGTGGCTCTATGAACGTACCTTTACGTTTTGCGGCCGGCAATTGCACCGTCGCCTTGCGTACTAGTTTGGCGGCCGATGTGGTCTCAACTCCGGTAGACAATTCCCGTCGCGCTCGGTGCATTTTACGCGATTAACCAGCGGTCGTCTAACGATACTTTTAATGTTTCAATGTTCTTACGTATGTACAAACACTTAGAGACACTATACGGTGGTATTATTTTCATATTATATACCCTTCGAAAATAAAGCGAAGTGTATAGGCCTACTTCTACACATCACGATTGGCACCATGTCTGTTCAATGTCAGGCGTGCTGCTTGACTACAACTGACGGGTGGAGAAATATGATACAGTTGAACACTTCAGACACTTGAAATCACACAGTAAATTGCAGGAGGGAGGTGGAAGGGGGATATATTTCATTAAAGCATCAATTCAGACTGAAAACATGAACTTAATGTCAAAATGTTGTCACACAGCATTATTATACAGTGTCTTACTATAAATGTATACATACCACATGGCAGGCTATCCGCGATCGAACTCCGCCCTATGCTATAATATTGACGACTGACAGTATTTTATGTATGCCTTGTAAAACAAACACACAAAGTTTTATTGTGAATTTTATTGTAACATTTGGTTGAACGACCATCGTGATATAATGACGATACGCTTATCTCCCCTCAAGGTCGCACTAAAGAATTTGTACTGTATATTTCAAGATATAAATTTATTCACAATGTTTTATTTTTTCAATTAAATTTTCCATAACATTTTCCAGGGGTGCGAGTTTGAGAATTTTAGTTCGAGTCAAGTTCGAGTTTGAGAGAAAATCATGAGTTTCGAGTTCAAGTTCGAGTCTGAGTTCTTAAAAAAAAAAAAACTCTTGACAAATGAAGTTTATTAGGCTATACACATTTTAAATTCCACTCCACATTGGCATGTGATCATTTATTAATTATTTATTAGGCTACTACTCATCAATCTGTCACAATCTCATCACCAACAACATATCAATTGAGTTTGACAGTTTGTATGTAATAATTAGGGATGTCGGCGGGTGCCAGACTGCTGGGGTACCCAGGCGGTTCCAATTTCAAGTGAAACCCAGGTTCAAACAATTCCCGACGGGTAGTAAATATTTTTTTTCCGGTCTTTATTTTCCTGTGTATGATGTTTTTAGTCCGGGCTGTATGTTTACAAGCGTGCTCGACTCATACGTATTCGTCTTTTCACCCCCCTCACCCACCCCCTCATCCTGCTATCAGTACAGCAGCCATGTGTTCAGTGTCCTTGACAACTCAGTTGACGATAGTGCTTTAGCAACGAAATGATGCCGTTCAGATGACTGGCTGGTGTGGCATTACTTGAAATGTGCTTTTGACATTTGTTTCCCTGTCATTGTTTGGAAGGGAATATTATTGAAATGACATTTTTTGGTCCAAACAATAAAAAGCGATCATCATTGCCTTTATTCAAATACCGTACTTTATTTTTTGGAATTACTTTTCATCAACATAAAAGAAATGCGCTCTTGCAAAAGTCTTGCGTATCCCCCAATGACCAATGTGCTAGTGTGATTGTACCATTCTTATCAGTGTGCTTCCAAGCCTTGCAGTTAGTAGAGGTCCTGTTGCTCCAGAGAGTGATGATTGGATTGAGGAAAATGACGCGTCTTTTCATGAATATAGGTGATTTAGGGTCTTAACGATATTTTTTATTTTTTTCCGGAGGAAAACCCGGTTAGAAGTTGGGTAATAAAGACGGGCAGGAATTTTCCTACCCTCCGACATCGCTAATCAATAAACCAAACCGACAAAATGACAAAACAAAACAATCTATTTCACTACTCAAGTATAGGCGGATAAGCACGACAAATTACTATAGAGGATCAATTTTCAACACTTCCTGAGTTTAGTATGTTCTGCCAAATTACAAAAATAAAAAACGTGTTTTTGACTAATGTTGGGCCGTTATTTCCATATCAGTAGCGACTTCTAAACTCTAAAATAAAGGAAACAATTTACGTAAGAAAAAAAAAATCAAACTCGAAATTTTCGAGTTCAGCTGAATTTGAACTCGAACTCGAAACTCAAACTCGAAAATTTGAGTGCTCACACACCCCTAAAATTTTCTATAAAATTTGTGCTCGAACTCGCTCGAACTAAAATTTGTGCTCGAACTAAAATAGTGCTCAAAACTCGCTAAAATAAAGTCAATCTCGCTCGAAACTCGCTCGAACTCAGAAAGCTCTGCTCGCACAGCCCTAGAAAATAATATATGTCTAACAAAGAACATTAACCTCAAAGTGGATCAAACTACCACATGGTGATGAGTAGGGTGATTGAAAATGGTGTTATGATTTTGTATTTTTCGGCCTTTTTCTGGCCTAATGTTATGCGGAAATGACATTTTAAGAAGTGTAATAAGAAAAAAACAGTTGAAAAGTAACTTACGAGTAGGCCTACACAGTTTACAAGTTAACCATCGTTGATCCGAAAATGCAAATCATGCTTTCTCAAGATGAAACAATGAATGAACGTGTTTTTCGTAGAATATTTTGCGTTGTCAAGTTGATTGTGGTGTTCTGAGCGAATTTAGGCATAGGCCTATTTCGCGTATTTTGAGACTTGAGAATCAAGAATTTATTGAAACGTGCTCAAATTGTTGTTGTTTCATCGTCATACACAACATTTCGTGGCTTGCGAGGAACAAACCTCCAATCACATAGGCCTATATTCATATGTTGACCGTTGATTTATCGAAATGAAACAATTTCGGGGATTTCTATAGGCCTACATCAAATGAGTCTTTTTTGTAATTTATTCATTCAGCTCATCGGCATATTTCATACACAAATCTCTCCAGTTTTTCTGTGCCACTTTTCAACCAATTTAATTTCTAGAAAATGGGAAATTTTATAACTAGGCCTATTCAGCTTCATCAAAACCTCATGGAATTATTTTGAGTGTGCCACCCGCACTTGTAAACGTATATATTTTTTTTCTATTTATTTAAAGTGGGTTTTAACGACGCACTGTAATGATTACTAAGATCTATTGGCAAAACGTGTATTGACCCATCCATTGCGCATTCTGGTGTGCGAACGCCTCTGCTATGAGCTGGCGAGAAAGCGTGTGTAACGAGAAAGTTACGTTGGCAGGTGTTGCACGGAGCTAATCACGACGTAGAGTGGCTGCAGCGCGACCTGTGCCTGTACGTCGTCAACATGTTTGACACCCAGCACGCCGCCAAGCTGCTCAACATCACCCCTCTCTCGCTCGCCTACCTGCTCGCCAAGTACTGCGACGTCAACGTCAACAAGCGCTTCCAGCTGGCCGACTGGAGGATCAGGTCAGTAGGCCAAGCTGTACTTACATATATATTTTTTTATGTTGGGTTTTAACGACGCACTATACTGATGGCTAAGATCTATTGACGTTAGTGGATGATGAATGGGATGATGGGATGATGAGATGAAAGGTTATTTTATCAGGTGTTTTGGATGGTGGGAAGGAGTCGGGTCGTGGCCTGTAGTCAAGGAATCATCCCAGTATTGACCTGAACGACAGAGAGAAACCACAAAAAAACCCTGTCAGGATGGTCGACCATGGCGGGGAACGAACCCCGGTCTTCCGAATGACGGTTCAGTGTGTTACCACTCAGCCACGCGTCTCGGTGGCTGTACTTATTTGCTCATGTTGTTGTTGTTGTTGTTTTTGGGGGGTGGCACCAAGAACATGGTCATATCATCACCCGTTTTCATAGTCAACGGCCATACCATGTTGAAATCACCGGTTCTCGTCCGATCACCGCAGTTAAGCAACATCAGGCGTGGTCAGTAGGCTACTTGGATGGGTGCACACTGCTACTTTTGAATCATCATTATTAAAATGAATGCTGATATTTAGGATGACATCGATTCTCAAAATCGGGAATTGATTCGCTATGCTTCAGAATCGATTAAAAATCGATTTTGAAAAAAAAAATTGAAAATAAATTGAAAAAAAAATTTTAAAAAAAGTTTATTCTCAAAAAAGTAGTGTAATTTGAAACTTTTTTTCCAACCTTCCCAAGGCGTTCACGTGAAAAATAGCTGCTAGAGACTTCTTTGAACTGTACTGTACCATTTGGGTATTTCCGTCAACGTTCGGCTGCCAGACGTAACCAAAGGGATAGCTTTTGTCCAGATAGTAATATCTCAACAATACAGAATAATGTAGACAACAAAATGAGCACTTATTACGACGTAAAGAAGTACAACACTGAACCGGAAAAAAAAAATAAAAAATTTAATCGATTTTTTTTTTATTTGAGAATCGTTTTACATCAGAATCGATTCTTAATCGATTCTCGATTAATCGATGTTATCCCTAGCTGATATATTATTACGGGTTTTAATTGCCGTAGGAGAATGAATACTTTGTCAATAAGATTACAAACCCAGTATTATTAGCTACCCACCCTTGAATATCTAGCCTCTGTTATCACATTCATACTTATTTACGCCTATATTTTATATTTATATTTTCACTCATTATTCACCGACGCCATAGGTCAAGTAGTCTCTTAATAGGCAATGCCGTATAACAGAGAGTGAGCTCACCAACAGTGACCAAGTTGTCTGATCACAGCGCTCCTAGCAGCATTCACTCGCAACAGTGCTCTAGCAAATGGCATTTTCTTGGTGATCACAGCGCTCCTAGCAGGATTACCAGGCGTAACACTACCAGGGTCTGTAGACTGTTCACCAGGGCTCTGTCACTCCCTGTAAGGATATTTATTTACTCTATTCCGACGCCAACAGATCTTGGTCATCCTTTTTAAGAGACCAATATAAATGAAAATCAATCATTTTACTAAATGGGTCCAACTGCAACATAAATATTCCTCACCTATATATTCATGAATATCTAATGAAAGACAGGGCAGTTGGCTTGACTGATCACGTACAACCATAGATAAATATTACCGAGATAAGTTATTCAACATTTAGAAGACTTACATATTTGTGTCTCGGCAGTAGCTTCACACCACTTTGCAAACCGGAAATTTTACACCATATTCGACGTATATCAGTGGTAACATAGAATGCCTTGCTTAGATTCTATTTGTAAATGTCCAATATGGCCACCGAGATTGGAACAAGCTTATGTCGCTATCGACTGCAGAAGTAACGTATCTCCGTAGGGTAATACATATGTATGGTTAGAGATATGTAAAAATAGTAATTGCTATAAAAGCAAAGAAATCTAAAAGTGCTTCTCTACATCTTTTTCTCGTATTTCTTCACCTTTCAATACATTTGGTCTCGTTTTATCATGTTTTTGAAAAGGCGACAAAGCGCTACAAACATCTGAATCCGCTGTTTCAATGTATTAGCAATATAGATGCTATATTTAGAATAAAAGCATTATAGATGCTATTTTTTTCCAAAATTGTGTCAATTGAGATGTAAACGTTTGAAGTTGGTTGAGGAATTTTGGAAAAAAGTGCAGTTGAAAATGCAGGCGGCAGATAACCAACTTGTGGAGACCATTTTCCTAAAAAATATCAATTGGGGTGTTTCTCTTTTATGCCTATTGCACGTTATGTAGTGGTTTTACCTATACAGTACTGTTGTAACGCTACAAAACGTTGTTGCGCTACAAAAAACAATGTTTCAAAATAATAGATGCACCTACGGTAAGTGCTACTTTTCAAATTCTAAATGCTATCAGAAGAAAAAATAGAAGCTACGTTTACATGTCTCTACCTGTGGTTGGTTATGCAGTGATAACGTGAAGGCAAGAGGCGTGAAGTGAAGGAATGGTGTTGTGGTTTCAGGCCTCTGCCCCAGGAGCTGTTGAACTATGCTCGCGGTGACACTCACTACCTGCTCTACGTCCACGACGTGATGAGGAACGCGCTGATTGACGCCGCAGGGGGCCAAGACAACCTGCTCGCGTCGGTATACCAGCGCGGAGCGGATCTGTGCAAGAAGGTAAGGATTAGGGATAACATCGATTAAGAATCGATTCTGATGTAAAACGATTCTCAAAACAAAAAGTCGATTTTTCCAACAAAATTTTTTTTTTTCTGGTTGATTGCCGTACTTTTTGACGTCACAATAAGTGCTCATTTCGTTGCCCATATTATTCTTTATTGTTGAGATATTACTATCTGGACAAAAGCTATCCCTTCGGTTACGTTTGACAGCCGAACGTTGAAGGAAATACCCAAATGGTACAGTACAGTTCAAAGAAGTCTCTAGCAACTATTTTTCACGTGAACGCCTTGGAAAGGTCGAAAAAAAAAGTTTCAAATTACACTACTTTTATGAGAATTTTACTTTTTTTTTTCATTTTCATTTTTATCATTTTTTTTTCATTTAAATTTTTTTTTTTAAATCGATTTTTAATCAATTCTGGAGCATGGAGAATCGATTCCCGATTTTGAGAATCAATATCATCCCTAGTAAGGATCCAGCGGCTTTCAAATCAGACACAATAAAATGAGTGGTACAGTGAAACCTCTGTGCATCGTTCCCATATCCGTAGTTATTCATCTATATTGGGTTCAATGACGCACTCTCATGATGACTACGATCTATTGGCGTCTGTGAATGATATAGGCCCCATGAGATTGTGAGATGGATGAGAGGTTATTCTTTTTTTTTTATGGTGGTCAAAGGAGTCGGTCGTGGCCTGTTGAGAAACTGTCCCAGTATTGATCTGAACGACAGAGGGAAACCACGAAAGACCCTGTCAGGATGGTTGACCGTAGCGGGAATCGATCACCGGTCTCCCGAATGACGGTTCAGTGTGCTAGCCACTCGACCACTCATCTCAGTGATCCATCGTTTTCCCGCGCCGATCATCCATCTGGTTCCACCCCACTCCCGTGTAGGCCTAATCATTGTTGAATTTTCCGGGATGATAGTTTTCCTGCATGAATGGTTCATTTCTCCTGTTGCCTTTAAGAACGATAGATAGAGGTTTCCCTGTATTTGATATTGGTGATTGTGCCTCATCGTGGGATGAAAAAATTCTTGGCTTTCCCTGTAAGACAATTGCAAGTTCAACTCAAAAAAAAATGGGGCCAAGATTTGCATATCAATAGCAATCTCTAGACCCTAAAATTCGAGAGAAAAATCACGTTTATATTCTGGACAATACAGTACAGAAAAATGGTGAAAAAAGAAAAAAGTATAGGGGTGTGCGAATCTATGTTTTTCGAATCGAATCCGAATCCACTTTCAGATTTGGATTCGGTCTAACGTACATGAAAGATTCGAAAATTTCTAATCTTGGCACCAAAAACATGGCAACATTGCATTCTCCATTCTCAAGAACAATTGCTGTAACGGTTAGACTTGTGCCGCATAAAATGTTTTATGCTGGGGTAATTATGAGAATGCTGCTAGATAAGATTTTCACTTCCTGGATCAAGTGTAACTTGATCAGAAGTGTCGTTTGTCCCATTATTACGCTTCACAATGCATATTGAAAAGATTCGGATTTGGGTTTGGATTCGGTAATTTTGATGAAGATTCAGTTTGGATTCGGTTTGAAATAAAAAACATGGATTCGCACACCCCTAGAAAAAAGAAATCAAACTTGAAATTTTCAAGTTCAGCTATTTACTTGAACTGAAACTTGGACTTGTCACGAGGGGTGTTCGGGTACCCGAGATTTCGGACCCGATCTGATACTCATGTAACACTAAAATCAGGTTTTTCGATATCGCGCGGTTTTGGCGCCATTTACTTCATTTGTTGATTGATCCACTGCAAACAACTACCAAAAGTTCAACAAGAGTCGAGTTGAGGGCAGCATCAATGGGGAGATGGAATAGCAGCAAATGGATTAACAGCAAATGATTCGTGTAACATGTTCTTTTTACAATATAAATGGATTTATATGCGAAACATCTGACTGGAACAACAGCAAACACTCTTATTTGCTTTTATTCCACTGGAATAACAGCAAAAATATCATTTGCTGTTATTCCCTGGAATAAAAGCAAATAGACTTTATCGTTCAATTTTGAAAAGAACATGTTACACGACTCATTTGCCGTTAATCCATTTGCTGCTATTCCGCGCCACCGCATTGATTGGTATAGCTTTGTTTCCAAAGCTTTTTAAAAACAAAGATGGAGGCCAAAACTTGTTTAATGGTGTTTGAGAAATGTGTATTGACTTGGATTTTTTTACCACGTAGGCCTAGGCTACACGTATCTCGTGATGAGTGAGGAGGATATAGATGGGGATCTCTATTTAGAAGCAAATATATATATCACTTGACTAGCTCTAGGCCTAGACCTTCAGTAGGCCTAGGCCTGCATCCAGTAGATGGGCCTATTCGCGCTGTTATCAACTTTTTCATTTCGAGGTTAAAATACCGTGTTTTTCCTGAAACCCGAAACGAAACCGGAGTTCTTTCCACTACCCGACCCGAACCCGACCCGAACCAAAAAACACTAGGGGGGCCTACCCTTACACCCCTACAGTTGTCGCACAGCCTAATGTGATGATTTCCAGCGCTACGTGAAGCCGATCTGGAAAGAGGACAGCCACATGCAGCTGTACCAGAACAGCCGCAGGATGTTTGACAATCGTCAGCTGTACGCGTTCCGAGAGATCTACAACTGGCGAGACACCGCTGCGCGCAAGGAAGACGAAAGCACAGGGTTAGTTTTGTCATCTCACTTCTCAAATATCATACATAATAATAAATTAATGATATATATATATATATATATATATATATATCTCAAACCCGGATAACCAATTGAATTGGGCCAGGGGGTGTTTCCACCAGTTTTTCTAGGGCAGACTTCTCATATCAATCGGTTCCTGCCAGTTCCGACTTCTTCCTCCTCTTCTTCACTACTGCTAGGCCTATCCTCTATTTCTTCTTCTCTTCCTACGAGTTTCCTCCATCGTTCTCTATTCTCCCACCATCTCTCGTCTTCCACTTCTTCCCATTTTTCACCTCGGTTGACTACCCCGAACTTGACTCCCTCTTGCCACCTTTCTCTTGGTCTTCCAACTCTTCTCTTAGCTCCATTGTTTTCTGCTATCTCAAACATTGCTCTCGGTATTCTCTCCATTTCCATTCTCCGCATATGCCCGTACCACCCAAGTCTCTCCCTTTCCAATTAAAATGATAACCTTTCCACTCCCACTTCCTTCCTTATATCACTGCTTCTCTTCTTCTCCAACTTTGACACTCCTGCTACGCTCCTTATACAAACTTCATAATGATAGCAATAATAATTAATCCACAGTATAGGCCTACTTATTTACACGTCACGTTCCGTCAGGATCATACAAATGTTGAAACTGGCCATTCTCGGTAGCTCTGTCAGCTGAGGCACCGCTTCAAAAACTGAAGTCGCCGTTGGGCGTGGGTTCGAATTACGTTTTTGTAAACGTCCTTTCACTTATCATCACATCATAGTTTCATAATCACCTGCTCATTTGTACCCCCGTATAACCTAGCTGTTGGTGGGGTCGTTAAGCAAACAATAATCATCAAATGTTGAAACTTATAGAAAAGTTTGTCAATATTATGAAACTCTTTGTCCAACAGATAACGTTTTACATCAATTTTGAAAATTTCAAAAGATTCTATTCATCTCAATTCTTTAGGAAGAGCATTACAGTGGAACCTTTATTCATCGTTTTTCAACAAGAAAATAAAACCATCCATGCAGGAAAACAATCCATCCAGAAAAATTTAACATTGATTATATGGGACTGGGGTGAGAAAAAATGAATGATACAAGCAGGAAAATATACTCCCATATACCGTAATCATTGTTACATTATCCTGGACAGATGGTTTTCCTAGATGGTTTTATTTTCCTGGTCCCTTGAAAAACGATGGATAGAGTTTTCACTGTAACGTTTTGCAGCGTTATGGTCAAGTCTCGACTCGTGCAGGGCAGTGTGGTGACTCACAGCTACAAGGTTACTTCTTTTATACTAGGCAAACGCGAAATATGCGTAGTAAGATGAGCGAGATATCTGAATAAGGTATAATAACAGTCCTACATTTGCTACTTTATCGACTCTGGTATTCTACACACTTTGTCCTTCATTTAATTGCCATACTTCATCTTCTCTGGTATTCTACACACCTTGACAAATATAAAGAATATTTAATGCTTGGGCAAATATCGAATCTAGGAAGCAGTGAATCTTGGCTCATTCCCATATATTTGATGTATAAAAACAGTTATTCAAATTTTTTTCTTCGAAACGGCTGATTCGAATTGCTCACAAAATGGTGGTTAGGTGTATCATTCATGTTTGAACACTCAGAGAAAATTTTATTTTTTTCGGAGAGGTTTCATTTTTTCAAATTTTCTCACCCAGCCTAATCTTATGAGGTTTTTAAAAACTTTGACATGTTATTTCTCAAAATCTAATCGACCGATTCATTCCAATAACTATACAGCTCTAAGTTGGAAAAGTTGGCCTGTACAAAAAAAGTTTCTTCGCTACGCTCATCTAATGAATTGAAAACACTTTTTTTGCTGAGAAGAGGAGTTTTAAATTGCAGTTGTCAAGATTATCCTACACAGGATAGCGTAAAGCTACGTTCACTCTCGTGCTCTGTGTTACGAGCATCATGCTTTGAGCAACTGGCAACGTGCGCTGACCAATCAGAGAGCAAGTTTCTCCGGGTCTCATGAACACTTGCTACGTGCGCAATCGTTTCAAGTAGGCAACATGCGCTGAGATCCACAATGCAACAGGAAGTGTTGTTTACTTGTCTGAACTGTCGGAACCAACTTGTCGACTGCGATTCATAACCCGGTCTTCATGAGAGAACAGCAACTTACCGAGATTCATGAGAAGAGAAAGGGCTACTCATAGTGGAGAGCCCGTTGATAGAACACATAGAGATGAAATGTATAGGGGTGTGCAAATCCATGTTTTTCTAATCGAATCCGAATCCACTTTCAGATTCGGATTCGGTCCAACATAAAAGATTCGAAAATTTCGAATCTTGGCGCCAAAAACGTGGTAACATTGCATTGTCAACTTTCTAGATCACGTGAGCAAGTGCGATACGCACTAGCCTACGAGTGGGTGGTGTCGTCATATATGACCGGCTTCGATTGGCGCTCGGCCGTCTCAAGTCAGACGAACGAAAGTCTCGTCAAAGACCTTGGTATCTAGCTTCGTTAACGAAGTTAGATACAAAAGTCTTTGGTCTCCTCCTTGTCAAGGTTAGACCACACACGTCACGACCACACAGTAGTAGGATGACAGATGCCATGCAGCAAACAGCTACGATGTTTATAACTGCGCGTTAAATAAAAATGATGTAAATTGAGAAAATGTTGCTTCTTCATGATAAAACATTTATTAAACGTGTCTTCAGTGGAATACCTCGCAGTTTCTAGTCATTATGAGAATGCTTAGATAAGATTTTCACTTCCTGGATCAAGTGTAACTTGATCAGCAGTGTCGTTTGTCCCATTATCACGCTTCACAATGCATGTTAAAAAGGTTCGGATTCGGTATTTTTCTTGAAGATTTGGTTCGGATTCGGTTCGAAATAAAAAACATGGATTCGCACACCCCTAGAAATGTACACACGAGATTCTGACGTTTCAGCTAATTGCCTTGGTAACAGTAGAGTAGACTCCCTACACTGACTCTACTCTCTCTACTCTACTGCTACCAAGGCATTTCGCTGAAACGTCAGAATCTCGTGTGTACCTACATTTCATCTCTGTGTGTTCTATCAACGGGCTCTACACTATGAGTAGCCCTTCCTCTACTCATGAATCTCGGTACATTGCTGTATTTTCTTTCCCTTTTTAGCAGGGTTTCCAGTTCCGATTTTTTCTTTTCGTCCGACACGATTTTCACAACTGGCCAATCCCAATCCTGTATTCACCTAAACAACATGGCGGTTCACGACACCGTTTCGATACTGATTCGGTGTCGTGATTATTGACTCAACTCCAACTCTCGTCGGCCGAAACTACGATTTTACCGGAAGTTACACTCACATTCCTCACATTCAAAGAAGCCTGTGAGTTTAAAGATAATGAAGGCTATGGCTATCATGTCACGAAAACGTTACAATGCAGCGAAGTGGGAAAAGGCATGACAAGAATTGTACCGATATCGTGTCGGACGATAAGAAGAAATCGGGGCTGGAAACCCTGCTTTACCCAATTCGTGTATGATACTACAGTAGAATCTCCTTAGATCGTCCTTCAATACAGCGATCATCGCGATATATCATCGTTTTGAGATAGTCCCGGCCAATTCCCATAAGACATGTGTATTTTTTCTTTGTTAATCGTCCCTTAATTTAACGACCATCGCGAGAATACGACGCTTTTTTGGTTCCCTTCCAAGAAAAACCATCAATACTACGACGAAATGACTGAAAAATTGTTATCGTTTGTATCGTTTTGTCCTGAATACAAGCTGAGGGTTTTTCTCGAAATTTCAAGCCCTAAAGTCACCCTCAGCTTACTTGCAAATCTCGGCCTATAATCAGTCCAAAATATGTTTTTTGTTCATTCTAATTGGGCGTACAACACCCGCACACTCATAACAACGGAATCGACTTGAAACTGCGAGATATTCCACTGAAAACACATTTAATGAATGTTTCGTAATGAACAAGCATGATTTTCCCAATTCCCAGCATTTTTATTTGATGCACAATAATAAACATGACTACTTTGAGCTGTTGGCTGCATGGTGTGCCTCATCCTACTGCCTAGTTCTGACTGCGTGTAGTCTGACCTTGTCTGACTTTGACGCGCACAAGACTGTTTAGCGTTCAGCGGCCGACAATTGCACCGTCGCCTCGCATGCTAGTTTGGCGGTCGATGTGGTCTCAACTCCGGTAGACAATTCCCGTCGCGCTCGGTGCATTTTACGCGATTTACTACCAGTCTTCTAATGATACTTTTAATGTTTCAATGTTCCAATGTTCTTACGTATGTACAAATACTTAGAGACACTATACGGTGGTATTATTTTCATAATATATACTAGGGTTGCCAACAATAATCGATATATCGATTTAGATCGATATTTTCTCAAACGATACGATAATCGATTCAATCTTGGCGATACGATATCAATATGATTATTTTCAATTATCGAAATGAACATTCTTTCCTTTTCAAACTTACTATTTTACCCTTTATGTAATTGCTTCAATCAGTGTATGTGGCGCGAAAGTCCTTGTTTTCTATTGGGCACTCGAAAGCCAATGAGAAATGCTGTTTGCTATGACGTCAGAGTTGATATGCGCAAGAGACAAAAATATAGACTTAGGCCTATCACGCGGTTGGGTTTCAGACCGCGTCAGGGTACTGCGCGGTTGGGAACCAGGAAGACGCACACCATGCAGCAAACAGCTCGATGTGCCATGTTTATTATTGCGCGTCAAATAAAAATGATGCTTCTTCATGATGAAACATTTATTAAATATTAAACGTGTTTTTAGTGGAATATCTCTCAGTTTCTGGTCGATTCCATTATTATGAGTGTGCAGATGTAGTAAGCTTAAGCCCAATTAAAATGAGCAAAAAAACATATTTTTGACCGATTACAGGCCGAGATTCACATATAGGCCGAGGTTGACTTTTGGGCTTGAAATTTCGAGAAAAACCCTCGGATTTAATTCGGGACTATACGGTATTTTATCAATAGATAAATAATGAATTCCAGATGTATATTGTTACTTGTACTTTTTTTACAGCTCAGAAATCTGCCTCTTCCTCTATCCCATTATCCCTCCCCTGCTCAACCACTTGTCAATGAATCAATCAACACAGTTGCTTAGGTCGCAATTTGTAACACACTTGTAATAATTCCGATGCGATACGATATTTTGACATTCAATGTGATTATCGATTAGGAGAAAAAATATCGATATACTAATACGATTAATAACCGATGTTAAGTAGACAATAAATCCGATAATCGATATGAGTTTTCATAGCGAACGGCAACTCTATTATATACCCTTCCAAAATAAAGCGAAGTTTATGCCAAGTTCTACACATCACGATTGGCACCATGTCTGTTCAATGTCAGGCGTCCTGCTTGACTACAACTGACAGGTGGAGAAATATGATACAGTTAAACACTTCAGACACTTGAAATCACACAGTAAATTGCAGGAGGGTGGTGGAAGGGGGGGGGTATTTTATTAAAGCATCAATTCAGACTGAAAACATGAACTTAATGTCAAAATATTATTACACAGCATTAAAGTGTCTTACTATAAATGTATGATACATACCACATGGCAGGCTATCAGTGATCGAACTCCGCCCTATGCTATCATATTGACGACTGACAGTATTTTATGTATGCCTTATAAAACAAACACACGAACTTTTATTGTGAATTTTATTGAAAAATTTGGTTGACTGACCATCGTGATATAACGACGATACGCTTATCTCCCCTCAAAGTCGCACCAAAGAGATTGAACTGTACATGTTATTTTGAATAAATTTGGTCGCTGTGACAATAGAAACGAGTAGGTGTGTGCAAATCCATGTTTTTTATTCCGAACTGAATCTTCATCAAAATCAACGAATCCGAACCCGAATCTGAATCTTTTCAACATGCATTGTTAAGCGTGATAATGGGACAAACGACACTGCTGATCAAGTCACACTTGATCCAGGAAGTGAAAATCTTATCTCAGCATTCTCATAATTACATCAGCATAAGACATTCTATGCAGCACAAGTCTAACCATTACAGCAATTGTTCTTGAGAATGGAGAATGCAATGTTACCGCGTTTTTGGCGCCAAGATTCGAAATTTCTGAATCTTTTATGTTGGACCGAATCCGAATCTGAAAGTGGATTCGAATTCGATTCAAAGAACATGGATTCGCACACCCCTAGAAACGCGTGACGGAGTACAATGAGAGCCGCTATGTTACAGGTACGTGCTGCCCAACCACATGCTGTTGCACATCTGCGAGACGCTGCCCCGAGAGATGCAAGGCGTGCTGGCGTGCTGCAATCCCATCCCGCCTCTCGTACGTCAGAACCTCGTGCTCATACACCAGATCATACTCAAGGCTCGCGATCAGCCGCTCGTCAAGGTACGCTGCCTGCTGCACATTCAGCAATTGGGGCATTTAGGGTCAATGATTTCTTCAGATATTTGTACGCAAGTCATAAATGTGGACCTGAATCTTATATTGCTGTGAAACCTGTATCCATTGGTTTTTAATGGACCAGGAAAATAAAACTATCCATGCAGGAAAACAATCCATCCAGGAAAATGTAGCATTGATTAAATGAGAGTAGGGTTAGAAAAAGTAAATGATACAAGCAGGAAAACGATAAGATAAGATAAGATAAGATAAGTATTTATTGTCAAAGATCCTCATTATACATTACAGCACAGGATTTAGAGACACGTATTATATATACATGATTGTGTATACATACTACATCAACAATGTTGTACCATTGTCGACACTATTCTATGAAATATTAATATTAATAATAACAAAAGTGAAAAAGCTATGTACGTACAATATTGATTTTCATATAGTTATTGTGATAAAAAAAGACAAGAGTATAGAGTAATAGGGTACGTTAAATATAAAATGTAAAGCTTCGTAATAATGATTTTGATAATATTATAGTAATGATAGTGATAACAGAAAAATAATGATGAAATTATAATACAGTCGGACCCGCATATAACGAATTTCAAGGGGAATGAAAATCTGTTCGTAAAAACAGAATTTCGTTATAGAGATTTATTGCTTTTTTTCATAACAGCACTTGAATTTTAGAGATTTATAAAGATAGGCCTACATTTACGACTTAGGCCCTAGTATAGTAGGCCTACTGTATTAGGTGACATATTATCATCGCATCGTATTCGTATCATCACTTAGTATGTTTGTAGAAAGTAATAGAAAACAACAATGTCCTTTCATAAAGAACTTATCATCTGCTATCACATGACACCACAACTCCCCACTTCTCGTGTTTTATTTCCTAGGTTACAGGACACTATCACGAATGGGGATGAAGGAATGTAAACAAAAAATAGATAAACAAAGTCATTGAAGATGTCACCATCACGTTATTATTTAGTGCGCGTTGAGCGAATGTTTGTTTATGGGCCGTTCCACTGTGCTTGGGCCGAGTAGGTAGGGGAGTGCAGCAAGAGTTATGACCACGTGCTGTACGCGTCACCAGCTGCTACGATGTACAGTCCGTTCAAAATAAATGTAACCTGAAAATAAATTCACGCAAAATGCTCCGATTTTCGAACATTTTGTTGGAAATAGCTGAAAATAATGAGCAAAATATGCTGAAAAGTGACAAAAAATTCGTAATAACCGAATTTTGAAATATAAATCAATTCGTTATAGGTCTTTATTTAACATTGTAAGGATAGGAGCTTTGAAGGGGGATGGTAATTAATTCGTAAAAACCGAAATTTCGTTAAAACCGAGTTCGTTATATGTGGGTTCGACTGTAATATAATAATGTAGACATAGATGGATCCGGGAACGATGCACAGAAGTTTTCACTGTACAGTGAAACTCTATGCATCATTCCCGCATCCGTCGTTTCCTGCTTGTATCATTCAGTTCATCCCACCCCACTCCCATATGACGTGTTGAATTTGTCTAGATGGATCGTTTTCCTGCATGGATGGTTTATTTTTTCTGGTCCATTGAGAAATGATGGATAGTGTTTCACTATATGGCAGGCGGGGGGAGGCCTACTGACCCCAATAATATCCTAGTCCTTTCAATACTATACGAATTGGGTGAAAAGGAAAGAAGGAACAGCAGCGTACCGAGATTTGTGTGTAGAGATAGGGCCTACTGATGGTGGAGACCCTGTTGATGGAACACAGAGGTGAAATTAAAAGTACACACGAAATTCTGACGTTTTGGCTATTGCCTTAGAGACTCTCCACTCTACTGTGACCAAGGCAATAGCCAGAACCTCAGAATCTTGTGTGTACTTTTAATTTCATCTCTGTGTTCCAAGAACGGGCTCTCCATCATACACTCTCGACCTATCTCTACTCATGAATCTTGGTAAGCTGCTGTTTCTTATTTCCCTTTTACAGTTTTATCCAATTCATATATTCAGCCTCAAGCTATTTTCCTATACACACCTACCGTAGTCCTTTTAAGGTCTAACCTCCATTACCTCATAGTCATGAAAAAATTATGATTTTTTGTCAGTCGATTCGTTTTGATGTGCTCGATAATAATATCCAAACAGACGATAGGCTAACCGGAATAAATTTTGAGTTATTTCACTTCAAATACTTGATGTTTCCCTATCATTCAACACGCAACCTTCAAATTTCGTGCATTTTTATTATTCAACAGATCATTAAAATATACTAAAAGGAATGACATTCAATCAAAAAACTTGTTTTATTGTAGATGAAGATGTTACGAATAGAAATATGCCAAATAAATATAGGTGTACCCGTTCTCATTCATTAATCACACTCATTTTAAGAGGAATAATAGTTTATTTTTCACCAAAATGAAGTCAAAATAGCAACTTAATATTTCATTAAAGTGCTGTAACTTCAGCCAAAAAAATATGACAGTGTTTCTGATGTAATTTCAATTCAAGAATACACATGTTCAATAAAGCTCTAATCAAATTTCCCCAATGTAGAATTAATTTCAAAATTACTTTTTGACTCTGCTGACCAAACAGGTGTTAGACTTCAATAGTTTCCTAGGACTTGTCCGAATTTCAATGCTTCTTGACTAATGAGTCACACTCCTGTATTGTACTTGGGACTTGGACTTGCTACATGTGAACTTGCATTTCAGACAGTCTAGCAAGTATTCTACAACGTGGCGTCGATGACAGGCCTAATCCAGTTGTCACGTCCCCAACGGGTTTATGGCGGGAACTTGTATATAGCCTCACTTTTATCTATTTATCAGAATAAAACAGTGACATTTTCTGAAATAAGTGATAAGTTCCGCACAAATTGAAAGCTGCTACTTTATTACAGAAATGAAATCGCATCTTTTCGTAGGTTTCTGTTGAGAAATGGAAACATAAATGTAATACACATTTATGTGACCCAATACAGAAGCCCACAAGTGAAGTTCACAAGAACGCATGTCATGTGTGCTTGTGAACTTTCATACTTGACTTCTCATTTCATGAATTCGGACGCTCCTTATGACGTCACTCCTATACTTTGAGCAAGGTCAAGTATACAAGTACGCATAAATAGATGCATGAAATTTTAGCATTAGCTATCTATAAGCGCTATAGAATTGAGTCATCTGAAACCATAATATTAGTTGTTTTCTTCATGTTTTGTGATGTTCAAAACAATTTAGGACCCAAGTTTTTTTTTTGCTATTTAAAGCGATATACAGTGAAACCTCTATCCATCGTTTTTCAAGGGACCAGGAAAATAAAACCATCTATCCAGGAAAACATCCATCCAGGAAAATTGAACATAGATTATAAGGGAGTGGGGCTAGAAAAAATGAATGATACATCCAGGAAAACGATAGATCCAGGAATGATGCATAGAGTTTTCACTGTACAGTGAAACTTCTATGCATCGTTCCCGGATCCATCGTTTTCCTGCTTGTATCACTCATTTTTGCTCACCCCACTTCTATATAATCAATGTTAAATTTTCCTGGATGGATTATTTTCCTGGATGGATGGTTTCATTTTCCTGGTCCCTTGAAAAATGATGGATAGAGGTTTCACTGTATGCCTTTTACAACGATAAATCAATATATACACGAAATAAGCGCTATTCCTGAAACATTGTCAGTTACACTCATTTTTTTCCAAATCAGATTCAAGTGCCATCTAAACTAAAAAAATTTCATTCCAATTCGTTTGAATAAAATATTTATTCATCAACATTTGTTGGCCTGTGGCAGTCACTTACTATGCTCTTTTATCCTGTAAAGTTCAATTAGTGTTTTAATGTAAGGCATATCAACGTCAATGTATAAATGTACAGTACTGTCTTTTCAGAACTTGATCACTGTTCAAGCTGAGAATAATGTTGAAAATAGCCTCTAATACATGTGTACATCATTTATATCTCGGAACCTTACATTTGTCCAAAGACATTTTGGTACTAAATTACTGCTAATTTCAAATTTGACTGATGCTATAAAATGCTATTTTTTGAATAGGTAATGCTGAAAAACTGAATAATTAACGCCATAATTTCATGCCTCTACGCATCAATAAGGTAATTCGGACAAGTCCCCAGTCTCCATGTCCGTGGTATCCAAACTGCTTGTCTGTTTGATCAGCTGATGGAAGAGACCCGTTCGACCCAACGCCAGACCTGGTCGGCCAAGGTCAACTCCGAGAGCACGCTGCACTGCCCGCACGACCTCACCAAGATGGCTGAGTTCCGCGACGACCTCCCGACTCTGATTGGTCGCACGGACGACGGTGACCGCGGCAACAAGAAGAAGCGCAAAAAGGTGTCGCACGTTCACGTGTTCTTGAAGGAGGCGCCGGAAGTGACCGTGTTCGAGAACGAGCTGGTGTTTTCTACGACGGTGAGACGAACGCTTTTATTGATCTTTCAATTGTGTTCAATGACCCCCCCAACAGCTACGGAGTTGATCACACTTTTTTGCAGGCTATGAGCGGGCATTACAGTTGTTTTTTTCTTCATTTTCAATATCGATATTGAAAATATTGAAGAAACCATTCACAATTTTGATTAGGAAGCAGAATGTTGCAGGGTATCTCATGTATGAGAGGTTGCGGCGTAGGTTTACCCCGCGTGCAGGACGAAATTCCCGACAGCAGCATAGCATTTTAGCTATTCGAAATTTTTCTCATCAACATTGATCATACTTTCAATACCAAATTCATCCAGTATTGAATATTCCAATTCACTATAAAATTGGGCCCCAACATACCGGTATTGAAATCTTTGGTCGTTCCTTATTATATCTGATATAATAGTATGAATATAACTGCAAAATTCATAAATATATGAAAAAATACAACATGGGCCTACTATTATTTCCATACACTCAATACTTTTTCTATTTATATATTACTAGCCTGACCCTCATGTTTCAAACATGAACAGTCAATTCACCACTGCCCTGCAGTCTACCGTGTTAGCGCAATGACGTAGTATCACTCCAAGAGATAGCCAAGTTGGTAACTCCCCCCCCCTCCCCATTCCACTCTCCTCTCATCCCCCCTTTGCCAACCTGCGCCAGCCCTCCACCCCCTCATCCCTGTGTTACACACACTCTTTTACACACTCTTGCATCACGCATGCACAGATCTGGAAGACTATGTATAACTAGCAAGACCCCTCATGTTTCAAACATGAGGGCCAAATCACCACTATGCCCTCCATTTCTACGCGAGATCATTTTAACACATCACCAGCCACTCTACCGTGAGAACGCAATTACTTACTGTCACTTCTCCCCCCTCCAACCACCCCCACCCCTTCTTTCCTCTCCTCTCAAACCCTCTCCGGCCATCCTTCCTTCTCCCCCCCCCACAGCCCCCTCCCCCCTCTCCCCTCCCACCCTTTCGCTCTCTCTCTCTCTCTCTCTCTCTCTCTCTCACTCTCACTCACTCACACACTCACTCACTCACTCACTCCACTCACACACTCACACTCACTCACTTACTCGCACACTCACACTCACTCACACACACTCACTCACTTACTCGCACACTCACACTCACTCACACACTCACACACATTCACAGCACATTCACGAACATGAGGACGTTCGAGAACAGTCAAGAATGTTCTAGAAGTTAGAACCAGCCCACTGCATCATGCGTCATCTCCCTTCCTTCCTCCCCCCCCCCCCATCCAGTCGACCCCGCCTGCACCAACTCTCCTACCCCCCCCCCCCCCCCCTCCCTCTCTTTGAAGAACCAATCACGTTCGAGAAACAGCGTGACCGCTCCATGCAGGGACGCACGCACAGAACACCGTAGCTCTTATAGTAGAATTATATTGATTTTTCATTACTGTATATTATCATTATTATTTCAATTATTTATTAGTGTTGCATCTCTATGAATGAAGAATCAAGAATGAAATGATTTAAAATTTAATTTAATTGAACTCTTTCGCTGCGGCAAGCGCTTATTTGCGCTCACACAATGTTTGGCCATAGGCGTGCGCACAGGGGCGGCCAAGTAGGCCCAGGCTGTGTTTAATGTGTCACGGCCTGGCCTGTTTGATTTTTTTCTATACCTTTTACTCGACGATGTTAACTACGGATCATTGAAAATAAACACATACAAATATGACTAAATCACACAGATTAATTATAATTAGCTCCGAAATGTATGCGTTTCACTAGTTTCAGCCTAAAATCACATTTTATTTTAATGACTTATCAATCAAGAAGCCGCTGATCGCAGTGATATTTCTTTTAATATAATGGACAAATTATTAGCATTCAATACTGAAAATCTGAAATTGATTATGTGATATTTACACTAATAAAGCAGTTTTAGATTTCACTTATAGTGAGTATAATACAGAATTATTCAATTTGATTTTTCTTTGAAAATTGAAATCTACTCGCTTGAACCAGTTTCACTGTGCTTCACATATTGTTAGAATGTGAGAGCCGCCCGATGTCGTACTTCAATTGCAGGTAAATATATCGGCAAAGAATTTATCAATATTCAATTATGTCTACTGCCTTACAGCAGGTAGTTTTTATTAATAATCAGCCTGGTAGATCTTGCATTATTTTGAGATATTATTGATCACAATTTAGAAAATTCCCGTAACAATAACACGGTGAAAATAAAATCGAAGTTTCTTTTAAAATATGTATTATTATTGTTACTTTATTATATTATGAACAGGTATATCGTAATAAGAATGTTTATTCTATGTAAAATAACGTAACTTGCTAAATGAATAACAGCTATTAGGCCTACTCATACCCTTAAATCTTTTTCATCAATTAGCTAGAGTACCTTTTGGTCCCTCAAGTCTCTTTTCTGTCTACTCCAAGACCCAAAATGTTCCCAAATATGAAAGTGTTCATGAATTTCAAGTTAGCTTTGAAAGAAATGATCTTTGTTCACTCTTATGTATAATTATCCCAGTAGACCTATACAACAGCTTCTATGAAAAATGAAAAAAACGCGATTTTCAAAAATATCACCCTGCGGGGCACAGTGGGGAGCCCCTCCCCCACACCCCCCATTGCGGTATGGATACATTGCATTCACAGATCAGGTGCCGTACCTAATACAAGCTCCTGCGCACGCCTATGTGTTTGGCTAAGTCGCGGTAATCGTAATAATGCGCTTGGCCATCTGTCAAAATACGCAATGGCGTAGACCTTATTAACAGCTGATTGGTAGGAGCTACGACTTTGTGCTTCATCTGCGATCTGTCGGCTGAATTGACGAACCCATTAGTATTTTTTTTCCACGCCAGATGTTCTGGTATTGTGAATAAAACAGTTTTAAACAGCCGTACAGAATGTTTTGATTCAATTTAACATGGCGGCCTCCAGTGGATCAACGCGTGGCCTACAAGCTCAAATAATTAACGATATTTTATGTGCAGTTTCTGATTCTGAAGTTGAGTTTGATGAATCCGATGATGTAGACAATGATATTTGTAATATGCAAAGTGAGAGAGTAGGAATGTTACCAATTTTTGGCCCACTAGTATTTTCTCTTTTTCTGTGGAAAAGAATACGACAGACTAGGATATTTCAGTGCTGAAAAGCGCGCAGCGGAAGAGTCAAGCCTATTACAGTTTTGTTGAACGTACTTGTTGAAATGCACTGTGTACGATGTTTGAGCAGCTGCCGAGCGCAGTGTCCAACCAACTGAAGCAGCTGAAGTTCGTCAGCCCCTACGAGCGATGCAAGCTCGTGCAGCCGTTCTTGCAGTCCCAGGAGGAGGAGAAGGAGGCGGCGGTCAAGGTCAAGTCGGAGCCACCGGAGTCGGACCAGGAGAGGATAGACAGGGTAGGTGTCACGCTCATGCCATCTGTTGGAGCTAAATGGAACCGTTGAACCGTTATTACCGAGAAACGTTACTCGACGTTAAGAAGGCATAGATATTTGTGTCTCGGCAGGAGCTTCACACCGCTTTAGCCGGGAAGTTTCCGCCATATTAGGCATATCAGTGATAATATGGAATTTCTTGCTTAGATTCTATCGGTAAATATTCAATATCGCCACCGAGGTTAGAACAAGCGTATGTCGCTATCGGCTCCAGGAGTAACGCATCTCGGTGAGATAATACATATCCATGGTTGAACCTTGCAGCATCATTTGAAGGGAAAAATTGAAGGAACCAAATGTTGGCTAAAACTTATTTCAAGTAACTATGAAGTTTTAGCGGGACAGATGTTTGGTGCGAAGATCAAATGAATAATTATGTATAAGCTTATAACTGATTTATTATAAACACAACGATAATGATAATTAGAGTTGCCATTCGATATGAAAACTCATATCGATTATCGTTTTATTAACATCGGTTATTAATCGTATTATATCGATATTTTTTCCCCTAATCGATAATCGTATCAAATGTCAAAATATTGTATCGCATCGGAATTATTGTGTTCACGTGAAAAATAGCTGCTGGAGTATTCTTTAAACTGTACTGTACCATTCGGGTATTTCCGTCAACGTTCGGCTGTCAGACGTAACCAAAGAGGTAGCTTGTGTCCAGATAGTAAAATCTCAACAATACAGAATAATATGAACAACGAAATGAGAACGTATAGGGCAGCAAAGTAGGCTGTGGCGCGGAAGGATAGGGTTCTAATTTAGATTCATTCTTATGGGTAATAGCACGTACATGATTTTAAAACTGTCATAACTTCTAAACTACTAACACTACGGCTAAACCAGTTGGCCTACAATGTTCAGTAAACTGTTATCTTTACGATGAGACACATACATTGTATCAAACGCCTAGTTAATTTAAACAATTGGATGATAAAAAACATGCTGTAATTGCGATGTCGCCAAGCGAATGAAAGAGAGAGATAGTTGCATCGGAATTCTCACAGTGGCCGTGTTCTCAAGAAACTTGCTAGCTGCTTGCTAGGTATCGCTTGGCATCAGCGCAAAACAGATGTTGCAACATTAAGCTTTGACAGTCATGCGGGTGCACTCCTACGCGCACGGCTATTGTTAGTTTTCGACGTTGCAATTACAACATGTTTTTCATCATCTATTTGTTCAAATTAACCAAGCGTTTGATACAATGTATGTGTCTCATTGTAAAGATAACAGTTTACTGAACATTGTAGGCTAACTGGCTTAGCCGTAGTGTTAGTAGTTTAGAAGTTATGACAGTTTTAAAATCATGTGCGTGCTATTACCCATAAGAATGAACCTAAATTAGAACCCTATCCTTCCGCGCCACAGCCTACTTTGCTGCCCTATTGCGACGTAAACAAGTACAGCACTGAACCAAGAAGAAGAAATTCTTTTTTTTTTTTTGAAAAGTCGACTTTTTGATTTGAGAATTGTTTTACATCAGAATCGATTCTTAATCGATGTTATCCCTAGTTATGACTGACATTTTACAGTTTTCCTACAATTAGTCACGGTTATAACACATGAAGCACTGTTTCAGTTTTCATGATGATCAAATTACAGTATTCATGTAGTCTTGAGTCGTACCTAAATGTCACAAGTTGAATATTATTGGAATCAAACATATTCAATTTGCCCTCCCCCGTAGCGACCGTCATTTTGAATTAGCCGGCTGGAACGTGAAGCTAGCATACACGTTTGTTTGCTATGCTATGAATACGTCACATAGTTGATGACGAATGTTGCGTATAGATAACCTACCAAGCTCAGGTGGTAAGCTGGATGCTATTGTTTACTACCAGCATGTTAGGTTATCTACGTGCAACGTTCGTCATCAACTCTGTGACGTGTTCAGTCGAACCAACAAGTTGACAGGTGACATTCAGCCACAGCCCAGGATAACGATGTAGTGATACCAACTATTTTATCAGAATATAAAGAAGTTGACCCAACTCGGGTCTTGAAAGTGACATATTTCCGGGGTCAGAATCTGAGTCCATCGTCCCGATTGCATGTAGCACAACTAACGCTTTTATATCAAACTATTTAGAACAACAATGCTATACACGGCCCAGTAGATTACGAGAATCATAGATTTTGTTAGTTCAACAATGTCACCGGTACCGTAGCCACTCTTATTTATACCTAGTTCACAAGGGGATCTGCTAAATCGCGACAGGGAATCGGGACCTTTGGCTCTGAACTGACCGCATTAACCCACAAATGTCCTTCATGTTATCAGTATGGGAGTTGAAGCACCTTCTTTATATTATGATGAAAAGGGTTGGTATCACTACATTGTGCTAGGATGATGCAACAATAGTGAAAGTTTCTTGAAGTTTGTTGACATTGTCTGTTTTGTTTCCAGATCAAAGAGCACTTCATTCAAGAGAGCAAACGCCTCCAGCAAGCAACCGGAGGTCAAGGTCATGCCGATGAGACGCTCAGAGACCAGGTAAATACCAACACTACAAATATTAAGTTCGAGAGCAAGCAGGCGCTCGAGTTGAACTCTATTGCATGCCAAATTCAGTACGGTCATTTTATCGAAAGTCTGTCGTGAATCTAGCAGATTTTTTTAGTGACAAAATGGAGCAAAAATCAAATTGATATTCTAAAAAGTACAGTTATACTTATGAGTTAGCAACGCTGAAGCAAGCAAGTGAACAAAACCAATAGAGCCTCGAGTTGATTTTTTTTTAAATTCTTTTCATTATTGTAAATTCATTATTTTTTTTCCCTATTTCCTTATTCACATATTAGGCTCTATTCATGAGCATTATTGATTCACTTTTTATTTAAAAGTCGGTATTATTAGGCTATAATTTCATTTTGATTGTAAACAACTATTCCTAGAATTAATCAAATTATGATTTGTTTCTCTCTATTATTATTTTTAGAGCTTGCGAGACTTGAAATTTTCGAGCGAGATCGAGACTCGAACTCGCTCGAAAAGATTTTTCCTAGATCAAAATTTCCGTTTTCAAGCGAGAATAAACTTGTCATCTTTTTATCATTCAACATATTGGTATTAAATAATAAATACATAGTGTCTGAAACTCATGAAAAAGTTTTGTTTCTGCATTTCTCCCTTCGATTTTGCATATAGAACTTGCTGAATGATTACAACGCGCATCATTTCACAATGTCAGTTGCACCGGACCGGACTGACTAACTCCGAGTGACTTGAGTTCTGTTGAGTCGTAGTAACCACCAGACACTCACACGCGTCTCTCTCCCTTCCTCAGTTCCTCCCCCTCCACAAACTCTTCAAGGACAGATTAAAACGTCATCACACGTGTTGCTAAGACACTCGGGACGGCCGAGCGCCAATAGCAAAAAGTTTGCGCGTCGTCATCGGCAAAGTTAGCTGATCAAGCAGCTCATCAGTAGCGAACTTATCAAGTAGTTTCGCCCGGTTTCTCTTGGACGCAATACAAAATTGTCATAATTCTAACCGGAAAGTGTTGATTTTCGTGGCTATCTTTTTTAATGTTGATTGTATCCACTTTAAATTTTGCACTTGGATAACTATCATGCTAAAACTGCAAAAAATGAAAATAAAATAAAAACCAACAATGTACATGATTAGCCTATGTGGTTTCTACGAAATTTTCAACAATGAAATTTATTTTTCGTTTGTCTCAAACAATGATTTTTTTCAGTTCAATTTGTTCACGAAAATGTTGCTGAAGTATTGTTCAAGGGTTGGTCATATCGTTTTTTTGATATTCCTGCTATATTTCAAGATATGATTTTATTTACGTACAATGTTTTTTTTTAAATTGAATTTTCTATAAAATTTGTGCTCGAACTCGCTCGAACTAAAAATTGTGCTTGAACTCGCTCGAAATAAAATAGTGCTCGAAACTCGCTCGAAAAAAGACAATCTCGCTCGAAACTCGCTTGAACTCAAAAAGCTCTGCTCGCACAGCCCTAATTATTCTATTATTCTTTCATATTATTGTTAATTTTTATATTCTAATCAATCATGTACCGGTAATTGATTTTTGTTCTGTGTTTTTAACCATCTTGAGTCTGAGACAGAAACTTCAATTAGAAGTTATACTGTCGGCCTATATAGACCTATATAATATGTATGTAGGCCTATCCAGATTTTGTACCGTCATAAACCCACCTGATTTATTTAGACAAAAGTGCAAAAGAAATTGAACTGATATTTTCAAACTACTGTCAAGAAAGTTCACCGAGTGAAATCTTACACACCCGTCAGACACCTGCGGCTTAACGAGCGCAACGAATCATTCACACACGTTATTTCCGTTACAGAAATCCCGTAAACGCAAGCGCGACACCACTGAAGAACGCCCAGTAAAGGTGGAGCCGCCGTTTGAACTGGTCCAGCCCAAGCTCGAAGTTGAGGAGCCCGTCACATCGGAACCCATCAAGACGAAGCGGAGAGCTAAAAAACAAGAACAACCGCTGACAGAGGAAACACCTTTCACGCCTTTCGATTACAAAAGTGTGGACTTCAACATGTTCAAGGGTGGCAGCAAACGAAAAACACACAAATCTAAGAATAAAAATATAGTAAGAATAATTTTAAATATTTTTTATTTATTCATTATAACAGCAGGAGCAGGAGTGTCAAAGATGACAAAGAATAGAAGCGCCACCCTTGGTAGCTCAGTCAGCTGGGGCACCGCTTCAGAAACTGAAGTCACTGTTGGGCGTGGGTTCGAGTTCCGCATAAGGCATGGGTTTTTCTAAACGTCATCATCACATCGCAGTTTCATAATCACCTGCTCATTCGTACCCCCGTTTAACCTAGCTGTTGGTGAGGTCATTGAGCAAACAATAATCATCAGAAGAGAAGCAGAAATATAAGGAACGAAGTGGGTGTAGAAAGGTTACATGGGTTTAAGATGGAAAGGGAGAAACTTGGGTGGTACGGGCATATGCGGCAAATGGAAAGGAGAGAATAACGAGATCAATGTTCCGAGATAGTGGGAAACAGTGGAGCTAAGATAAGTTACTTGGAAGAACAAGAAAAAGTTGGCTGGAGGGAATAGTTTGGGGTAGTCGAGAGATGTTGGGAGGAGAGAGAACAGTGGAGGGAACTCGTAGGAAGAGAAGAAGCAGAGAATAGTAGTAGTGAATTTAGGGATAACATTGATTAATCGAGAATCGATTAAGAATCGATTCTGACGTAAAACGATTCTCAAAACAATAAATCGATTTTTCAAAACCAAAAAAAAAAATGTTGACGTTGCAATAAGTGCTCATTTCGCTGTCCATATGATTCTGTATTGTTGAGATATTACTATCTGGACAAAAACTATCCCTTCGGTCACGTCTGACAGCCAAACGTTGACGGAAATACCCAAATGGTACAGTACAGTTCAAAGAAGTCTCTAGCACCTATTTTTCACGTGGACGCCTTAGGAAGGTTAAAAAAATAAGTTTCAAATTACACTTCTTTTTTGAGAATAAACTTTTTTTTTAATTTTTAATTTTTATATATTTTTGTTTTAAATTTTTTTCAATTTTTTTTTCATAATCAATTTTTAATTGATTCTGGAGCATGGCGAATTGATTCCCGATTTTGAGAATCGACGTCATCCCTAAGTGATGTAGAGGAGGAAGGAGTCGAAACTGGCAGGAGCCAATTGATATAAGAACTGAGAAGTCTGCCCTAGAAGAAGTGGTGGAAACATCCCCTGGCCTAATTCAATTGATTAAATGAGCAGGTGATAATGGAACGATGAACCAATACAATGACTTCCAGCTTGCATTGTTGATCTTGCCATTTACTGCCATCAATAATTATGATTCATGGATGGGTATTATTATTTGGCCTAATATAGTAGTTATTTTTTATTTTTTTATATTGGGTTTTAACGACGCACTGTAATGGTTACTGAGATCTATTGGCGTCGGATGAATGATTAATGAGATGATGGGATGATGAGATGAAGGTTTCCATGGGTAATGGGAAGGAAGTGGTCGTGGCCCATATTGTGGGAACCATCCTGGCATTAGCCTATACTACAGAGGGAAACCACGAAAAAATCCTGTAAAGATGGACGGTAGCAGGGATCGAACCGGGTTTGACATGCCCACTGCCTCCCGGGTCACATAAAGCGAGTGTGTTAACCACTCGGCTACACATGCCGGTGCCTAATAGTAATAGGTAATAGGCTATGTATGTCTGTTATCAAAAATTGTCTCTTCTAATGAACTGAGTGCTTTTGTTCTTTTCAAGTTAGTTGTACAGAAATAAATGTATAAGAAGAGCGATGATTTAGGCTTGACATCAGACAGCCAGTTTCGGTGCGCCCGCTTCATTGCAATCGAATCAAATTATTGAAATCAATTACCCACTTTATTTATTCACATGAACATAAAGTAAGGCTTCCATGATACAAAACAAACATTAGGCGCCACTCCTCCCTGGGAAGAACCATCAGAGAGTGGAAGAAGCAGCTGCTACAAAATTAAATATAGGCCTATTCTTGCAGCCACTGAAAAACTGTCATTGTATCAATACTTCGTACCTGTATACGTAGAGACATGTAAAAATAGCAATTGCTATAAAAGCGATGAAATGTGAAAGTGTGTTTTCACATGTTTTTGTGAGATTTGTTCATGTTTCAATATGTTTGATAATGTTCTATCATGTTTTTGAAAAGACGACAAAGCGCTCCAAACATCTGAATTCGCTACGTTTCAATGTATTAGCAATATAGACGCTATATTCAGAATAGAAGCATTATAGATGCTATTTTTTCCCAAATTACGTCAATTGAGGTGTAAACAGGTGAAGTTGGTTGGGGAATTCGGAAAAAAGTGCAGTTGAAAATAGAGGCGGCAAATGAGGCGTCGGTTCAACCCGCTTGTGAGGATTATTTTTCTAGAAAATATCAATTGGGGTGTTTCTCTTGCATGCCCATTGTACGTTATGTAGTGGTTTTACTGTTGTTAGGCTACAGAACGTTGTTGGGTTACAAAACACGATGTTTCAAAATGATAGATGCACCAAAGTGCTACTTTTCAAATTCTAAATGCTATGAAAAGAAAAGATAGAAGCTATATTTACATGTCTCTATGTATACGGTACCCAAGTTCCAAATAGATCACCACTTTTCTCATTCAGAATGTAGTAAATTTCTTACTGCCTGCGAGATGAACCTATGCCATGAGTCGAAACTACATGCAATAAGCCATTGGTGGTGCCTCAGATATCGTACATGATCATCTGTAGTCGATGCTCGGTTCGGTCCAAGTTGGACAGCTTGCTAGCTCTCGTCCAGGCCAAGCCACTCACTTCGCGTCAAACATGGGCCTCTGCCGGCATCATACCAATTCACTGATCATAATTTCAGTTCTTTCGCTAAATAGTCGAGTCTTGAACATTCATTCATTTCATTTTTGAATCATTCTTGTTTGAAAACATAATTTATATGCACAATGAAACAGGAAAAAACTGAAATACAATGGTGAGCTGTAAATGAGTATGATTGGCTTTTAATATATTAATACAACAGGAAACTTGTGTCGAAGAGGAACTCTTGTGTGCCGGCTGTACCCTTTTGCATCATTTGCTACCCAATGTCGTCCCTAGATGATGTTATTGAAAATAATCACAGTACCTGTAAAAATTTGACTGGCTTGCCGTACGGAGAGGTTTGTCGGACGAACAAACCTGTACCGTGTTACTACAAATAAGGCTTCAATCTTCAACCATTTGTCACTCATAAGTTCATCATCATTTCATCATGCAACTTCTAATTTGTTTCTTTATTTTTTCAGAATAAAAAGTCATTTGGGAAGTCAAACAGTAAGAGTTGTACGTTTGCAAAAGGAAAGTGACCTGCTGTCAAGAAGCCAAGATAGGCCTATGTATCTGTTACTTATTATTGGGGGTGTGCGAGCACTCGAATTTTCGAGTTCGAGTTTCGAGTTTCAAGTTCCGAGTTCAAATTCAGGTGAACTCGAAAATTTCGAGTTCGTTTTTTTTTCTACTTAATTTTTTTCCCTTATTTTAGAGTTCAGAAGTCGCTACTGATATGGAAATCACGGCCTAACATTGGTCAAAAACACGTTTTTTATTTTTGTAATTTGGCAGAACATACTAAACTTGGGAAGTGTTGAAAATTGACCCTCTATAGTAATTTGTCGTGCTTATCCGCCTATACTTGAGCAGTGAAATAGCTCGTTTTGTTGACAGTTATTACTAGGGATGTCGCCTTTATTACCCGACTCCTAACCAGGTTTTCCTTCCGAAAAAAAGACGAAAAATCGTTAAGACCGTAAATCACCTATAATCATAAAAAGACGCGTCATTTTCTTTAATCCAATCATCACTCTGTAGAGTCTAGAGCAACAGGACCTCTAACTGCAAGGCTTGGAAGCACACTGATGACTGATGACTGATGAGAATGGTGCAATCACACATTCACACTAGCACATTGGTCCTCCAGTTAGTCCAGTTCCAGCTGATAATTGGGGTGGGGGGGGGATACGCAAGACTTTTGCAAGAGCGCATTTCTTTTATGGCGACGAAAAGTAATTCCAAAAAATAAAGTACGGTATTTAAAAAGGCAATGATGATCGCTTTCATTGTTTAGACCAAAAAAATGTAATTTCAATAAAGTTCCCTTTCTAACAATGACAGGGAAACAAACAAATGTCTAAAGCACATTTCAAGTGATGCCACACCAGCCAGTCACCTGAACGGCATCATTTCGTTGCTAAAGCACTTTTGTCAACTGAGCTGTCAAGGATACTGAACACATGGCTGCTCTACTGATAGCTGGATGAGGGGGTGGGTGAGGGGGGTGAAAAGACGAATGCGCGTGAGTCGAGCACGCTTGTAAACACACAGACCGGACTAAAAGCATCATACACAGGAAAATAAAGACGAGAAAAAAAACATTCACTACCCGTCGGGAATTGTTTGAGCCCAAGTTTCACTTGAAATTGGAACCGCCTGGGTACCTCGGCACCCGCCGACATCCTTAATTATTACATACAAACTCGATGTTGTTGGTGATAAGATTGTGACAGGTTGATGAGTAGTAGCCTAATAAATAATTATTAAATGATCACATGTCAATGTGGAGTGGAATTTAAAATGTGAATAGCCTAGGCCTAAAAAAATTCATTAGTCAAGAGGTAGAATGAATGAATTTTTTTTTCTGAACTCGAACTCGAAACTCGCGATTTTCTCTCAAACTCGACTCGGAACTAAAATTCTCAAACTCGCACACCCCTACTTATTATGTATACTGTAATATAATTGAATTCAATATTATATTAATATTATAAATGTGGTTAAATCATGTTATATTTATTATTTCTACCATCCAAGAAATTACTTTAGTGAATATTTTTGACTTTTGATATTTAAGTTTATGTTAACTGAAGACAAAAAATTCAGTTGTGTTCATTTGCTGCATTCAGAGTTTAGACCAATCTGTTTGAGATTTTTTCAAACCTTATAAAACCGCGGTAAGCTGGCCTATTTTGTAAAAAAAAACGGACTTTGGCCAACCATGGCTAGCTGGCTCCAAGAGCCCAGCTCCCAGTGCTCCAAGAGTCCAGATCTCCCAGTGGAGCTACCTGTCATGGCAACGTGTCTGGTCTCTGTGTACTTCCATTGTAGTTAGCACAAAATCCTAGTACTGCTCTTGAGGTGAGCTACGAAATGTCATGAATTATTCAGTCCAAGAGACCGTGAATTTGTTTTTTCAATATTTTGTCATTGTTGGTAGCTTTTTTAGTGAATATTAACCAATCGAAGTCCTAGCCTCTTGGAGCTAGCCAGGCCTGGCACTAAATTTATTAGGTAAGGGTCCTGGGTACTAGAAGTAAAATCCAAATGGTGGTATACCAAATCACAAAACATTTATAGTTATAAGTACAGTGAAACCTCTTTGCATCGTTCCCGGATCTATCGTTTTCCTGGATGTATCATTCATTTGCTAGCAAAAATGTCAAGTAATCAAGTAATCAGTGTTAAATTTTTCTGGATGGATAGTTTTCCTGGATGGATGGTTTTATTTTCCTGATCCCTTGAAAAACGATGGATAGAGGTTTCACTGTACTTGAAAGCTATGTAGATATTGATATTGACCTTGATATTGAAACTATTTAGCCTAGTCAGTAGTCACTACCTTTGTTAGCAAACTTGGTACCCGATATTCAACATTTTTCCAATGTACTGGTACACTGTAATTACGGAGACCAGAAAATGGGCGTCCGAGTAGATCCAGGTCGCACGTAACGTATCTCCGTCGCAGGCGTAAGCCTAAAGGTACGTTCTTACAGACACGTCGGTCAGACGGTTCGTTTAGTCACGTACACCAATCAGAAACATGACGGATCTGACGTCCATTGCGACCTTGAGAGTTGGTTGAAGTTGAACTTTTTACGTCCCAAAATGTGACTGGCTGAGACTTGGGCGATTTCACTGCCTGTTAGATGCTCAAACTGCTTGTGCAATATCGATCTATCGACAGTGGTTTTAGCGTTTTTGCCGCAAACTTCCTTCAGAAACGCGCAGGTTCCAGAAAAATGATAGAATTGTTAGTTGCCTTGGTTACGGAAAAGCCGCATTTCCATTTCAACTACTTTTGACACTTGAAAAACAGATCAGAAATACCTATGACTATCAATAACGTAACGGGATAAGCAACATGGCGTAAGTCCTATCCTTTTAACATTAGGCCGTTTTCACCATGACGGAATCAGCGCTTTCGTGTACATTTCTGAGACTCGCAATTTCAAATCAAATCGTACGTATTGGGCTCATATTTCAATGTGTAGTACATAGTTGTATACTTGCATTGTTTCTGATCTTTCTCGTAGATGATGAGTAATTATCCAGTTATCAAATGGTAAATATAGCATTAGCGCTCTTGACTAGGGGACTAAATGCTTTTACAGACGTATTTTAAATTTAGATTGGCCAATTCAAATGAAATGTATCCCAATATTGTTTAATGCAGTTGGAAAGAGCTGGATTCACAGATTGCATTACGTCTATTACTTGTATAGATCAACATACAATAATATCACCAAATCATCATAACATTTGTGAGGCGGCATCTCTTTGATATACGCATGGTGCGAAAGGAAACCGTCATGTTGCTTATCCCGTTACGTTATTGATAGTCATAGGAAATATCAACCAAAATGCAGAAACCAACGGCTGCGAGACGAATAGTGTGCCGCATGACGTGATTGTATCAACGCTACCAACAGTTTGACATATTAACGGACGTTAGAAATAACGTGTCTATGCACATACCTTAAAGCCTTCAAGTAGCTGGATTACAGGTTAAAGTCACGACTCCTAACTCGCCAGTTGCAGAACTTGAATGGGAAATACGGTTCCCGAAGACATCGTTTTCCTGCTTATATCATTCATTCTTTTCTCACCCCACTCCCATGTAATCAATGTTGAATTTTCCTGGGTGTATTGTTTTCCTGGCTCCGTAAAAAACGATGGGAAAAGGTTTCACTGGAAAGTATTGTTGGAGCAAGCAAAATGTAACTCAAAGGTTGGCACCATTTGTCGTGTATTGACTTGTGCTGCCCCTAGTGTTGAGCTTATAATAAAACAGTTCGTCACTAACAGTCAACATGTGTGGAGTTATTTCGTCAACAAGCCTACAAATATTCCTGCATTTCTAGGATACATTCATATGCAATCACCTTCATATTAACTAAATACTAACAGGTTATGGGCCCAGGTGCGCAGTGAAGTGTTTAGCGTGTGAAATCTGTGGGGATTAGGCAGATAAAGTCGGAGGACAATCTAGGCCTAGGACGGCACGTTGACGAAAGCTGTGTTGCTGTGTGTGGTTTCCCAACGAACTCGGGAGAGGAGAAGATGGCAACAAGAGACAACAACGATGGTGGTTTGGGCCACGATGTTAGCTTTAGCATTCCTAAACTAACTATGCACAATTACAATGCATGGATGGTGCGAGTCAAGTCGGAAATGTTGCTGCGGGATTGTTGGGAGGCTATCTGCGGATATGAAAACATTCCTAATGGTCAAATATCTCAGCAAGACACGAGGAAAAGAACCAGGGACAATCTAACGGCGTTATCCCTCATCTTAAGATCGGTAAGTGATGATCTGATAACTGATGTTATGGATTGCGAGATAGCTTCTGTTGCGTGGGAGACGCTTGATAAGCTATGCAATGACAACTCCCTGTATGGGTCCATGTTGAAGCTGAGAGAGCTAACGCATCTAGAGAAGACGGATGACGTCAGCGTGACTGAATATTGCTGCAAAATTGTAAATCTGAATCGTGTGTTGAAGAAGAATAACATCGAATTTACAGATAAACAATTAGCAGGAATTTGTCTAACAGGACTACCTAACACCTATGAAATTCTTATTAAGACCCTCACCTCACAATCCAGAGAGTTGACCATGGCTGTGGTGAAGAAGCAGTTGCTGGAAGATGAGCAAGAGAGGAAGCGAAATGGTGAAGAAAATAGTCAACACCAAGCTTTGAAGATTTCATGGAGAGGTCAGTCACAACAAACTAGAAAGAAGCAAGATAGTAGGGCTAGGCCTAGATATGATACTGCTGAGGAACTATCACAGGAGGAGGGATCGAAGCCTAAGCCTGGTAAAGGCAAACCACGCAAGTTTTGGTGCTTTGCCTGTGGGGGAGAAGGGCATATAGCTGTGAGATGTCCTAAACGTGAGAAATCGGAGGAAAATATGGGAGAATCAAAGAAAGCATCTGTTGTCACCAGGGAGCATGTATCTTTATGTGCCAAGAGAAATGTTCCAAACAATGGAGGAGTTTGGTTGCTCGACAGTGGTGCCTCAGACCATATGACACATCGAAGAGACCTCATTCAAGATTTCAAGGAGATGCAGGGTGAAGTTGAAGTGGGAGACGGTGCTCCGCTAAAGATCGCAGGAAAAGGGAGAGTTACTCTTCAAATGTCTGATGAATGTGGAGGTAAAGACATTGAATTCAAAGAAGTGTTACTCGTGCCTGAACTCCAGGATAATTTGATATCCCAAGGACAGATTGAAGAAAAAGGCGTAAAGATTGAAGCCTTTCAAGGAATATCAAAAATCCTGATGGGAGACAAGATATGTTTCCAAGCACACCGAGTGTCAAGGCTTTACTATGTGACAACATTGGGTGGAGTCTCAACCAAAGAAATCGAAGAAGAATATAGAACAAAGAAGATCAAAGTGTCGAGAGTATCTCGCTCCACCTGGCACAGTCGACTAGGTCATCCAAATAAAAAGGCACTAATGAAGCTAGATGTCTTACAGGAGTTGACGGAGAAGGAAAGCAAGGGAGAAGACGAAGACTGCATACCGTGCATTGCCGGGAAGATGAAACGTGACAAGTTCCCAGTGGACGGAGGAGAAAAAGCTAAGGAGGTGCTAGACCGCATTCACTCTGATGTGATGGGACCAATAACTCCTGCGTCAAAGGGGCACAAGAGGTTCATTGTAACTTTCATTGACGAAACCTCCAGGTATGTGTCTGCGATTCCCATATCAAGAAAGAGTGATGCTTTGTTGGAGTTCAAGAAATACAAGGAGAGGGTAGAAATATTTCATGAGAAGAAGATAAAGGAACTTCAGACAGATCAAGGTGGGGAATATGTAGGCGGAGACTTCAAGAAATATTTAGAGGAGAGTGGAATATTGCACAGGAAGTCCATCACCTACACGCCACAACAAAATGGCCTAGCCGAGCGAACTAACCTCACTATCAGCAACGTCATCAGGTGCTTAATCATCGAAGCCGGAGTGCCTGCTTCCTTCTGGGCGGAGGCTCTCATGACAGCCTGCTATGTGCGTAACAGGTGCCCTTCAACGCCACTAAGCTTCCGCACACCGTTAGGAGTATGGATGGGCAGAAATCTACAGAGGAGTGATTATGAGCACATCAGAAAATTTGGCTGTGAGGTATGGGCATGGATTCCAAATGTTCAACGAACCGGAAAGCTGGGGCCCAGAGCACGGGCATGTGTGCTACTTGGATACGACGAAGGCATTAAGGGCTACCGTCTGTGGGACATTGAGAAGAAGAGGATAACAAGCAGTAGAGATGTGAAGTTCCGGGAACACATCTTTCCCTTTAAGTCTGCGGAACACCCCAAGACACAGTCAGTGAGGGATGCGGAGGTGCAATTCTCAATAGAAAAGAGGCCAGTCCAAGGAGAGATGCTAGATGAAGGAGAGGTGCCAATCCAAGGAGAAGTGCCAGATGAAGGAGAGGTGCCAATCCAAGGACAGATGCCAGTCCAAGGAGAAGTGGCAGATGCAGGGGAGGTGCCAGTCCAAGCAGAGGCGCCAGTCCAAGCAGAGGCGGTCCGGGAGGTGGTGCCAATCCAAGCAGAGGCGGTCCGGGAGGTGGTGCCAGTCCAAGCAGAGGCGGTCCGGGAGGTGGTGCCAGTCCAAGCAGAGGCGGTCCGGGAGGTGGTGCCAGTCCAAGCAGAGGCGGTCCGGGGGGAGGTGCCAGTCCAAGCGGAGGCGGTCCGGGGGGAGGTGCCAGTCCAAGCAGGGGCGGAGCCGTACGTCTCGGGTCAACCACCAGTGAGACGATCTGACAGGAGGAGGGTGCCCAGGACGTGTCCATGCTGTAACATGTTAAGGTGCAAGAGGAAAGAGGCCATGGACATTGTGATACCCGTGACTGCAGAGGAGGCGCTAAGCGGATCCCATGTAGAGAAGTGGAGAGATGCCATGCTAGAGGAGCTTAGAAACATGGAAGCCCAATCTACTTGGGAAATTGTAAAGAGACAAAATGGGTGTAATGTAATAGGAAGTAGGTGGGTGTTTGCCTTGAAGAAAGTAGAGGGCAAAGTTGTTAGATTTAAGGCTAGACTGGTAGCACAGGGCTTCAGACAAATGTATGGTATAGATTATCATGAAACCTTTAGCCCAGTGGTACAGAGAAAGACCCTTAGGATCCTCATGGCCATAGCTATCGAAAACGATTGGGAGATGGTCCATCTTGATGTAGTTGGGGCTTATCTGAACAGTGATTTGGATACTGTCATTTACATGGAGCAACCACCGGGCTTTGCGTCATGTGACGCAGATAGGTTTGTCTGTAAACTCAAAAAGAGCATTTACGGTCTGAAACAGGCAGGGAGGAACTGGAATCATCACTTGCATGGTATTTTAACTAGACTAGGGTTTACCCAAAGTGTTAAGGATACTTGTGTTTATGTAAGAACAGGCGTGATCATCGCAGTGTATGTAGATGATTTCCTGTTAGTTGGAACAAGAGCTCCGGTAGACCAGGCAAAGAAAGATCTTTCCGATTGTATGCAGATAAAGGATTTGGGTGATGTTACAAATCTGCTATCAATGACAATTAAAAGACCTTCCAGGGGAGAATTGAATGTAAATCAACAGTCTTACGTAGACGAGATATTGGAAGAGTTTTCTATGTTGGATTGTAGGAGCCTAAGTACGCCACTAGAAGTGGGAGTCATGAATGTAGACAGGTGTGAGAGTGATACTTTCGATCAACACATTTACAGGAAGGCTGTTGGATGTTTATTGTATGTAGCAGGAAATACAAGAGCAGACATAGCAAATGCGGTTTGTTTAGTAAGCCAGTTCTGCGAGAATCCAGTTAAAGGAGATTGGGTGAATGTTAAACACATTCTTCAGTATTTGAAAGGGACGAAAGGCTACAGCCTGAATTACCACAAGACGGGGAAACCCGTCGAAGTGTATACTGACTCTGATTGGGCTAATAATAAAATAGATGCCAAGTCTATCTCTGGTTATGTGTTCATCTTGGCAGGAGCTGCAATATGTTGGCGTAGCAAGAAACAAAGGTGTGTTGCTACTTCCACGACTCACGCAGAGTATGTAGCAATGTATGAATGTGTCGCTGAATTTGAGTGGTTGAGAGACTTCCTACATGAGTTGGGACAGGATAAATTTGTACCTAAGCCATGCAGCATTCATGCAGATAATATGGGTGCAATTTGTATTGCAGATTCTAATGCAATTAATGATAGAAGTAAGCATATCAATGTTAAATATCACTACAACAGGGAACTGGTGAAAAATGGGGAGATAACATTTGTGTATGTTCAATCTAATGAGAATGTAGCTGATATCCTTACAAAACCTCTAACTGGGCCCAAGACGAAAGACTTGGCCAACAAATTGGGGATCTACATGTAGTAGAATTGAGCCTTTGAAATTTTGATTGTGACATTTTGAGGAGAGGTGTTGGAGCAAGCAAAATGTAACTCAAAGGTTGGCACCATTTGTCGTGTATTGACTTGTGCTGCCCCTAGTGTTGAGCTTATAATAAAACAGTTCGTCACTAACAGTCAACATGTGTGGAGTTATTTCGTCAACAAGCCTACAAATATTCCTGCATTTCTAGGATACATTCATATGCAATCACCTTCATATTAACTAAATACTAACAAGTATATGGAGTAAAATGGACAAATACAATCATCGACTGATTTTTGATTGGTCATTTCCCCAGATGTCAGATTCATTTTGGGCATCTGTGAACTTTTTGTAAATTCTCTCTATTTTTGGTTTGGTAGTCAAAGGAACCCACTTGATGTACAATCCAGTTAATAGCAATCTATGGAAAGGAATGCCAGAATATCCATTACTAGTTTTACTATTGTAGGCCTACCTAGTACAGAATTAGCCTTCCAGGTTACTGGCTAGTGGCTACATCTAGTCCTAGAATACACTCATTGGTTCTGACCTTTGACCTTCTAATCTTATCTAAAAACAATATACGTAACATAATGAGAGGAAGAACATAACATTCAACTTGTCGACACAGTAATTGTAACACAATATAGCTTTATAATTTTTTTATTAAAATTTTCTACAAAATGGTTCACATAACTAACAAAACTATATGTACACTTTCACACTTGCAGAAAGACGGAACACAAAATGACTTATCCTCGTTTCCGATACAAGCAAACGGAACGGAAGCGTCGCTGTTTCTACTGGCATGATTTCAATCGTCTACCCGTAAAATAAACAAGCCGAGGTACCTATAATTAGCACCCTTTGGTTGGCAACAGCCTAGAACGGTGGCAACAATACCCTAGACACGTACACTGGAATGAAGAAAATCAATGCCGCCTCCGCAAGAGCTTTCAACAACGGGTTGCTCATTAGATTTAAGATAACTGCCAGGATTTCTTTGCGTTTCGTTCTAAGGTTAAAACACATTTCACATTCACACACTAACAATCACACTTCATTTGCGCTGCAGACACTACAACAATATCTCCACTACTTATTTAAACATGTCGCCTAGTTGTTGGCCAAATCAATCAACTATTGGGCCTTCTAACAAATGATACTGGCAAGTGAGGTATTATTTGACTGTACCCTGCTCGCAAGTTGGGTTGTTTGTTTCTACTTGAAACGGGGATTGCAAGGTTTACAATACCACAAAATATTCCCACGTAAAAGCCAGAAACAAACACGCCAATACTTCGTGTTGCTATCGAAACAATCGGAAAACATTTCCTACCAATTACGTAAATGCGGTTATCAATTTCATACAAATTTAATATTCAACAACTTCACTTAAAAACTCTCTGAATAGTTCAACAAATAAATAACGTTATTTCTTGAAAACGTGGTTCAAAATAGGACATCAGAAGGCGACCAAACAATTGATAATCCTCGGAACACAAAACCCAGCTTCACAATTCATCGGAGCATGTCGACTCTCACTCTGGGTCCATGATCATATCGTGACAAAGTAGGTTCGATTGAGATTTCTACATCATGCCTCCCATACCGCCCATTCCTCCCATACCGCCCATGCCTCCCATGCCACCCATTCCACCGCCCATCGGGGGAGCGTCTTCCTTGGGCATGTCGGCGACTACGGCCTCCGCAGTCGTGAGCAGAGACGCAACACCGGCAGCGTCTGTCAGCGCAGTCCGGACAACCTGACGGTACAAAGATTACGAGATGAGACATGACCAATAGCAATATTCTGTCTTTTATACAGGCCTACGGGATACCTGGTCTAGAGGTGATCTTCAATGAGTCACTGAAATTGCTGTATCTAACTGTATTTACTGCTAATGCTGGGCATTGCAGGCTTATTGTTGCAACTCATTTTTAATATTCAAAATCTCCCTCCACTTACGAGTATGTGATCAGTGATCACTGATCCCACATACTTTACATAGTTACGATATTGATAACACATCTAGTTTTCCAATTTTTCCCTCCCATTCGTCTCTCCATATTGCTACCTACTAGGAATAACTTGATCGAGAATTGATTAAGAAACGATTTCCATGCCAAACATTTCTGAGAATGAAATTTCTCTTCTTTTTTCATTTCTGAAGAGTCAATGGGTATTCCTGATACCAACATTACAGTGAGCCCAGGTTAAAAAAACTATAACAAATGAAAATAAAGTCCTACAATTTAAAATCTGAATTCTTGTACGTAATTTTCCACGGTAAGATGCCTGCCTACCTTGGTGGGATCGATGATACCCTTCTCGAACATGTCGACGTATTCGTTGTTGAGCGCGTCATATCCCCAGTCTGCCTTTCCCTCCTCGACTTTGGAGACCACGACGCTGGCGTCGACGCCCGCATTCTTGGCGATCTGCATGCACGGCATGCGCAGCGCCTTGCGTACGATGGCGATGCCGATGGCCTGGTCCTCGTTGCTAGGCGACAGCTTGGCCAGCATCGGGATGCAGCGGAGCAGGGCAGTGCCACCCCCTGCCACGATGCCCTCCTCGACCGCGGCGCGCGTGGCGTTCAGCGCGTCATTCACTCGGTCTTTCTTCTCGTTCACCTCCACCTCGCTAGACCCGCCAATCTTCAGCACGGCGACGCCCGACGAGATTCGAGCTAGGCGCTCTTGCAGCTTCTCCTTCTCGTATTCCGAAGTCGTCTCCGCGATCTGGTCTCTCAGCTGATCCGATCGGCGATCGATGTCGGCTTGCTTTCCTTTGCCCTGAGCGACAACAAACACAAGTCAAGTTACGATGTTATTCGAGTTCAGTTTATATTTTTATATATATATATATATATATATATATATATATATATATATATATATATATATATATATATATATATATATATATTACATTTTTCTATGATTGATCTACGGTAGCAGTGTTACATATAAACCTTGATCAGAATTGTAATAATCTTGAGAGGAGCACATATCTTCTTGATATCTATCAGTGTTTACAAAAAAATCATTATTTTGAATCATTCAAGATTCTTAGAGGGTAGTAGGCCTACTGGTTCAATGGTTTTAGCCCTATTTTGTTGACCGATGTAATAAAGTTGGGCTAGGCTCAAGATGTGACCATTTAGGGTTGAATTACCTTCAGCATAAGTGTGTCGTCTTTGGTGATGCAAATCTCTCCAAGTTGGCCCAAATCCGCCAGCTGTACGTCTTCGATCTTGACCAGGTTGCCTTCGTCGCCAAACACAATTCCACCTGTCGAGATGGCAATGTCGTGCAACGTGGCCTTGCGGTTATCTCCAAAGCCAGGGGCCTTCACTGCTGCCACCTGCAGGCCGATCTTCAGTCTACGACCGGGCACCAAGAGATCGATTAACAAACACAACAAGTACTGCAACTGCTCCCACAAGTAGGCCCTACATACGAGTCCATCAAGATGCAGTATAAAGGCTGGCATGATCAAGTTATTGAGAAACTGAATTTGCATGGATAGCATAGCATATATGTTCACACCTGAGGCTTATGATTGTTTGCTTGTAATGACTTGACTGTCAATGATATTCATTCATTTTGATGTTGCTTAACAACCCCACCAACAGACAAGTTATTTGGGGGTAAAAATGACCAGATGAAAATGAAACTATGGAGTAATTCCAGCAAAATGACGTTTACAAAAATGTATGCCTTGTGCGGGACTCGAACCAGCGCCCAAGGGTCACAATCGAAGCAGTGCTACGGAGGGCGGCACGGCACCGGAGACTGGTACTGACCTGTTAACCACCAGTGTGCTGAGGGCCTCTCCGTCCACATCCTCGGCGATGATAATGAGAGGCTTGCGCTGGGCATTGGCCAATTCCAAGGCCGGGATGATGGACTGCACGGTAGAAATCTTCTTCTCGCTGAGAAGTACGAGCGCATCTTGGAACTCGACCTTGGCTCCTGCCGGCAACAATCACACAAATATTGTCATTACCGAGCTTCCTACTCATATGTGGGGGTCCAAACAATGTGCAACAAAGCCCATGGAAAAAATTTCCAATGGGTCTTCTGAATTCGTAAAGGCTAGTAATTAATTAGCAGCCTACCCTTGGAGCTGTTGATAAAGTAGGGCGAGATATATCCACGGTCAAATTTCATCCCTTCGATGACCTCCAGCTCGTCGACCAACGTCTTTCCGTCCTTGACAGTGATGACACCTTCCTTGCCGACTCTCTTCATGGCGTTCGAGATGAGGTCGCCAATCACTCGGTCGCCATTGGCGGATATTGTCGCGACTTGTGCAATCTCTTCGGGGGTGGTTACAGGGCGCGATAGAGCTTTTAGCTCCTCTTTGATAGCCTCCACAGCCATCATTACACCTTGAGTCAGAATGGCATTGAGATTAGGATCAGGAGTCATAATTCGACGAATATTACAGGCATTCCAACTTCGGCAAGTACGATTTTAATTACAAAAAGCAGTTCAGTAGGTCCAGGTCTACATTTTCATGATAATTTCAAGTCTCAAATAGAGAGCAAAAATACAATTTCACTACTGATCTTGCTCGAAAGATAAAAATTAGAAAATTACACTGTATTTAATTAAATCAAGAATAGAATTTTTGAGGAGACCTAACGGTGAATGATTACAAACAATTCATATTGAAATTTCTAGCTTAGGTCTACCCATCCCTCATACCTCATAGGCCTACATCAATTACCAACATCATTATCGATGGGTTCCTCACCTCTGCGAATTTCAATGGGATTGGCTCCCTTGCTGATCTTTTCAAAGCCTTCCTTTGCAATGGCACGAGCCAGCACAGTTGCAGTTGTGGTGCCATCCCCAGCTTCTTCATTGGTGTTGTTGGCAACATCTTGGACTAATCGAGCACCAATGTTTTGGAATCTGTCTTTCAGTTCTACACCTTTTGCCACCGTTACTCCGTCCTTGGTAATCTTTGGGCTACCCCACGACTGCTCAAGGATGACATTGCGGCCCTAAAAACCAATTTAGAATTCCGATCAGAACTTGGTACGCTGGCATCAAGCACAATTGTGTGGACACATTCTACATGTCAGTATGCCTACTTTAGGTCCCATAGTCACTGCAACAGCATCGGCTAAAATGTCGACTCCTTGCAGCATCAGTGCTCGGACTTCAGGTCCAAACCGAACATCTTTAGCAAAGAAACGTGGCTGGCAAATTTGACGCATTGCAGCGGAACGTAACACATTGGGAAGACGATGCATCTGCAACATGAGGTTACAAGTATAGCTATTAGAGATAGTAGCCTACATAATGGGCAAGTTTTGTGAACAGCTACCATAGCATGAGCTGGTCTGAATTGTGTGTGCAGTGTACCATATGACTTAGTCAGTGTTGATCATTTTAGACAATTTTAGTTAGGCCTGTAGTTTTATAACATTTCATTAGGAATGCTACCGGTACCGTATTTGAACTGTCATCAAATGATTGAAATGAAATCCGTTCATATTCATTGTCCATTACCACGAATTATTTGGCAACATGAGACTCTTGTTTGAAGTAGAAAAGTAGGAACGGTAAATCAATATTTTTGGTAATATTCAGTTTGCCTGGTGAGCACAATTTGAGATTTGATATTGGATTTATCAACACTTCCTGTAAGACACCATCATAGAGAAAGGATTATTAGGACCCAACATGATGTAGGAAAAAAATCTCAAAGGCCTACGTACCATTATGTAGGCCTAACGTAGGATTGTGTCAAATGGATGAAAAAATACATGGTAATCTTATCGTTCAACGTACCATCGCTAATTTTTGTCCGATATTCTTGTTTGAGGTGTTTTCTGATAGATCTTGTTTGTATGTATGATGTACTGTTTGGACTTTTTGTGTTTTGTTTGTTTTAATATGGTTTTTACTCACTTGAAGTTGATGCTTTGTGATCTGACTAAGACGACAAAGGTGGACAGTAGGTTAGGTTAGGGTCAGGTTAGTGTATAAACCTCGCGTATACCGCCGGCAGGCGGAACGGAGCTTATATACTTTAATAAAAATGAAGAAAAAATTGAAAAAAAATTGAAAAAAAAATGGCGTGGTACGCTAATCAGTAATTTTACCAAATACATTTCAGAATGAAAACCTCAAGACCATGGGCTAGCTATCTAACTATAGCCTAGGCATATTTCACCCCATTGAAATAACCTGAAAAGGCAGGCTTTGAACACATTTACCAATTTTACATTGCACGCATAGGAAATTACTAGGGCCTATAGCCTACCGTAGGCTCACTTCAATACTTCAGAGCCCAGGACCTTTTCTAGTCTGGGATGCACTAGGCCTAGGTCTTAGGCCTAGGCTCCCTGCTCAAGTTTATCAAGACTCCACGAACAATTGGCATGAACACGAGACATTCTAGTCATAGGGCCTAGGCCAAAGCAAATGGCCAAATGTGATATTATATAGGACTTGGCTCTTGACCATTGCTTACGCCTTGGGATGGGGAATGTTTCTTCAGCGGCCAACACTGAAATTGTTTCTTCAATTGACTTTTACTCTGGTTTTCTATGTTGCTGTGACCTCACGATTTGGGAAAAGGTTAAATGGGTCGAGTTACCAAGTATGCCTAGTTGGTTTCATGTTGAATCAGCAAAGCCGGATTCAGATATATCGTCAAAGGTCTAGGCTACGATTTCATTTTCAGTATTTAAAATTAATTGGCTAGGCCTAGTTCAAGGGCTAGGCCTGAATCAATTTTACGCCGATGTTGTATCACAGTTGTTGGATCATATTAAAAAGGTATATAAATGAATACAAATATTCGTAAAACCATATACGCTTGGTAAATTTGTATTCCTTACCTTACTTCACGTTATATGTGCGAAATATTGGTTTCTTAAACGAAATGACCACGCTGTTTCCAATGAATAAAAAGAAGAGACGACGGTAGGGTCGGCACGGCTTCCTTTGATACAGCGGTAAGGCAATTGATATATAAAGATGGCACATGGTCTTTACTCCTACGACGGCCCGTGGAGAGCATTACGCATGCAATATACAACCAAGAGACAATTCAAAGCAGAAGAAGAAAATTTTATCCAATAATTAGGCACAAAGTTGTATTTAAAAAACATTTGATGTTCAGAACTCCGACTATTTGACGAAAATACTTCTCAAAAGTATTTATGATTATGATTATGTCTTGTATGCTCACTTAAGGGCCTCAATGCTAAGCGTTCCAGAAACTTCCATAAAACCGGTGTGACGCAATATTTTTGGAAATTGCGAAAAATACATTCTATCAATTGATATTATTTATATTTTTTTCAGGGCTATTTTCCTCTGAATTCCGTAATTGAGCCGTGGTTCAGATATATAATTCGGTAAATCATTTTCTCTCAATGCAAAATCATTTCGATGGGAGACATAGATTATTACTTTCCTTTGAGAAGACTAGAGACACGAATCATATTATTCAGTATTGTTGGTGTGAACATTGGGAACTAAATTATTTTCATTCAAAGAGTTTTACCAATGTCAATCATACGATACAATATCACGGAACATGAAAGTAGGAATACTATTATTGATGAATAATTGACATTCAAATTATTCAGCAGATCAAAAATGAAATGAGACCAATTTGAAAAAAAACACGACTGTAGTTCTTCATTTAACCACCGTACGCTTTCGTAGATACCGAAAGTGCTGTATAATCATCTAGTAATTTAAGTCGTTACTCAACGATACTTGAATTTTCCACTTTCAGACGAAACGTTCAAACGCATTTGTCGCCTCGTGGGTTACTGAGCGTTGTTTCTTGATAATTAAAGTAAGAATTGAGAAGAAACCCTAAGAAGACAGTTACTTTCGTTACATTCCTAACGCTAAACCCGATTCTAAACCGCTCAAACATGGTAAGTCATTTAAACTCCCTTGAATAGTGAAGTTGCCAAGGCCTTGGACCTCGTTGGGTTAGGGTTAGGCCATTGAATTTGTGAACCTTACAAAATCAATGGTTAGGCCTAGGCCTACTCTTTGAACTATGGTTTTTGATGCCTAGGCCTAGGTTTATGAACTCAAGTCAGCTCTTATCCTTGCCATTTTCTTTGCCTAGGCCTAGGCCCCCTAGCAAGTTGGGTTCTAGCTCCATCTAGACCATTACGGGTAGTGTCGTGTTCTTATGTCGAGGGTCTTACTTAGTTTAACAAGAACACGTTATTACTAATTAGGAACTGCTCTAATATTATGATTATAAACACTTTCATAGTAGCGGGACTCTGGCCTGACCACACCCTTGAGCTTCTAGCTCGACTCTGTGTGCCGGCTTATCCGACTGCGCATGTCCGGCGCATACCAACATAACAAAACCATACATGACAATTAGCTCATGGAGTTGTAGGCCTACAATACAACTCCATGATTAGCTTAGGCTCTAGGCCTATGACAAATTGTCTGGAGTAGGCCTACAGGCATCTTAACACTTGGATCATTTTTGCAACTTCTAACACGCTCTGACCAATCAGTGAGCATTTTCTTGCATGATCGCAACAGCGTTGCATCATAGCCCATTATGGCATTGAAACTGACTCCAATAATTTTGGTTTGTCTTTCCCAGTCATAATGACACATTACCGCACCCACAATAGGGCCTGCACATCTGTTATTCTTGCTCCCAGTTTGATTTTGTTTGCCCTAGGCCTAGCCAGTGGCGTAGCAGCTAGCCTATTACAGATTTTTAATGTGCAGTGAAATGTTGAATCATCACACAAAATGCACATGAGAAAAAGCCCACATGCTGTCTTCAACTGTTGAATACCTATTTCTATAGATAATTTACTTTGACATGGATTATTGATTTTTAGATGAGCGTAGCAAAGTCTCCATCCTACTCTTATGGAGCCTTGTCTGTTTTTTTTTTTTTTTACGTTCGTAAGCACTCCACAGGTCGCAGGGTTTGACTGATCGACACGAAACTTTTTTTGTACACGAAAACTCATCCAACTTAGAACTGTATAGTTTTGGGAATGAATCAGTTGGACCGATTTTGAGAAATATCATCTCAAAGTTCTAAAAACCCCATAAGATTTGGCTGGGCAGAAAATGTTGAAAAATAGAATCTCTCAAAATCAGATGAAATTTTCTCTGAATGTGTATGTACATAGATTTTACACATTACAGTAGAACCTCTTTAGTACGTTTTTCAAGGGGGAGTGAGGAAAAAACGTACTAGCGCGTAAAACGTACTAATGAATCCCCTATCACCTTGGGGAAAAAAAATTAAAAATAATAATAACAATAGTAGGCCTATTCAACATATTATGTCTTTTTATTGTCAGAGAAAATAACATTCAGATAAACTAAAAGAATGCCCAAAGAGCAGTAGTCAAAACAATAAATAGTTGTAGGCCCTACATAAAATCTAATATAGCTATGACTATCAATAACGTAACGGGATAAGCAACATGGCGTAAGTCCTATCCTTTTAACATTAGGCCGTTTTCACCATGATGGAATCAGCGCGCTTTTGTGTACATTTGTGAGATTTGCAATTTCAAATTGCAGCACTTTGCAGCACTTTCTTCAACAATTTTTCTTCGCTTGTAGACGATTGTATTTAATGTCGATACAGCTAAACCTAATTTACCCGCCAACGCTACTCTAGTCATTCCTACATTTCTATCAACTTCATCTAAAATGCGTAGTTTATCACTTAGCGTTAGCGCCTTCTTTTTGCCAGACATCGTAGTGCACTCGAGAACGACACGAGGTGGAATGATGCGTTCGTAACACGTGTGTGTACCGTTGCTATGCTATGCGACCGTTGCTAAGCAACCGGCGTGGGTTGGTTGCTAGGGAGCTCAGAGGAACAGGTAGAGAAAACTTCGAGAAAGCCACCTGCGCAATGCCAACAGGTGCATGGGTACAGATTTCGGAGAATTTTACGTACATTTGCAACATTTTTCAATGCAACAAAACTGGGAAACGAACTGTTCACAAACTTGTTATGGAATAAATAATGCTGTAGGGATCATATTTGCAAGCGTAATAACGAGATAAACGTGTTATAGGGAAACGTACTAACAAATTTATTTAACATTAAATGCCATAAGATCAGTCTGGGACCTGTGGAAAAAAACGTGTTATCGCCAAAAACGTCCTAAAGAGAAACGTATTAAGGAGTTTCTACTGTATCACTATTTTGTATGCAATTCTAACTGGCCGTTTTGAAGAAAAAAATGAAATAAGCGGTTTCATTCATCAAATATATCATAATAATGAGAGAATTGGTTTGCCGAGATTCACTGCCGTCTAGATTCGATATTTGCCCAACAATGAAGTATTTATCATATGGGTGAAGGTGTGTAGTTCACCAGAGTCAATAAAGTAGCAAAGGTAGGATTACTTTAACGACTCAAAATATACCAGTTATCTCGCTCATCTTACAACGCATATGTTGCGTTTGCCTACTTCTTGATTATTGGCTTAGACCTGGCCTATGTTATGCTAGGCATATCGTGTTTGGGCCTACCTGAGACTTCGGTAATATTGCTCATTTTTAGGCTGGCAAACGGTGGCACCAGGCTATCATTTGTGCTTCTTACCAGAATATAGACCGCCCATGGCGGGATTATATCCGCAGCAGAAGGTCAATGGATTGAACCTGCGAGAGTGCCTCGGGAAACAGACGTCGGTCCTGATTTGCAAAAAAGTTGCGCCAAGATGTCATTTGCACTTTCCAATGTATTTTGTATTCTACTAGGCCTATTTACCTCTAACAACTTTTTATTTGTTTGTCCAGCAAGCCGCAGTCAAACGTCTAGTCCCCTTGTTCGACCGAGTTCTAATCCTAAGAGCTGAATCTGTCAGCAAGACCAAGGGAGGTATTGTCATTCCTGAGAAAGCTATGGCCAAAGTGCTGCAAGGGACCATTGTGGCCGTCGGCCCTGGCTCTCGAAACAATGTAAGTACAGTACCGGTATTCCAAACTTCAGTTGTCTCTGCTATCATATCATGTCATGGACTAGATGTGATTTTCATCTGAAAAGATGACCGACTCACATGGGTGGACCAATGACTAGCACGCTGAACCGTCATTCAGAAGACCTGGGTTCGATTCCTGCTGTAGTTGTCTTTTGACAGTTTTTTCGTGACTTTCATCTGTCGTATAGGTTGATACTGGAATGGTTCCTTAACAGGTCACGACTGACTCCTTCCTATTATCCAAAATCGCGTAATAAGTTAGGCCTACATTAGCCTATTGATTATATTTATATGAGAAAGAATATTGATTAGGCTTACCATATATATATGAAGAAAAAAAGAAGAAGATAACCTGTAACCAACGGCCAACCATCTATTGTATTCCAAATCAGGGTATATACGCAATGCTGTAGGCCTATATTCAATCATCCATTCCAAATTTCCTGGTTGACATGGCCAATGACCTCAAAATTATTCCACTATCACTCACTAGTCTTTCCTTAGGGAACAACAAACACTGGGCCTCATGCACAAAATAAAAAATGACATTTTAAATATAAAACTTCCTCCAAGTAGTGATTCATAACCGTAATACAGAAAATATAACCGACTCATTTCGCTCAGTTGCTAGCACGCTTGCTTCATGTGATCTGGGTGGTGAGGGACATATCAGGCCTCATCCCCAAGTACCCAGAGAATAAGATGAAGGATGAAACAAATTTTAAACATTAAAAGGAAAAGTTTGAAGTGGGCTAAAATTTTTGCAAGTTGAGTGGTAGGCCTATAGAAATCTGTTGAACTTTTTTGAAAATATTGAAGCTGAATTTCCATGCACGCGATTCTCATATCACGCGTCATGGCGGTTCAAAGTCGCGAGGCGGCAGACATTTTCCTTCACTGACCAATCAGGGACAAGTCGCGAATCGCGTCACGAAAGTAGAGATTTGCTCCACATTCGAGCGGTATGAGCTCGCGATATTGGCGGAAGTACACAGTTTCGGATACTGTATCCGGCAAATTACCGATAATCGACTTCGATTACCATGAGTTCGACCATGAGTTTTTTTGACAGCTGAACAAAATAATTGCTGCCAATAGTAGTTCCAAGTTTTTGTCGCTAGATGTCTATACTCTCGAATCACCAAGCGACTTTCAAAATGTCCGTTACTCGCGATTTGGATGCGTGACATGAGAATCGCGTGCATGGAAATCAAGCTTTACAGTAGTTCTGGAGTAGAACTAGTAACCTATTGAGCAGTTCTCCTTCAAATTGGTTGAAGTTAGTCACGTGTTTCATGTCTTAAGATGAAAGTAGGTCTATTGTAGTCTAGGTCGATCAACAGTCATCCGAAAAAACTGAAGTTTTTGAAACCTTATCTTGAAAGCAAATCAAAGTCATTTTATATACGTATATACAATACTGTACACCAGTATATTCATTCTGAACAGAAAAATGATCTCTGGCCCTTGAATATAAAGTTCAAACTCTCCCATTAATTGTTCAATTTGTTCAATAACCTGTTACTGTTATCCTGGATCCTTGCCACCGAGATGTTATCGTAGAAGTGATTCATATTCAGTTTGCATCTTCAGAATTTACTTTGGGTACCACTAGAGAATAGAGATATAGTAGGCCTATGTAGATGTAGTTGAAACTGTAATGTTTCTGTGATTGTTTTTAACCAATTTGGGCATGGTTGGAGTTTACTGCACGTGGTACCCCCATATAATCTAGCTGTTGGTAGGGTTGTTTAGTCAATAAAATAAACATGATTCAATCCAGTAACGTATTTGTTTTTTGTTCATTCTAGAAAGGAGAAAATATCCCCCTGTCTGTGAAGGTAGGCGACCAAGTCCTACTGCCCGAATACGGCGGCACAAAAGTCGAACTAGAAGAGAACAAAGAATTCCATCTTTTCAGAGAATCCGACATTCTCGCCAAAATAGAGGCTTAAATCTCGCTGCGTTGGTAGAATATGGTTACTCGCGGGTGTTAGTAGTTAGTCAGTGACGTAATAAATGTCTCGAGTGTGACATTTTATGATGAATGATTCTTTTGTGTACTATAATGAGAATGAATGCCAAGGAAAAGACTGGATTATTATATTCAAAGCTTCTTCCTACTTTATTTACTTGTTGTATTTTATAAAATAAAATAAAACCACATTACATATTATTATGTTACATCTATAGGCTATTCATTTATTAATTACAATTATACATTATTTATCTTTCAACATTCCTCGTGTAATGATTCCTGGAGGCGGGTCACCAACCCCGTTGATTGTCGTGAGCCCGTCTTGTGCGGCTCTGCTCCACGCGACTCGAGCCAGTGACTCGAACGTCCTCGGCTCCCAGACGGCTAGGTCGGCCAGTGTTCGGCGGTTGAGCATTATGTTGCATCGCGCTAAGCATTCTTCGAGCAGCGGGTAGGTGAAGTTGTGTTGTTCACACGCGGCAGTAATGCGAGTCACCCATAGCTAGCAACAAGGAATATAAGCAAGTATTATTTTCAAATTACACTCACCTTCTTATGGACCAAGCACTATGCTGCAAAATAATATCTCGCTGCAGGCCTATGTTATGAATAGAGACATTTAAATAGGCCTATAGCTTCTATTTTTTCTTTTCGTAGCATTTAGAATTTGAAAAGTAGCACTTTGGTGCATCTATTATTTTGAGACATGGTGTTTTGTAGCACAACAATGTTCTGTGGCGTAACAACAGTACGGTACCGGTTAAACCTCTAGAAAACATACAAGAGGAGCACCCCAATTAATTGCGTATTTAGAAAAATAGTCTCCACAAGCGGGTTAAACCTACGGGCCCCATCTGCCGCCTGCATCTGCAATTACAATTTTCTCAAAATGTCCTAACTAACTTCACCTGTTAACACCTCAATTGGAATGATTTTGGGAAAAATAGCATCTATAACGCTTCTATTCCGAATATAGCGTCTATATCGCCAATACATCAAAACGTAGCGGATTCAGATGTTTGTAGCGCTTTGTAGCGTTTTCAAAATCATGATAGAACAACATCAAACGTATTGAAACATGAAGAAATATCATGAAAACATGTGAAAAGGCAATTTTAGATTTCATCGCTTTTATAGCAATTGCTATTTTTACATGTCTCTAGTTATGAATATGAAAGGTTCAAAAAAAAATTAACACTGATTTCTTTGAGACAGTTGAGTGTGATATATTTCTCAATGAAATTAAGTCAAAGCTGCTACTTTGTTTGCTTGCACACATGAAAATGACATTTAAAAAAAATCCTACTTATATAGGGAGATTTGAAAAATTGGCGTGACCTCATTAAGACAGTCGCGCCCAATTATAGTGACGCTATCACAAAGGAGCACACCTAGGCCGGTACGTTGAGGCTTGCACGAACATCATATGGAGAAAGAGATGCGTGGTCATTGGTCGACTGTTTCAGAGCCAGCAAACAATTGATCTGCAGAAATACATCACTGGTTTTCTTTTTCCGTTTTACATTTGGTGAGAGCTGAGCAAATTGAAGGCTGGGTAAAAAAAAATTGCAATGAATTGCCATCCCATGTTGGCTGTAATAAACGATGACGCAATCCCATGAACGTGTTGACACTAGCATACATATTACATATCATGGACCCCTATTGTGAAGGGGAAGAGGGAAAAGACCTACTGTGAATGGGAGCGAATATCTATGTATGCATATAAAACGGTAGCAGAAGTGGTAATTATATACACAACTTCTTGACATGGACGAGCGAGCTACGCTCATTCTCTGGGAAACTGATTGCAAACATCTGTACTCCACAGTGGGGTTCTTACAAGACTGAAATTTGGCAAGTGAGAAACTATGATTTACCCATCATTTAGATGCGATCTCGTGAAGTATAATTTGAGGAATGAGTACAGTTGAAATACTGAGAGAATAGGATTCCTACCGTGGCGCATCCTGGTATCACTTTGGTGCACTGAATAATTTTCAACATGACGACACTAAAATCAGCTGAGCATGCTACACACCAATAGCGGCTCTTCTGATTTTTTGAATCTAATATACATGGCTATATATAGATATAGCCGTTAATATATGATAATATATAGATATAGCCGTATATAGATAATATATAGGCCCAGATATGTTAATACACAATTAACATTGTTTTTAGCGGATTCACATAGACACATTGCTTGTTCCCGAACCTGTATGGTTAACAGAACCACCAACCATCTTACAGAAAAACGATGAAACACAAATAAAACATACCCGTATTTTCGAAGTTCCTTTCGCTCAAGTGCACAGGATACATTTTGATATTGCAAATATATTCATTTTCATTTATTATGATTATTAAAAACAACCATTAACGAGTGAATTTGTGAAATATCTCATTTTTCTATATCGATGCAGTTTTCTTGTGGTGGCTGCACGAATCCTATTCTCTCAGTAATTCAACTGTAGGTCATAGTTATATCATGGCTTCAAATGGTCTAATGAGCAATATCTAGGAAATTATTGAACACTTGTAGTCATGACTGCTGACTTATTACTCATAGTCTGGTATTGCCAAAGGTTCTAAACGATTAAAGCAGACGCATTACTAGAAAACTACGCCGAGCTGATCTTGGGACAAGATCGAGATCGTAAGTCTTACATTTGACATATCTTCTTTCTTCAATCTCCTTCCTTTCGTAGCGTAAACCAAAGCTCGGTGTACATATCTTACGGCAACAGAGTACAAATTTCGTCTTCTTCCTTGGAAATGCTGGAACACAAAACACACGTACATGCCAAAGTTGTCGCAAACACATTTTGAAATGGTTGCTTTCTTTATTGGATGAGCGAAGCGAAGACTCGATTTCACCATACCCGGAAAAAAAGTGCCCGTTTTTTTTGTTCGCGCTCCACAGGTCGAACGAAGATTCAAAATCAGTTGAAACTTGACATACACAAGTGTCCTCATCTACTTCAATACTGTATACTTTTGAGGCGCAATCGGTTTAACCACTTCCGAGAAAACTTATTTCAAAGTTTTCAAAAATCCCATAAGAATAAAGCAGAGTAAAAAATGCGTTGGAAATATTTAATTCGAGAGAATTCAAATTCTCAAGAAATTTCAATATAATAATGATACACATTATTCTGAACTTTCACTCAAATCGGATCAGCCGTTTTTATGTAGAAAAATATTTAATATAATTCTTGTTAATCACTCAAAGCTAATTAAATCTAAGCAACAGGTGTCACCAATTGATTGTAAACGATTAAAACAAAGCCTTCTTTATTATTATAGAAATTGATTAGGACATAGGATGGGAGTGACTTAATTGTTTGGATCTCAAGGTGTACATATATATAAATGACCAATCCAAAGATATAAGTTGATATAAGTAGCTCATCTATCAACGCGGAAACACAACGCGTTTGCCTAGTATGGATCAACAAAAGTTGCAGATTCAAGCTAAAATCACTATTTTATGAGGGACTGCTATTTGACAGTTGCATTTTATTAAACTTGTCTCTCGCCTCTTGATACAATTTGTACGCATTTGTATCTTGTTGATTATGGCCACTTGTTAATAACATGCCTCAGTAACTTATTGTAATAAATCCAGATTTATACATTTCCTTGAGAAGATGATACCGGTATAGGATTGAACTTGAACAAATATTAACAATACCCGTATCATATTTTGTTTTAAATCATCATTTGAGGACTACAATGTCCATTAATTTCCCATTATAACTTCATCTACTCTAATTTAAACATAAAATCAAAAGGCTGACTTACGGAAGAGAGCTTGAAAATTCTTCGTTTTCTCCAAAAGTCGTCTGGGCCTCTATTTCTTGCAAACAGTGTCAAAGTTTTGAAGACCATCGTCACCTAGATGCAGAGTTGAAAGATCAGATTACAATGGATAGTTTCAACACTAGACTTCTCGTTTTTATTATTAATTCTCTTTTTAATCGGTACCCGTACTGAAAGTCACCTATATGGTCAACGTATGCGTAACTCAAGATTCAAAGAATTGCGAAAAGCTCGGAGCTCCAATTTTCGAGACACATCCGAATTGTAATCTATATGTAGGGCCCACGATTTGAGAGCATACTGCAATCATTGACAGTGCCTTGTGAGGAACTGGTATACTTGTATTGACAAACTATGATGCAGCTTAATATCGTAACACAGTTTCAACTTTTGAATGACCTAATTTTCGTTCTGGTCGTAGTGTTTGAATTTGAATATAGAAAATAGATGCTACGTTCATAGGGCCCAACTGTTGTAATTTCAGTTTTCATCTCGAGCTCGCCCTATGATTCAACTTAATTCCATTTCGTTTGGGTGAAGACTAGGTACGCTCATCACGAACCAATCAGATATTTCGAGCAGTTTGAATAGTCCCGGCAGGATGGCTGTGAGGACGGCAAAATTTACGCACCATTGGAAATTTTACTGAGTTGCAAATCAATAATGTGATCCGCTACGGTTCCAAGCGCCATTGAGTATAACTCAATGCAAGCGCTTAAGAACTGAAACTCGGACCAAGAATGAAACACTCATTCAAACTGAACTGTGAATCAAACTGAAGGGTATTAGCATTGATCATGCAAACCATTAAAAATTCAATGCCTGGCTACTGACATTGAGATTACAAACAACACATTAACATTACAAATTACTAACATTACAATCTCAATGCTACCGAGTAGGCTAGGTCTAGGCCCTAGCATTAAGTATAGAGGTTGATTTTGTAAGGTTAACCAACCACAGGCCCTGGGCAATGCCCTAGGTCTAGGATTGAAGGAGAGTGAATGAATGAATACTCGACTTGAACTGTTATTATTATGAATGGATATTCAATTAAGAACAAAGGTGGGAAATATGTTTTGTAGAGGCCTACTTGAATATCTAAATAAAATACCAAAACAATCTATAACCTTACTTTTGTGGTCTGCCACTCTGGTGAATTATTGTATGAAGGTAGCAACAAGGACTAAACTCTTGAAGCTTAAACGTTGGTACGACTACCATCACCACAAAAATGGTTCTGTTTTTCGACGTTGGTGAAACCGAAAAAAATCTTTATGCGTCACGATCTGCACTAACTTCACACCTCAGCTGTCACATCGTAGTATTTAATGGCTATTTGGCAAGTGATTGTCTATAATGCAATCAGTAAATAGAATAACAAGCTCCTAAGCTAACCACGATGTCATTTAGAAAGTGCGACTTCAATATAGGAAGTAATGAATATTCTCGAGGATGTAAACAATGCAAAATATCTTCTATTGGATAATCTAGGAAAGGCAATTAAGGTGGTGAGTATAATCATTAAAGCCTAAGCCTATGCACAAAGTGTTAGGCCTAAATATGCTAACCTTGGGTATTGAGTCAATGCCCTAGGCTTATTAATTAATTATTATTCAATATCATTTATTAATCAATTTGAATATAGGCCAACGTATATATTAAAACTTGTAGGCTCACATGACATTAAAAATGTCATAAGCATGAAGGCGAGAGGTAGAAAGAGATTTTTACAGCACTGAGTCAAAATTATGTAAACATACTGATTCTGTATCTATATGAACGTAAATTGGATGTCACAGGCACAGCCTTCTTCAATCAGATCATTCTTCTCTGATACTGCCCTTTCACTCGGGGTATGCTTCCCGTGTTAAACGATGTCCAATTATTTTAGTTCACAAAATCGCCGATGGTGCCGTTGTTTCAGTGTTTGTTTCAGATCATGACGTCACTTTCCAAAGATGTTCAAGCATATCACTCTTTTTGACATGTCATATCTGCGAAGATATGAACAACTTTGGGAATTTCTTACGAGAATTTAAATTAAGCGCGCATTCAATTGGACCGTGACTGTGATTTTACTAACTTTGTTATGACAATAATATGAAGGATTTTATTCAATTATATTGCGGAATATCATCGGGACAAGTTCTTGAATCATACTTATTGCTTGGGATAACATATATATCGTTCAAGTTTGAACCTCGGTAAGCCTGAAACCCCTAGTTGAAATGTAAATATGACATAACCTCAATAACGTAGCAGGAAATTGAAAGATTATGATTGAATGACATTTGTTCAAAGTTAAAATTTTAGATACCAGAGTGCAGTACATACCAGACCATGACGTCATTTTTCCCTGCGCGAGCAAATATGCGCGAACCCGTCAAAATAGCCCGAGTGAAAGGGCAGTATAAGAAAAGAAAGAATAAAGAAGGCTGTGGTCACAGGACTCAAAGACGCATTTTGTTATCTGATCAAAAAACTTGGTTCACTTGTTTGTTTTATCATGGCGACCACGGTCATTGAGTTTATATAGGCCTATATACTCAATGCCACGGTCAACGAGCGTATGACCGATGAATGATAAACCAAACTTTAGGAGTCGATGCCATCAAGAGATTTTCAAGATACTTCCCAATAAAAACTTCGAGTGGCTTGTTATTTTCCGAGTATTCTTTAGAAATGTATAGAGACTTTATACAATATTATAAATCGAAACAACAAAATGCCAGTAGGCCTACAGTTCATTTCAAAAATAGAATCAATATGATAAGGCTATAAAATGTGAATGTATTTCAAATTATAACAGAAGACTAATGAAGTTTATTGACATTATAATAACTCAGTTCAGTTTTGGTCTTTTAGATTAGGCCCAGGCCATTGAGTTTGCCCAGGCTCACCTGTATAAGTAAGCCTAGGTTTACTCTAAAAGACTTGGGTAGGCCTAGGCCTGTGTCCAGATCGCCCTATCATCACCAGCCCAGGCCCTAGGCCAATAATTCGTCTGGCAGGCCTCATTCCCTCGAATGTCCCCATCATAAAACGGGCTATGTCAACAGCAACAAAAACTGCTATTATCACAAACCGCTGGTGCCTACAAGACTAGCAAATACTCTTCGTTTAAATCGTAATGCCGACAGTAGTGTCACACGGCTGCTCTACAGCCATGAAATGCATGCCCCGTTCGTGCGTAGACATACTTCATTCGATACCACATATAGAACTTGAAGTGGGATAAGTGGCTCACTTTTTACCAAGGCATAAGCACAGACTCGGAAGTGTTCCAGGAAATATCACTTTGTGGCACTTTTTGTACGGTGTTTTACGTACAGCACTGTTATTGCCATGATCCAAGCGGTGGTTAGAGGGAATAGTGGGGCATTCAAACCAACGTTTCAATCATCATGAACTTCACAATTCTTTCAGCCAGTTGAATTTGCTATAGGCCTAATGGCTCGGGGTCAAAAACTGTCAGATAAAAATAATATAATGAGCTAAATGTGACAAAAGACGAGGGAAACATTTTCGGAAAGTGATTGATTGATATCGGTGTACTCTGCATGCTATTTCAGATTCAGCACCATGCTTCAACCGAACCCGATCTAACTCTGAGCAATGAGTCATGCATGCTCCAGTCTCTCACACACTCGCTAGACTTGAACCTCCGCCACGGCCTTCGGAATCCACACGTTGGATACTGGCCGCTCGTCAAACCGTTGACCCATTCGGCGACGCAACAAATAATCAACTCACTTCTTGCTGTCCACACGCCACTAGGGAAAGGTGAGTTATTATTGCTCACATGGTGGTCTAGCGGAAATCCATTCTGCCGAGCGCGCGGCATGATGCCTCATAAACGTTACAAATTTAAACATAGTAGGCCTACTGTATATAACTAACTAATTTGTATTTGTATTTGTAAACATTCTTGCAGATGTGCTAGATGCACGGTGGCAAGATATTATAATTCTATTGGATCATTTTCTTGAATTCTAATGATTTCTTTGCAGTTCTTCCTTCTTCTTCTAGCTCATTCCAGTCTCTTATCGTCCTCTGGACGAAACCGGTTTTCCCTATATTTAAGTAAACTCTCTCCACCTCCATCCATTCTCCTCCCCTATTACTTCTTTGGATCCCCTTTCCAACTCTTCTGCCTAGTTCTTCCCATCCGGTACAGTTGTGTCTTGCTTTACAGAAGTTACACAGTCTAGTCCTTCATCTCCTTGCTTCCAGGGTTTCCCATTTCAGTTGTTCAATCATTATAGTTGGTCTTTCCAGTTCTTTCTGTATCACTCCATTACTATTCCTAATGGTCCTCCATCTCTTGACTCTCCCCAATACCCTCCTCGCAGCAACCCCTGTACGCTCTCTACAGCTTTGATTATTACTGTATCCCGAGGGTCCCAGACTGAACTAGCGTACTCCAGTGTACGTCTAATTAGTGTCTTGTAAGCTTTGTTTTTAATTTCAATTCCTGTCCCCTTGAGCTGTCTCATAACAAAATTTAAAGATCTAATCCCCTTGACAACTTTCTAATATGATCCCCCCACCCCAAGTTTTTATGCATGTATAATCCGAGATATTTATAATCGTCAACCTCCTCCAGTATGCTTTCTCCCATTCTAAATGATGTCACTTCTTTATTCTCTTTAGGCTACTTCTGGAGAATTGGACTACCTTACATTTTTCTACATTAAGTCCCATTAGATTTGCATTGATTTTAATTTTATCTAAATCACTTTGTAGTTGCATTGCCTCGTCCTGGCTCTCAATTATCCTGTACACAACACAGTCGCCTGCAAATAGTCAGATTTTAGAATTGATACCAGTTTCTATGTCGTTAATGAATATATTGAAAAGTAAGGGTCCGATGACACTTCCTTGTGGCACTCCTGATGTGATTTCAACTAATTCCAAAAAAATTCCTCCCCCACTTTTACTTTTTGTGTTCGGCCTTGAAGGAATGCCTTTACCCAATTTGATATTTTACTATTTTCTGTAATTTGTTGCAGACAGCGCAGTCCTGGTGTTGAAGACCATTAGTTTTAAATAATCAAAATGGGGTGGTAAGATCGCCCTTGTGGTGCCCCGTCCAAACGATCCTATCTTTCATCCATAGCCTTAATTGGGGAACAATGATTTTGTATCAAGTTTCGATGTTATTAAAAAAAAAAATTTGTTGATTAACAAGTCATGTGGCACTTTGTCAAAGGCATTCTCAAAATCCAAAAAGATTGCATAGATTCTACCCCCCTTATCTAAAGTGTCAGTCAGTTCTTGTGTAAATCCCTGAAGTTGTGTTTCGCATGAATGTCCTTTCCGAAAACCGTGTTGTCCCTTAAAAATCCCCCCGTTTCTATCAATGATTGTTTTAATTTCCATGTCTACCAAGCGCTCCATAATTTTACCTACCGCAGAAGTGAGACTCACTGGTCTGTAGTTCCCCAATTTTGCCCTTTCCCCTCCCTTATGTATTGGAATTACTATTGCCCATTTCCAATCCTCTGGCACAGTTCCAGAGAAAACAATGATAACAAGACATTGCTGACCAGATTTTTAATAGTGACAAGTTGTTATTCTATATATCTACATTACCGAGATACACTACTCAACGTTAAGAAGGTGTACATATAATTGTGTCATGGCAGTAACTTGACATTGCTTTGCAAACCGGGAAGTTTCCGCCATATTGGACATTTTCTAAGCAATTCCTTCTATATTATCACATTGATGATTTAATAATGTAGCTAAGGCCGTACTTGGAAGCTATTTGCAATGATCCAATATGACCGTCGAGATTGGAACGAGCATACGTTGCTAGTCGGCCGCAGGAGTAACTTATCTCGGTAACTAATATAACCCTATATCTATTGATCATTCTTACTTTCATTCATTGTGGATTAGTACATATATAGTTATAATATTGTTTGGTTTGTGGCTAGTGTAAAATAATTGAAACGAGAGTTGTTGACGGTTGTGTTGTCTCAGGTCGTGCGTGGCTGTACATGACGCTGAGTGAAGGCTCGCTGGAGAGCTACCTGGGGTGTCTGGCGGTGGACAAGCAGCAGCTGGCCAGGCATTATGCCGCACACGCGCTCATGAGAGACGCCGCCACGCGTGACAGGCTCATCAGACTCGTGGCCGCCGTACAGCACGTGCAGTTCGACTTGGACGCGGTGAGTCAATCAATCGGTGGCTCGAGAAGATGGCATGAGTCACCGGTTTTATTGGAGCAGCAAAAATCTTCAGGACCGTTGGAATTATTGTACAAAAAACAGCTTTTGGTGAAGCAAAATTCAGAGATGATTTTTAAAAAATCATGTATAATTTAGTTTTAATCTTTAGGCCTCTAACTAGAGGCATGTAAAAATAGCATTTGCCATAGAAGTGATGAAATCTAAAAGTGCCTTTTTTCATGTTTTTCTGATATTTCTTCATCTTTCAATACGTTTGGTCTTGTTTGATCATGTTTTTGAAAAGGCGACAAAGCGCTACAAACGTCTGAATCCGCTATGTTTCAATGTATTGGCAATATAGATGCTATATTCAGAATGGAAGCAATATGGATGCTATTTTTTCAAAATCATTTCAATTGAGGTGTGAACGGGTGAAGTTAGTTGGGGAATTTGGAAAAAAGGTGCAGTTGAAAATGCAGGCGGCAGATGAGGTGTCCGTTTAATCTGCTTGTGGAGACTATTTTCCTAAAAAATATCAATTGGGGTGTTTCTCTTGTACCGGTATGCTTATTGTACGTTATGTAGTGGCTTTACCTGTACAGTGGGCCTACTGTTGTAATGCTACAAAACTTTGTTGTGCTGCAAAAAACGATGTTTCAAAATAATAGTTGCACCACAGTGCTACTTTTCAAATTCTAAATGCTATGAGAAGTAAAAATAGAAGCTATATTTACATGTCTCTACCTATAACTCTTTCTGTTAGTTTTTCTTTCAATTCTAAAGTAATAGTTCATTTTATTCCATTCTATTTATTATTTATGTATTTATTATTTCTAGTACCGGTGTCCTAAATATAAGGTCAAGTTGGAGAGCAGATGTTCATATGTCTGAACCTTGCTATTTTTTTTTCAATCATCACTATCTCATTGTTAAATTGTAACTTGAATTGTAACTTCTGTAATAGGCCTACTATATAACCTACAGATATAAATAAAGTGTGATAATAAAAAGTCGATAGGGTTAAGAAAAGTAACTTGAGATCAGTCGCCTTGGGCTGTTACTTATTGCAGTGCAATGTGTGGATGACGCATTTATAGCACAGAAATGAGCTGTCAGATGAAATCACCAAATTGATTCCTTCAACTAAAATAAACTATGTATAACCTTTGATTATCAATAACGTAACGGGATAAGCAACGTGGCGCTTTCCTTTCGCACCATGCGTATATCAAAGGGATGCCGCCTCACAAATGTTATGATGATTTGCTGGTATTATTGTATGTTGATCTATACAAGTAATAGATGTAATGCAATCTGTGAATCCAGCTCTTTCCAACTGCATTAGGCAATATTGGAATAAATTTCATTTGAATTGGCCAATCTAAATTCAAAATATGTCTGTAAAAGCAAGTCAAAGACCAAGTCAAGAGCCCTACTGCTATATTTACCATTTGATAACTGGATAATCACTCATCATCTACGAGAAAGATCAGAAACAATGCAAGTATACAACTATGTACTATACACTGAAATACGAGCCTAATACGTACGATTTGATTTGAAATTGCAAATCTTACAAATGTACACAAAAGCGCGCTGATTCCATCATGGTGAAAACGGCCTAATGTTAAAAGGATAGGACTTACGCCATGTTGCTTATCCCGTTACGTTATTGATAGTCATAGGTATAACGTGGTTGGATTGCAACAAACATCTAGATGGCAGTGAAAAATAGTCTCAAGACTAATCCATCGCCATTCACATAGGCCTACTTCTCTCAGTTCTTTTTTTGCTCACTCTCATTGAATATAACTGTTTTGAGCCTTCATCTTCAGAACAAACCAGCAGGTTGCGAGCGTTCAGTTACCCGGCTATCGCTGTCAACACAATAGAGATAAACGCAAGCTAGAACGAAGATAAGAACTTCATGGGCAATAATTAGTGATTGTTGAAAGTTGAAACCTAAATTGGAAAAAGAATGGAAAATGATTTTCAAAGAAATTCTAACCCTGAAACTGGATTTTAATTAATAATGACAATTTATTTATTTTCCAATTTCAAACCACCATCACAATTTCAGAAATTATAATTTATTTCATTGTCCTCCAGGACCTAGCCCTTTTTCTGAGTCGTGCCGTAGATATTACTCGATTCTGTTTCGTGTATCAAAAATATTTTAGATATTGATGTCTCATGATCGAAAAATATCTCTTCAACGTTGTGCTACTTGCGCCTTCGTATGAAACTATCAATTTCACTTTTGAGAAATGATTTTTTTTTTTCCAAATCGAGATTTTTACAAATTTTTCTGCGGCAATCGAGATTTTAGCTACCGGGCAATATGTTTCTGCACAGAGACGGTGATGCTACAACATGACTCATGGTCTCTGGAGGATTAAACAAATTATTTCCAGAATTGAGATGATGATTTATAGTTAGAGTAATGTAAATATAGCTTCTATTTTTTCTTCCCGTAGCATTTAGAATTTGAAAAGTAGCACTTTGGTGCATCTATTATTTTGAAACATCGTGTTTTGTCGCGCAACAACGTTCAGTAGCATAACAACAGTACAGTACCAGTAAAACCACTAGATAACGCACTATAGGCATACAAGAGAAGCACTCCAATTGATATTAAAAAAAATAGTCTACAAGCAGGTCAAAGGGCCTCAGGCATCTGCCACCTGTATCTGCAACTGCACTTTTTCCCAAATTCCCCAACTAACTTCACTCGTTTACACCTCAATTGAGATAATTTTGGGAAAAATAGCATCTATAATGCTTCTATTCCAAATTTAGCGTCCATATCGCCAGTACATTGAAACGTGGCGGATTCAGACGGTTGTAGCGCTTTGTCGCCTTTTCAAAAACATGATAGAACAACATCAAACATAGTGTAACATGAAGAAATATCAGAAAAACATGTAAAAAGGCACTTTTAAATTCCATTGCTTTTATAGCAATTGCTATTTTTAAATGTCTCTATTTATAGTCATCTCTGAAATCAAGGAAATGAATATCGTCATCATTCATTAGAATTTAGTTTCAAGGTCGTGATGTCCTTCAAGTGAAATAGTCTCCTGATCCTGACAGTTTGTTATTGCCGTGTTGCAGGATGTGAACTACTTGGAGACATCAACGTACAAACATCAAACATTGCAGATGACGTCGTCCATGACCTCATCGCTTGCATCACCCGTCGACTCGGGAGTCGTCTCGGTCGACTCGGACGTGGACGCTAGCTCGGCTACGCTCAGCCTCAGAGATGTATGTGTGAGCCACAGATCTTTATCACCGAGATACGTTACTCAACGTTAAAAAGGCATTTATGTTATTGTGTTACATTTTAGTTACCGTGAAACCTCTTTTATACGTGTTTCAGGGGACCAGACTGAAAAAAATTTATAAATATGAAAAACTTATAATTGAAACTACCGTATTTACTCGCATATAAGTCGCACCCGCGTATAAGTTGCACCCCTGTTTTTGACAGTCATTTTTTTAAAAACCCTTTGTATGGTCATATAAGTCGCACCTGCAGTCTCCAGTATTAGTATTAGTATTATTACCATTATTCAGTAGAGTGATAGGCCTAATTATAACATTATAGTTCTATCACTAATTTATTTTGTCCATTTTGTATAATGATAAACTTCACATCTGCTGAAAATCGAAAGAAGTGATCATTGCCCAAGAGACTTAGTTTAAAGTGGAAGATATCAACATTCGAGTGTTTATACTGAAAGACTTTTATCCACGGCGAAAAATTAAGGTCACAGACAGAACAGTCCTGGTGTTTAAGTTCTTTAGTTTTAAATAATCAAAATGGAGTGGTAAGATCGCCCTTGTGGTGCCCCGTCCAAACGATCCTATCTTTCATCCATAGCCTTAATTGGGGGAACAATGATTTTGTATCCAGTTTCGATGTTATCAAGAAAAAAAGTCTCCTGGGGCCGAATTCACAAAAGGTCATAACTTTGATCCGGCTCAAAGTTGCGGCAATTTCCAGAGCTAATACCATTTTTATCTATTATTTTTGATTTTTTAATTTTAATAAATAATAGATTGATGATAATAATAGATTCAATCAAAAATTAAGATTGAAAAATCAAAAATAATGGATCAAATATGGTATTATCCCTAGAAATTGTCGTAACTTTGAGTCGGATCAAAGTTATGATCTTTTGTGAATCTGGGCCCAGTACGTCCAAAATACATCGCGATTGACATGTTTAGCTCTCTGTTCCCGACCCTTAAGAGAGAAACCCTTGGTATGAGACATGAGAAACCATTGTGAGGGGCCTCAACTAAAAAGGGAGGGTGGGAAGGGGACAGGTTGCCCAACATACCCGAGCATGACGACAGGACCCAGAGCACACGATGATTACCTAAATATCTCCCAAGTTTATATTTATTTTTATCTAGCCTCTTCCTAGTGTTCAATGAATAGCCCACTATAGACTGTTATCACCCATACATAGCATTGTTGATTGATGTTAAACAGATGTGTCAAAAGTGTTCTTGTTGGTAATCAGTGTAACATTTAACATGATACTTTTAAAGTATCATGTTACACTGATTACCAACAGGAACACTTTGAGACATCTGTTTATCATCAATCATCAATCAACAATGCTATGTATGGCTGATTTGTCTATAGGGGGCTACTCATTCAACACTAGGAAGAGGCTAGATAAAAATGAATGTAAACATATTTACATGTATTTATTTGCTTCAATATTGATGACCGCCTGTGCATCAATTCTGACAACAATTGGGGGTTCGCTCTATACTGTGACATTGGATGACCAGTGTTTCATGGCAACTGTTTTGATGATGAACAGATGTGTTGAAGTGTTTGTCTTATTATTCAGTGTAACACAAGACTCTAAAAGTATCATGTTTGCTTCAGCACTGACGACTGTCTATGCATGAATTCTGACGACGATTGTGGGTTCGCCCTATGCTCTAACATTGGACGACCGGCAGTGTTTCACGGCAACTGTTTTTATCGCAAAATGTGACGTTTTTTCTCACTTGAAAAAATGACATGAGACGCATGTGACTTTTTGATGACGTAAAAATAGCAAGCTCGACTGTGACGAGAATTGATGCATTTGACTTTTATTTTTGGAGATTTTGTGCGTGGCGCGTATAAGTCGCACCCGCGTATTGGTCGCACCCCTGTTTTGAGTTCTCAAATTTCTAAATATACATGCGACTTATATGCGAGTAAATACGGTATTCAACATGTGGAGCATATGGGTTGGATCAAAAAATAAAACTTATAAATGTGATAGATGTATAAACGAGGAACTTATAACAGAGGTTCTACGGTACTGTATTTGTGTGTCAGCAGTGGCTTCACACCGCTTTGAAAACTGGGATGTTTCCGCCATATTCGACATATATATTACTGATAGTTTATAGAATGCCTTGCTTAGATTCTATTAGTAAATGTCCAATATGGCCGCCGAGATTGGAACGAGTATACGCCGCTATCAGCTGCAGGAGTAACGTATCTCGGTAAGGTAATATACCGGTATATCTAGGCCTATAAGTAGGTGGTGAGTAGAGTAGGGTAACATCCGAAAAGTTCACGTTGACATTCTAAAATCTACCTCTAGGTGCTTTATTCTTGATTTTCATGACAACAATAGACATGGTCAACAGACTCCATGTCTACGACTGTGTTCTCTGACTTCGTATCGAGCTCAGTTAATTAGCCAACTGCTTTGGGATGTTCATAGCTCTGTATCTTTCATTGCGATACAAAATTCCCGGTAGCAGCGGATAATTTCAGATTGGGTACAATTTTTCAATCGATATCTAGCATTGTTGATCATTGTTGTGATATCGAAATGGAACTCAAAGACATTGAATTGATCAAATACATTGCCATCAAATGGCAGCCCTAATGAAAACTGTTAGGTATGGATATAGTTTTATAATTTCCTCGGGAACTTGACCCGATCGTGTGACTTTCTCACCTACGTGAGAAACGTTTCCTACGTGAGAAACGAAATATGTTTTAATATCAGACTTGGTTTCAGTACTCTTCATATGTTATTAGAAGCTAAGCGTATTTAATCAGTACTTTTTTTGCGTAGGACGAGTCGGCAATAAGAGAAATGGACGACCACGCTCGAGAGACTGAACAGACGCACACTGACCTCTCTATCGAAGCAACGGAAGACATCCCACCAAACAGTTATATGTTGAAAGATCCAGTCAATATTCACGGAGACAATAAGTTATTAGAAAGTAAGAGGGAAAAGGCTCCTTCACATAACGCAGCAAGAAGCACAACAGAGTCGTTTAATAAGTTGAATAGTGGTGAGACATTGGTAGCTTTAGAAGTTTGTAAGAGTTTGACAGCTAGCGACATCGTCAATCAGAACGTAGAATCGAATCAGAACGTTGCGCAGAACAACACAGACTGCGAAGAAATTGTTTTCCGCAGACAGCGAAAGAAACGGAACAAACACGAGGCGAAAGTAAAGCGCGTCTCGTTCCACGAAGATCTCATCACGAACCCTCAAGAAAACCAGGAAACTTCGTCGACGTTTTCCGCCAGCTTTTTACCGGCCAACGCAGTGTTGAAGAGGGACGCCGTGAAAGGAAGGTACACGTGGTGCGGCGAGGGAGACACGCCGTACATGTGCGCCAACAAAACAGAGGAAAATACACCAGACAATACTCAACCCAACAACTACAAGAGTCTGCGTTCAGACAAGTGTTACCGGCTGAACAACAGTTCTCAAGCTAGCCGTTTCGAGGACGACGATAACGAGATGCTACAGATGGACGCTCTTCTGCCGTCTGGACCCGACTTGAAACGGTGCGCGATAGCCGAGAGAGAAGGTCCCGAAGGTCAAGAAGATCCGCAGAAAACCAGCTCGACGCTTCATCTGTATTCGGCGGGCCAAGCTCAGTCCGTTCCGCCGTCGGACTCGCAGAAAACGATCTCCACGCTTCATTCCTCGTCCAAAATCCAGGCACCTTCTATTGCTCACGATTCTAACTTCAAAACAAGCTCTACACTTCATTTATACTCCTCCTCTGTGAATCTGTCTAAAGTGCCGTCGTTGGCTTCCTCCATCGACTGCCTGAGTGACGCAGACAGCGACGCCGGGAGTCGGTACCGACGCAAAACGTCGTCGGACGGGCAGAGGAACGTGACGATGATGGACACGAAGGCGACGCTGTTGAACCGTTTCTTGCGGCTGGTCACGGCGAAGAAGCTGATGGAGAAGCGCGCGAGGATCGTGAAACTGTCGCGCTCGTTGTACATCGCCGGCGTTAAGTCGAGCTATGAGCTGAACAGAGAGTTGAACGCGAGCGTGGACGCGGAGATCGAGGCCGGGAGGAGAGGGTTGCTGCCTAACGCAGGGTTCGAGGTGGAGGTCTCGGCAGACGTCGAGCGAGTCTTGGAGAGGCTTGTGTTTACTTCTGCCGACGAGAGATTATATAAGGTAGGTCTAATGTACCGATATCCATTTTTTTATTATCATTACTAATTCATTTCAATTATTATCATCAAATCTTGATCAGCAACAGGGCAAGCCCCACAAGTGCAATTATATAATATATAACCACAAACATTTTATTCTAAACATAGGCCTATTGTAAGACACCAAAAAACAACAACAGCTACCGTAGCTTGCACCTTGGGTCATGCATGACATTTTCTAATAAATTTCTCGAAATCCTTCAAAGATGTAGGCCTTCTGCTGATGTCGATATTAGAACAGGGTTCAGTAGGCCTACAATTAGTTGCATTATAGGCCTACGTAGATTGTAAACGATTGAAACAGGAAAATTTGAAAACATTCGATCATGTCCTATGGATCATCGTATTTGTATTCGTTTCTCGTATTCTGTGTACCCTAGTACGTGTTCACACTTCAATTTCAAGACCATCTCTACTAATTAGCTTTTTATATACCATAGGGATAAAGTGAACCTCGATTCATCGTTCCCGGATCCATCGTTTTCACGCTTCCATCATTTGTTCCTTCTGACCCTACTCCCATTTGACCAATGTTACATTCTCCTGGATGGATAGTTTTCCTGCTTGGATGATTTTTTTTCTCCTGGTCCCTTGAAAAACGATGATGGAGATTTTGCTGTCTATTTAGTCCATTTCTAGTGTTTAAAATATTTATACACTTTCATGTTTTTTCAGTTACTGCACTCAAAGAAAAAGTTGAAGAGAAAGTTAGAACCAAACAGTAGACCTATCATTAAACTCAACTATTATTTTTCATTTCAATTTTTTTTTCTGTCAGTATCCCAAAAAGAAAATTAATACAAAATGAATACCGTTGTTGAATTTAACGGTACTATTTGTGTTTATCTCTGTAGCCTAAGCTTCGACAATTTTCTGTGTTCAATTATTAAACACGTTTCACTTTTTAATTTGTCACGTGAATGTTTGTTGCAGGTTTATTGCGTACGTAGCTGCTATTCCGTGGCGGGAGCGTCCACGCCGCTGCTAGTTCTCTTGACGGACGTCAACTTGTACCTGACGGGCGCCACTGACAACTACGACTACTGCAATCATCTCGTCTTGCCGTATCAGAAACTGGACAGTATCTTGGTAAGTTCAATAGTAGTGATAACATCGATTCAGAATCGATTCTAATGTAAAACAATTCTCAAATCCAAAAATCGATTTTTCAAACAAAAGAAATCATTTTTTGCATTTTTTTTTGGGGGGGGGGGGGTCAGTGTTGTATTTCTTTACGTCGCCAAACGAGCTCATTTCGTTGTCCATATTATTCTGTATTGTTGAGATTTTACTATCTGGACACAAGCTATCCCTTCGGTTACGTCTGACAGCCGAACGTTGACGGAAATACCCGAACGGTACAGTACAGTTCAAAGAAGTCTCTAGCAGTTATTTTTCTCATCAATGCATTCGGAAAGTTGAAAAAAAAGTTCAAAATTACACTAGGCCTACTCTTTTGAGGGTGAACTTTTTTCTTCATTTTATTTATTTTATTTTTTTCAAAATTGATTTTCAATCGATTCTGGAGCTTAGAGAATCGATTCCCAATTCTGAGAACCGATGTCGTCACTATTCAATAGTCTTGTCTTCTTTCTAGAAACCTGAGATTTACTATCGTTAGAAAATGGTTGTGGTTATGAAAATTGCATTGACCAATTGAATCGAACATAGGGCTTAGTTGAAATAATACTGATTCTGAGTTGACTGATGAGTGATAAGAATACTGAGACTGAGTCGAACGTTATTGCGCTGAACCATCTGTCAGGAGACCTGAGTTCAATTCCTGTTGTGCTTGTGACTGGATTCCTTGTTGTTTTCCTCTGTGGTTGAAGTGAATATACAGGAGGATGGATCCTTCATGTGAAGTTACCACTGTCTCGTTCCCATGATTCCAAAAGACTAGGCCTAGAGAGTGCGACCGTATACCCTTGTTGATCCAAACTCGGTTTATCCAAAATTTGACCTATTTTGAACTGAAAGTTGGTTCCTACTTGAAGGGATAGGCATTTCAATGTCAATTAATATGGTTCTAGGTAATTCAAACTAATATTTAAACCCTTCAATTGCTTCAGCACTGTTTTCGAAATGGATCATTCAAAATAGTTCGAGTGAATTCCTTAAATTGATGATTATTTTCTCAATTACCGGTACCATCCTTTTCATTTTCGTGTAACAATAACGGGTAAAAATAAGCCGAAGCCAGCTGAGATGTTCGCTGCCTTGAGTGCGCTCTAACCTTCACGAGCACGAGATTCATGGTGAGCTCGGAACACTCGTTTGTCAGTAACACTCGGGATGGCCGAGCGTCAATGGAAGCAAGCTTGCGTTGTCGGCTAGCCGAGTACACTCAATGTGGAACAGCTTTCTCTCGCGCGCAATACGAAATTGCTTCAATTCTAACCGGGAAGTGTGATGATTTTCGTGGAAAAGGAGTTTTTTTGCATAATCTAAATTTTTATTTTCACAAAACGAAATCATTTTTTCGGGGTCTCTTGCATTTCGGATTGACGAGAGTTTACTGTATAGGAAAATGATATTACCGGCACATGTAGTTGAGTGGTTAACGCACTTGCTTCGTGTGATCCGGGAGATGCAGGGGCTTATCAGACCCGACTCGATCCCCGCCACCGTCCATCTTTACAGGGGTTTTTCGTGGTTTCCCTTTGTAGTCTATTCTAATGCCGGGATGGTTCCTACAATATAGGTCACGACCGCTTCCTTCCCACTATCCTTCCCACTACCCATAAGACCATCGTCTCATCATCTCATCAATAATTCATTTGACGCCTATAGATCTTAGTAATCATCATAGTGCATCATTAAAACCCAATACTATAAAAAAAAAAATGACATTGTGTAATATTGTTTGATCATGAATCATGCTTATTTTTTGCCACCAGGTTGGCCCCAACTGCCAGTCACTGTTGCTATTGGCCAAAGACGGCGCTACTCAGTTCCTATTGGCTACCGGCGACCGCGATGTCACGCAAGACATGGTTGCTCGTATCGAGCTTGCCATGAGAACCAACGGACGGGGAATACCGCCGGCCGTCAAGTGCGTCGGTCTTGGCGACTTGGCGACGCTCAAGCGATCTCTCGTCAAGCAAGCTGCCGTGCTCAAGGTTTGTCTTGCTCGTTTCATTTCGGTACACAAGTCCCTGCCTAGGCTCTGACTAGGCTTTAATTAGGCTCCGACTAGGCTTCAACTAGGCTTTGATTAGGATCTTGGAGTGTGTGACATATCTGTCACAACGTTTGTTTACGTGCCCCTAGCCACATGACCTAAAAACACTTGGAAGTCACTTTGTGAAATACAGTAAACACTCGTTAATCAAACTCGATTAATCCAAAATTTGACATATTTCAAATTAAAGCCGGTCCTCGGCTGAAGGTACAGACATTTCAGTGTTGATTAATATGGTTAATACGAATTCCAGCTAATTCGTAATTCAAACTAATATTTCGACCCTTCAATTGCTTTAGCACTGTTTTTGGATTGGATAATTTGAAATAGTTCGAGCGAATTCCTTGAATTGATTATTATTTTGCAAATTTCTCTACTTTTTATTTGACGCGTAACAATAAGCCGAAGGCAGCTCAGCTGTTCGCTGCTTTGAGTGTGTCATCTGAATGCGCTCTGAGCCTCTGACCTTGACCAAGTACGACGAGTACGAGCCTTATAGTAATCCCGGAACACTCATTCGTCAACAACACTCAGGACGGCCGAGCGCCAATAGAAGCCGACTGTAACAATGTTGCGTTGTCATTTAGCCGAGTATACACGATCTCACGATACACTCGAGAGAGGTTTGTCTCACACGTGTGGCATAGTTTTCTCTCGCGGGCAATACAAAATTGCTTCAATTCCAACCGGAATGTCTGATAATTTCCATGGAAAAAGAGTTTTTTGGTTAATCCAAATTTTTTCAAATCAAAATCATTTTTTTTAGGTCCCTTGCATTTCGGATCAACTAGGGTTTACTGTATCAGTTTTTTTGTGATAATTTTGAAATTGTGTAAGGAATCATAATTCTTATATAGAATACAGATCTTTTCAATACTTTCAAGATATTGTATGTCGGCGTAGGTAGTAGGTAAGCCTACGGCTGAAATTATGTCATTACTTTCACATAGTTAAAAGCATATTATTTTCATTGGTATTAGAATTAATCCAAGTTGAATAATTTCAAAGCTATTCAATGTGAATGTATTCAAGAAATCTGTATTTTTGTAGTACTGAACTTTTCATGTTTTTGGGAGCCGCAGCACTCGAATACACGTTCTGTCAGCTAATTTAGAAAGTTAAAATGCATAGTGTAGAGTGTAGACCAGTGGTGACCAACCTTTTTGGGCAGGGCTCATTTAAATTTTCCAAATATCACCGCGGGCCACACAAGCTCACTAAAAAAAAATGTATGTATTATATATATCAGCGGCGTGCGGTGATTATTTTGCTGGGTATGCTACTCTTGATAAGAACGATTAGCACATACAGGGTAGTAAGTGAGAAGCCGGTGACCTGCGGGGGTTTGGGGGGCAAGGCCCTCCATTTTAAGCCCTGCAGGGAATTTTTTTCAAACCATAATTTTAGGTGCATTTTGTCGACTTTTGATGGAACGTATGAATGGATTCAGATGAGAAAACAAAGGACAAAAAGAAAAACATTTCGTTTTCGATGGTAGGCCTTTGCTTGAAGTATTTTAATTTTTTTAAATGCAAAATCACTGACAACACACCGATTTGCCTTTGAAGTAGGTAAAAAAAGTACATATTTGTCCACTTTTCCTGAAATAATCAACATTCATTATTGGTTGCTTTGCGCTTTGATATAATGTTCATTTCGCTCCGAAACATTCTTGCCGTCACAACACTTATAATAAAACTAAAAGTGACCAAGGGACAATGACTCGCTCACTGTGGATGTGATTTTGTGCTTCAATTTCCAATCTCACCGTTAGCGTATAGTGGTAGCGAGCTAGCCTTTTGCGCGTGTTCGGTCCCGCATGTGTTACTGTTTTTGATACACTGTTTTGTTCTGATTTACACGACATAACGTTGATTATTATTTTTATTAATGTAGTAGTGGTTATAGATAGAGAATTACCCCGTCTTTGACACTCTGAATGCACCCACGACTTGGCCCGCGGGCCATTTGATTTCCACATGTTAAATAGTAATATAATTCATACAATTTCTCAGCGGGCCACTGAAATAACGGTCACCACCGGTGTAGACAATACTGAAAGTTTGCTATCGGTTCTTATCTGATGATCACCATGATCACCCAACTTGTGATCACCCAAACTCTGTAATCCACTGCCATCTATATGTCAGTCCTATTTTTCACCAAGCCTACTGTTCCAAAGCTAGGTATCACAAAAAAAAGATATTTTGCCAAATCGTGCCCCTTGTGCTCTTTGAGTGAAAATGTCAAATGAATAGAATGTGTAGCAGTAATTCTGTTCACCCAGGCTGATGATCTGTGCCACTACAGTCTGGTGTACTTGCAAGACAACCAGTCGTCGCCCCCCAGTACCCCACTGGGCCCCACCAAAGAGGGTCACCTCATGTACCGTACTGCCTCGCAAGCTGCGCCTCAACCGTGGGCGCCCGGGTACTTCATACTCAAGTAAGTGGCTTTAAATCGTTGAGACATGTAAGCAGAGGTATGTTCATAGAGACACGTTATTTCTGGCGTCCGTCAATTCTAACGGATTCGTCAATTTACGTCAAACTGTTGGTAGCGTTCATACAATCACGTCATCCGGCAAACTATTTGTCACGCATTTTGATTGGTATTTCTCACCTGTTTTTCAAGTGTCAAATGTAGTTGAAATGTAGTTGAAATTAAGAATTCTATCATTTTGCTGGAACTTGCACGTTTCTGAAAGAAGTTTGCGGCAGAAACGCTAAAACCACTGTCGATAGATTGATATCGTACAAGCAGTTTATACATCAAACAGGCAGTGAAATCGCCTACGTGTCACGCCCATCAAATTTTCGGACGTAAAATATTCAACTTCAACCAACTCTCGAGGTCGCATTGGAGTTCAGATCCGTCAAGTTTCTGATTGGCGCACGTGACTAAACACACCATCAAAAACATCTCGACTTGTCGGTATGAACGTCCTTAAGAGGCCGCAGGCGCTCGTATTTCACGCCGCAAACTCTCACGGCCGTAATTTTTGAGATATCAATATGATACTTTTTGCATTCTTTTGATAATTGAAAGAGGGAGGTTATCGCATTCACAGAATTTTGAACAACAAATTTGTAATTTTTCAAATTCTTCAAATGGAAAATGAAAAAATTTCTAGTTTACGGAAACCTAGATATATATTTTTGAATACCGAAAAATAATAAGGACTGTGAAATATATCAAAAGTGTGAGTAAGGGAATTAACGGCGTTTACGAGAATATGAGTTCGGCGGGCTAGTCTATGGGCTGCGCCTAGCACACGATGCATGTTGAACTCGAGTCTGAAGCGAGCGAACAACGAGCGCGTGTAGCGCGCCTGCGGCCTCTTAATGTGCTTTTCAACGCAATGGCTTTCATCTCAATCTCTGACAAGTAGCCTACCAGGTGGATGTCCAACACAAGATGCACTGAAGGTTGCATTGGTTTGACTGTCCTCACTTCCTATCCCTCCCATGTTGAAAATATGTTCCAATTCACGGGCCACATTTTAACAACTATTGATTGTCCGTAGATAAGAGGGATAACATCGATTAATCGAGAATCGATTAAGAATCGATTTTGATGTAAAACGATTCTCAAATCAAATAATCGATTTTTCAAAAAAAAAAAAATCTTTTTTCTTTTTGGTTCAGTGCTGTACTTTTTTTACGTCATAATAAGTGCTCATTTCGTTGTCTATATTATTCTGTATTGTTGAGATATTACTATCTGGACAAAAGCTATCCCTTCGATTACGTCTGACAGCCGAACGTTGACGGAAATACCCAAATGGTACAGTTCAGTTAAAAGAAGTCTCTAGCAGCTATTTTTCACGTGAACGCCTTGGAAAGGTTGAAAAAAAAAGTTTCAAATTACACTACTTTTTGAAAATAAACTTTTTAAAAAAAAAATTCAATTTTTTTTTTTTTTTTCAATTTTTTTTTTCAAAATCGATTTTCAATCGATTCTGGAGCATAGAGAATCGATGTCATCCCTAGTAGATAAGTAGTGATAAAAGGAAATAACTTCATGTTCATGTCGGCCCAGCTAATAACAGCTGTCATCAAGTTTGTCAGTCTATCAGCCGTTTCTACAAAACAACACCAGATAGAGCAGCGATCAATGGCTCTCAGAAAAGTACTCAGAAAATGGAATGTGTTCTTTTGAATTAGTGAAGTCACTATCTCCAACCGGTAAACCAACGCAACCCTCAATGCATCTTTGTCCAATAGTTCACTCTCTTCAAAATATTCGTGGTAGAATATTCTAATTCTTTTTAATTTTATTCCAATGTATTTATAACTTTTTAGCGATTGTGAAGCCCGCCACTGTGCGTGCCTCTGGCCCACAATTACAGTCGTTGAGTCCTTCATTGCCTGGTATGAAACAATTATTGTGTCGTAGTGAAATCTCTACGTATCGTTCCCGGATCCATCGTTTTACTGTTTCCACCATTCATTTTATCCAACCCCACCCCCATATACTTGAGCTGTTTTTACACTATACCAGTAAACCCACGGGCCAACCCGTGGTCTAACCCTCGAGTTTCTACTACGGGCTGTACCACGGGCGATACCACGGGTCAACAAGGAGACTGTTTACACTCATTCGTATTGCAACTGCTTGTTTCAAGGAAATTATTATTTATAGGAGACCGTGTTTGATATACGGTATATGCCTTCTTGAGTCAGTACAAATCGCACCAATATAAGTAGCACTATAGAAAGCCGTGTATGCCTAATTGTTTTCGTGTTATAACTTTGACAGCTGTGCCTAGATTCAACTCGGAAGTTTTATGTTGAAATGATAGACACATTTGACGTTTTCTCCCATATTGAGTGGTATGTTATGATTCCATGTGTGTTGCAGATGATTGTTCAGGTAATATTAGTATCCATTCATGGTCTATTCAATTAGAATATACCTTGAAACTTGAGTGAACCTTCAACCTTGGAGTTGAAACTTTGACGAGAGTGAGAAAGAAGTGAACTTCTTCAAAAAAAAGTGAAATTCTCGCCCGCGGGTTCAACCATAGCCTGCATTAGGGTTAGAGCTACTGCGGGTTGAACCAGGGTTAGTACTGTGTGAACACAGCAATATTTTTAACCGCTGGCAGATCGCGGTTTGATCCACGGGCAAACACGTAGTGTAAAAACAGCTTTAGTAAATCCATGTTGAATTTTTCTGGATGGATTGTTTTCCTGCATGGATAGTTTTATTTTCCCGTTTTATTTTCCCCGTAGAAAAACGATGGACACAGGCTTCGGTGCATTTGTAATTTGTAATTTTGCATCATCATAATTTTGACGTCATGGAAACAAGTCAATAATAAGAACAAGAAGAAAAACGGGCCCAATGATGATAATGTATAAATTATAGGCCTATCAATGAATTCTTGATTGATCACATGATATAAGAAACGTCAATGTCACAATACAGAACAATATTTTTGAAAATTATGAAGACAACAATAGGCCTACATATAATGTCGAATGGTCTTCAAAAATATCATATTGTTGAACAAAAGATGGAAGGTGAAATGTCGTGCGAGTGTGTAGGCCTACATAATTATCTCAGTGCTCTATCAACGGGCTCTCCACCATGAGTAGGTCAATCTCAGCTTATAAATCTTGGTAAACTGCTGTTCTTCCTCACCCTTTCACGCAATTATTATCAGATGAGCGTAGCGGAGTCTCCATCCCACCCTTATAGGGCTTTGTCTGAGTGTTTTTTTGTTTGTTTGTTTGTTTGTGGGCACTGTACAGGTCGCAGGGTTCGGCTCATCGACATGAAACTTTTTTTGTACACGCAAACTCATCCAACTTAGAACTGTATAGTTTTTGGAACGAATCGGTCGGACCGATTTTGAGAAAAATCATCTCAAAGTTTCTAAAAACCCCATAAGAATTGGCTGGGCAGAAAATGTTGAAAAATAAAATCTCTCCAAATGGGATGAAATTCTCTCTCAATGTGTATACATAGATTTTACACATTATCACGATTTTGTATGCAATTCCAATCAGCCGTTTTGAAGAAAAGAAATAAAATAACTGATAATATTCATCAAATATATGATATATCATAAAAATTGTGACCGAATTAAGTTGTCGAGATTCACTGTTTACTAGATTCAAGAGATGACCAACAATGAAGTATTTTTTATATGCGTCAAGGTGTGTAGAATACCAGAGTCAATGAAGTGGCAAGAGTAGAAACACTTTATCGACTTTTATAGCCTATTCAGATATCAAGGTGTGTAGAATACCAGAGTTGATAAAGTAGCAAGGGTAGAACTACTTCAAGGACTTTTATACCTTATTCAGATATCTCGCTCATCTTACAACGCATATTTCTCGTTTGACTAGTATTGTTAAACACTAGGGGCAAGCGAGTTTGAGAATTTAAGTTCGTGTTGAGTTCAAACAGAAAATAGAAAATTAAATTATCAGTCAAGATTTGCATATCAGTAGCATCCTGTGAACCCTAAAATACGAAGCAAATAATCACGTTTTATATTCGGGACAACACAAGTAGGCTCACAGAAAAATTATTTTGAAAAAGTCAAATTAGAAATTTCTGAGTTCAGCTAAATTCGAACTCGAGCTCGAAAATTGGAGTGTTCGCACACCCCTAATTATCACTTTGAGCATATCTTTGATTTGGGGATGTCCATAAAATATGTCACACTTTTTTAGGTCACTTTGAACCCCTGCCCCCCTCCCTCCCTCCCATTTCACAGTTGGTCACCAAACCTATCACTCCCCCCCCCCCCCCCTCCTTTAAATACGTCACAAATTCTCATACCCCCCCTCCAATAAAAAAATTGGAATCAGCAGGCAGCAAAGGTACAATAAAGTAATAAAATCAAAATATTGATTTCTTTATGTTAGCTTTTTGAGTAGTCAAACTTGATAATTATGTGATATGCATCTGTTGTTTCCAGGGTGGGTATAGATATAAGAATCTATAAGAATGGCACCAAATGCATCGAACAAAAAAATGGTACGTCACACAGTTGCCTTTCCCCTTGTAATACCTTGTCACAAATTTGACAACCTCCCTCTCCCCCTAAGCTGTGACGTAATTTATGGACGTCCCCTTTGTTGACTCAGTTTCTCGAGTTGTTGTTGTTGTTGTTGCAGGGCCGGCGTCGTGTACCTGTTTGAAGCGAAGGAGCACCGTCTGCCGAAGAGTGTGATGATGCTGAGCGACGGCCAGTGCAAGGGCTGCCGCCGCCTGCAGGACCGCCGTCCGCACACGTTCGAGGTGGCCTTGGGCTGGGCCCGCTCCATCCAGCTGGCCGCCTCCGACGAGTACCAGGCCTCCGACTGGCTGCAGGCGTTCATTCAGGCGGCCGCCGGGGTAAGACACGCTCCATCTCATCGTTCATGTGCCAAACTACTAGTCATGACATAGATTAATCGAGAATCGATTCTGATATAAAACAATTCTCAAATAAAAAAAATCAATTTTTCCAAAAAAAATAAAAAAAATTTGGGGTCAGTGCTCTACTTCTTCACCTTGCAATACGAGCTCATTTCGCTGTCCATATTATACTGTATTGTTGAGATTTTACTATCTGGACACAAGCTATCCCTTCGGTTACGTCTGACAGCTGAACGTTGACAGAAATACCCAAATGGTACAGTTCAAAGAAGTCTCTAGCAGCTATTTTTCACGTAAAATGCTGCGGGAAAGTTGAAAAAAAAGTTTGAAATTACACAACTTTTTTTGAGAATGAACTTTTTTTTAAAAATCGATTTTTAATCGATCCTGGAGCTTAGAGAATCGATCCTAGAGCTTAGAGAATCGATCCTAGAGCTTAGAGAATCGATCCTAGAGCTTAGAGAATCGATCCTAGAGCTTAGAGAATTGATCCTTGAGCTTAGAGAATCGATGTGATCTCTACAAGCTACTATAGTGAAACCTCTATCCATCATTTTTCAAGGGACCAGGAGAATGGTAATCAAAGAAATGTTTTTAAATTTCAAAAAATGATAGTCAATAATCAAAATAATAGGTGAAAATCAATTAAATTAGGTCTGAAAAAATTGTAGAAACTCCAAGAAAATGAAAATACACAAAAACTACGAGAAAAATTAAGAAATCATCAATAACCATATTATGTAGACTGGTTGATCACACTAAAGAAAAGGACTACCAACTGAGACACAATACAGTGGAACCTCTTTTGTACGTTTTTCAGGGGACAAGACTAAAAAAATGTATTAACGTGAAAAACTTATTAATGAAACTATTCAACATATGGAGCATATGGGTTGGATCAAAAAATAAAACTTATAAATGTAATAAATGTATAAACGAGAAACTTATAACAGAGGTTCTACTATACTGGATCAAGTAACGTAAATATGTACGTATCACTTGATCAGTCCTCACGGAGATTGCTGTTGTTGGCAGGTGTACCAGCGTGCCAGCGTCGAGACCACAGCGTGCAGCCTGGTTCTGACGCCGCATCGTATCGTCACGTGCCTGGAGCAGTTCCCGTCAGGCAACGCCCGAGCGCTGTCCGTCGCCAACGTTACAGACCTGACGGCCTTCCGCGCCCAACACTCCTGCTGCGTCTTGGTAAGAAATTGCGCAGAAACTTCTCAGTAGCTGGGCTGTGCATGGACATATATTAGGCCTATTAATACAGGTTGGTTAATGAAACCAATGTCATAATAATATCAGGAAATAATATTGTATTCAGAGCTACATTTTTACACTAGATTGGTGATGCATGATGGTGATTAAATGAATGATGATGAAGCGATTCAACACCGAGAGACTTTGAAATGGTAGCGTGATTCGTGTGCTTGTCTCTCGTTTACAGGAGTTTGCCTGCCGAGAAGTGCACGAGAACTCGGGCTCCGGTGACTGGATCCTGTACTTCACGTCTGCCAACGAGATGAGGTCGTTTGAAGCCAGCTTGAGGCTCCTCTGGGGGAGGTTGAAGGCGGTAAGGAGAACAAACTCCCAAGAAAAACAAACAGTTCTATATTAGGGATGTCGGCGAGTACCCGGGTACTCTGGCGGATCCGATTTCAAGTGAAACCTACGTTCAAACAATTACCTGCAGAGGGTGATGTTTGTTTTTCTGATCTTTATTTTTCTGTGTATAGTGAAACCTCAATGCATCGTTCCCGGATCTATCGTTTTCCTGGATGTATCATTCATTTTTTCTAGCCCCACTCCCACATAATCAATGTTAAATTTTCCTGGATGGATAGTTTTCCTGGATGGATGGTTTTATTTTCCTGGTCTCTTGAAAAACGATGGACAGAGGTTTCACTGTATATGATGTTTTTGGTCCAGTGTATCAGTGCACGTGCGCACAACTCTCCTCTGCGGCCCCCTCACCCACCCGTCACTATTGAGCAAGGCGTCATCATGCCATGTGTTCACAAGCGCACAGCTCAGTTCACAAGTGTGTCTTCTATCACACACACAACGCCCACAGCATCCAAGTGACGCTCTTCACATGACTGTGCTAAGTGTGGCATTGCAATGAAATCTGCTTTCGACATTTTCTAGTTTCCCTGTCATTGTTAGAAAGGAAATATTATTGAAATTAGGACCTACATTTGACTCCAAATCAAAAAATGAAAAACTATTATCATTACCTTTTTAATTATTTTGATTTTGGAAGTTTTTCGTTGCCATTTTGCCCCCTACCCCACATCCCATCCATCATCAGCTGTTACTGGCCGGGCCAGTTTGTCAGTGCGATTGCGATGGGTGAAACTATAGTCACAGGGTTAGCGATACGGGTGGTGCTCATACTGACCCGAAGTCCTGACACGTGGGCTCCCGAACCTGAGAGCAAAATACTTGCTCGTAATGCGGCACAGTGGATTTGCATACTCACACTTCTTTTTGTTTACAAATATTATATATAGGCCTACTGTAGAAGCTTTTGATGATGGGTTATGAATCGAGTAATTGTTTTTCAAATCTTCGAACATTCGGACAAACATTAAGTCAACAGTTCCTGACAAAACATTTGGATAACCATACAACTACACTTCGGCTCTCCCCTACCGTTGACCCTTTGACAACAGGTGCACTAGATTGCATATAATACCTATATATATTATTTAGATATTATACTAGATATATATATAATTGGTCACGACCATTAATTAGTAGAGTGATAGGCCTAATTATAACATTATAGGCCTATCACTAATTTAATTTGTCGATTGTGTATAATGATAAACTCTACATCTGCTGTTAATGGAAAGAAGTGATCATTGCCCAAGAGACTTAGTTCAGAGAGGAAGATATCAACATTCGTATGTTTATACTGAAAGACTTTTATCTACGGCGAAAAATTATGGTTACAGACAGCGCAGTCCTGGTGTTGAAGTTCATTAGTTTTAAATAATCAGAATGGGGTGGTGAGATCGTCCTTGTGGTGCCCCGTCCAAACGATCGTATCTTTCATCCTTAGCCTTAATTGGGGAACAATGATTTTGGATCAAGTTTTGATGTTATTAAAAAAAAAACAGATTGCAATATTCTTGTCAGTGTGCTTCCAAGCCTTGAGGTTAGATGTCCTGTTGCTTCAAGGAGTGATGATTAGATTGAGGATAAGGACTAATCTTTTTATCAATATATGTGATTTAGAGCCTATAGCCTATATGGGGGCCCACGATTTTTGGGGGGGGAGGGGGGAACCCTAGTGGGAGTCGGATAATAAATTTGGGTACTCACGTAGGAACATTCCTACCTGCCGACATCCCTTATCTATATATCAACTTGTTGTGATGTCATAGACCCAACTGAAAACAGATGGCGGGGTAATAGTGGTAAAAAATTAAATAAAATTATTTCAAGATTCAGGTCAAGTACCGCATACATGCAAGACAGTTTGCTCCAAGTGTGCACTTACGACAGTCACAACTCATGAGAGGAAAGGCCCTTATGATTATTCATCAGGCAAACGCAGCATGTTCGTTGTAAGACCCCGTTTACATTACGGACATTTCTACTAGAGTAAGTCTACTTGATCGACCTACCTACGGACATTTTTGTGTGTGAACGATCGTGGGTAGATAGTGCGGCCGGTAGCTTTACCAGCGGTAGAGCTACGGGAGTTGGTAACCCTACCACCGTAGATATGTGTGTGTAAACGGACCTCGGTAGTTGTACTGCCATCTAAGCTCTGTCAAGTGCATAGGAATCACGAAATTAGAGAAGGCGGAATACTTTTAGCGGCATTTCTCATGATATTTATTTGAATATTTTCTCTCCTTTGGCTAGAATTGCCAAACCTAACCCAACTAATCCAGGGACCATGTCAGTCATGGTCGCCATTTTACTGCACAGAAAACGTGACTGTAATTGACTGTGTGAACGCAGGTAGACCTACTCGCCAAATTGACGGTTACTCTACCGGAGTAGTCACTACCGTAATGTAAACGTAGTGTAAGATGAGTGAGTTATCTATATAAAGTTTAATTGGACACTCTACACACCTTGACTCATCTCGAGTTTAGTACTTCATTCAGTAACTATTGAATCTAGAAAGCCGCAGCATGGTTTTGCCATTATTTCCATCTACCAGATTTGATTAATGAGAAACATTTGATGAATTATTTTCTTTAAAATGGCTAGTTTGAATTGCATACAAAATAATTACAAATTTATAATAATGTGTATCGTCCATGTGTTTACAATCAGTGAAAAATTTGAGTGGTTTTGGAGAGATTCTATTTTCGAATTCCCCCCCCCCCCTCCCCTCCCTCCCCCAACCTAAGTCTACGGGTTTTTTAGAAACTTCAAGATGGTGTTTCTCAAAAATGGTCCGACTGATTTGACCCAAAACCTGAACAGTTCCAAGTTGAATGAGTTTTGTGTACAGACATTTGTCCGTGTAGATCAGTCAACCGTGGATCCTGTGCAGTGCTTACAAATAAACAATAGGAAGAAAAAACACAGACAAAGCTCCATAAGAGTAGGATGGAGGTCTTTGCTATTGCTCATCTAATAATTATATGTTGTTTGAACAGGTTGAGTTCCCGTCTGGCGAGATGGTGGAGCCGAACCTTGTGACCCGTTGCCTGGAGACGGGACAGCTGTTGCGTCAGGCGTGGGACCACCTGCTGTGATAGCGCATCGCAGCCGCAGGTGCACCGCAGCCACGAGCCCGGCGCATAGAGACAGACCAGGACTGCTTACATATACCGCAGTACTATTACAATAACTAGCATCTATACTGCCACACTGGGAAAGAACACAGTATCTCCAAAATATTGGTTCCGAGATATTTAATAAACGGTGTTATGGTTTGTAACCATTGTATACTTGGATAAAACACTGCATCTACCACTTCATGCTGCACGTATGGAGATTTATCCTAGTATTGGTAGATACTGTGTTTTATGTACTTAAACCCTCACTGGTTCTGCATTTACGGTGTTTAGGCTCATTGCTTTGACCCATTTAGAGAGTAGATATGGTGTTCTAAATGCGTGCAACGGAAAGCTGAGAAAAAATGAGTCAAGAAAGTGTATCTAACTCGAAAACGTAAAAAATACAGATACTGTGTTCTTTTTAAGTGGGGCAGCATACTGGAGGCGTTATAAGAGTGACAACCCGCTACTGGCTTTGTTGTGAAGCTTAGTTTTCTCCTAACCTTGAAGACGAAAATGTCTGGAACTTGTGTACAGTACTCAAACTGTTTAAACTAGGGTTGCCATTATATTTCTATATTTTCGACCGATTCAATATTTTAGAACTTCGATGCGATGTTGAATTATAATATTCCATATTCGATTAATTCGATATTGGAACAATGATCGATATCAAATTGAAAAATTGAAAATTCAGCTTAAATGAGTGATAAGTTGAATAACCAAGTGCCAAGAAAAAGTGAATACCGAACCAGAAGTATATTAAACAAAACCCAGGACGTTCGCTCAACGTTTCTCGTTGCCGTTGGTAACGGTGGATGTCGACTGCTGAGTATAATGTGTGTATGTAGAGGAAAGGGCTTGTCGTGCTCGTAATGTGTTTCATGACTACCAGATTTGAAAGGGGATTTGACCGTCTAAGGAGTAAAATGTTTTTGTACCTGAGCCCTATTATTGGAAAAGGGTGGAAAATGAACTGAAACTGACGCAGTATTACGTGATTGAGAATCGTGGCTTCCAATCTCGCATTTTTTTCCCCATTCAATATTTTCAATTCGACTCTATATTTTTCTCCCATATATTTGATTCCATGTCGATTGAAAGAAGAGAATGTCTCTATATTTCAACCGATATTCGATATCAAAGTTTAGATATCATTTGCAATTTCAATATCGAATGGCAACCCTATTTAAACTGTTTGTACCTACAGGTCTTCGTTACTTCTTTCACAAAATAGAAATTATTAGCATTTCACAGTTTGTTAAGTGAAGTAAAATGTCCAGTATCCAGATTGGCTGGCAGATTTATCTATAACTGGTATCATAGAAAAATAGGCCACTTGGGAATAGACTGTGTGAAATCTATTCTAACAGTTAAACCTTCTCACAATTGAAAAGATATACAAAATAACATACAAAATACAAAAACACGTATACAAAAAAATACAAAAAACAATACAATACACAAATACAAAAAACATTCACAGCATTCTATTCAGTTGTGTCTTGTACGTTTCACATTTGCATACCTTATAGTATGAGTCTTTCCATCACCGGTATGTAGGGCCTAATTAGACAATAAATTAAGACGCTATAAAATCATGATTGAAATGTGTCGAATAAATAACCACTCTTTGGTGTTGGTACGGTTATGTACACTCTTATAATGGCTCGAGTATAGCATTGAGTCTGTCGGCTCATCACTGATGTCAACATCGTACGCTCACCGTCACACTCCGCTCTGTGACCCTATCGTGACGCGTGGATCCATGTTTACTCATCGAAACCAGTTCTATGTGCAACCTCAGTTCTCATTTTACCAACAATTTGATTCACTTTTATCCTGGAATCGGTTTGTACGTTGTAGTTGTGACCTTTGAGGATAGGTCTTAAATGTCAATTCTCCTTTGACATGAGCATCGGAGAATCTTCTGGTGAAATCCAAGTGGTGAAGTCATGAAATTTTCAATTCAGAGAGGGGCTCTCTACAAGGCCTCAGTCATGATGTTACCTTTTTTTACATATCATAGTTTTTTAATTTTTGTGTTCGAAATGAATGGATTAGAGAGGTCTAATTGAAAGTTGGTTATGTTTGACGTGTAATATGAAAATGTTTTGCTAGTTGAAGTGGTTTTGTTTTCAACATGGATACTCAACACTAAAGCCAATGCGTAACATTATAGGCCTACATCAAGTGGGGAATGATTCGTTCTTAACAAGACGGGTTTCTATGATTGTAGACATTCCGGTAATGTAAGAGACCTCAGTTGAACTTCACCCATCGTAAAGAACGTACGTTCGGTACAAAAAGCTACAGAATGTTGAAGTCAGTCTCTTTTCAATAATCTGCTATTAGCCTATCAGAAATGAAACATATATTTAAAATACAAGCTTGATCAGAAATAATCTTAACCACTTTCTCTAGTTGATAAAATAAAATGAATACGATGTACTAGATTATGCATGTATAATAACGGTATTACCAGTAGAGCTAATGCTTACTGTACTCAGTTAGGCGATGAATTCTTGAATTATATTCCCGGCGTCGTTTAATGCTCAGTACTCATTACCGACTATCAGTACTCGATGTTTAATTGAGATATCGGTACCTGGCTTGAACCAAACCTCGTGTTTATACTACACAACATCCGAAGGAGGCTTGTAACGGTGGGAATATCAATGGCGGAGAGGATCAGAAATCAGCAAGGTTTAGTGGAGACATTAAGGTACGTTTACTCTCGAGCTTTGTGCTACGAGCAACACGCTTTGAGCAATTGGCAACATGCGCTCAGCGCAGCGCTTAGTGTTGAGCGCCGTGACGACGCTATAGTTAGACTTCGAATTGTGGTTATGTTACCACAAAAAAAATATTCAAACTTACACTATATGTATCCAATCGAACTATATGAGCTTTTTAATACTGTTGAACCATTAATTACTCGAATAAGAGTGTCAAAAACTGATATCGGTAATATCTTGTACAGACCGGTTTATGAATAGCCGTCGAAAAGTTTATTCTGACATTTCAAAAAACAAACCTGGCCGTGATGAATATTGTGTCATATGGTTGGTCTTGGCGCGAGTTGCTAGAAGAAAATAGAAACAAAGATAAACCGAGTCAACCGAGTTGATCTCTTGGCGCATGTTGCACGTGTACATGCAACCGGGAGAAACTCACGCTCTGATTGGTCAGCGCACGTTGTCGGTTGCACAAAGCATGTTGCTCGTAGCACAAAGCTCGAGAGTAAACGTACCTTTAGTTTCCATGAAGGAGCACTGATTCAAAATATTCCGTTTTCATCGCAATTTGTTTTTGAAAATATTATTTTTATATCTGCTGCGAGAAATTTTAGTGTTTTGATCCAGTTTGGCTCTCACTAACCGAAAGAGAGGGGAAATCAATCAACTCGCTACGTGACTCTTCACGTATGAATTTGCAGAACTTGATAATAATTTTGATTCATTCGTTGTTCAGCATATTTTTTAATTTTTAAAAATTTTTTGATTCAATATTGTTTTTAATGATAGATGTAAAAGAGATAAGATTGTGGGATACTAGTATAAGTTAACGTAGATGCAGTGACGGGGTTGGGTAGGCCATAGACGATGGCTGTCGAACACTTCTCGACTTCATAAGCATGTTGATGGTAACTCATCAGAGACCGAGTTTTTCCAAACAAGGTACCAATATCAACAAATGATATTACTTATTATTCCACATAATATAATGTACTAGTAAAACGCTGCGTACCACATTTCTCTATGGTAGATTGTGAACATTTTTTATATCAACCATTTGTTGATCGTTTTCAATATCGTATGAATTTAAAAATTACAAATTTCATAGACAACTATATTTTATCGATGTTCAATACCTGTATGTTATGTATGTTAATGTATATAATTATTATAATAGAAGATAGATTACCGGTATGTTCATGTTTAATACCAATTAATTGAGTACAATCTATTTTTGTTGTTTCTACCGCTGCTAAACATGATGCAATATTTGCTGTGTTCATTACATTTTTAGTTTTTTGGTAGCTTATATATTGTGATAGTTTTCTCATTATTTATAGTTTGTTTTTAGTTCAATCTGTGACGTTGGATAGATTAGTCTTGAGAGGGAACGACCTTACGTCACTATATTCTCCTTGTTGGTAATCACTAATCACCCTTGATGAGTACACTTACAAGGGTTGGCAGTTGATGCAGAGGCCTCTTGAGGACGATTAGCGTTGACTTTGTATCTAATATCGCAGTGCAAACACGAGCGCCAATAGGAACCAGGGGGCGAATTCAGGTACCTTTTTTACTCTATTAAATTTAAGCTAGCGCAAATTTAATACATCAGCTACAGTCATTCGCCTAAATTTAAACATCGTAAATGGTCATATACGACATCAAAAACGTACTCGAATGAGCTCTGTCTTAAATTTACGATAAGACAGCAATTTAAGAGAGTAAAGTCTACCTGAATTCGCCCCCTGGCTTTTGAGCCGATCGTAAGAAACCATTCGAGCTGTCGTCATCGCAGTATTCAAACAATGAGAATTGAGATGTGTTGATGTCACCATAGGCAATAGATAGAGACATGTAAACATAGCTTCTATTTTTTCTGCTCACGGCATTTAGAATTTGAAAAGTAGCCTTTGATGCATCTATTATTTTGAAACATCGTGTTTTGTAGCGCAACAACGTTCTGTGGCATAACAACAGTACTGTACAGGTAAAACCATTACCTAACGTACAATAAGCATACAAGAAAAACATCCCAATTGATATTTTTAAAGGAAATAGTCTCCACAAGCAGGTTAAACCGATGCCTCATCTGCCGTCTGCATTTTCAACTGCACTTTTTTCCAAATTCCTCAACTAACTTCACTGTTAACACCTCACTTGAAATAATTTCAGAAAACATTTTTAGCATCTTTAATGCCTCCATTCTGAATAGAGCATCTATATTGTCAATACATGTAAACATAGCGGATTCAGATGTTTGTAGCGCTTTGTCGCTCTTTCAAAATCATCTTAGAACATAACCAAACATATTGGAAGATGAAGAAATATAGGAAAATCATCTGAAAAAGCACTTTTAGATTGCATCGCTTTTATTAGCAATTACCATTTTTACATGTCTCTAGCGATAGATATACTCCCAAGACAGTTCACTGTTATAGCAGAACGAAAGTGGGTCCCCCTGCACTCTTCCAGTCCCCTCGCCTGTCTGCAAGCTGTACTGCCGCCAGCCACTGTCGCTTTGGACTGAGTGTTGAAGTACAATATCCCGCGGAATAATCCAACATATTCTACTGAACGGTCCATTACAAAAACAACCGGCAGCACAATCGCGCATGATCGTAGTGATTATTAGTGGACTGTGGCGGTACTACAAGGGTTACAGGTAGTCTCCGTAGTAAAATTGTCATAAATAGCGGGAACCAAACAACGGATGCTTTATACAGTCACTGATTCGCCTGTCTCATTAGGAAGATATTCATAAGATTTTCAGTCTTAAAATATAAAATTTGGTTCACTGCACAAGAAAATTCAGCAGGATGTTTACCAAACAGTGTGCTACAAAACTCACCCCAAAGCAAATCTGCATGTTTTTAGAACATTTCAGAACAGAGCAGGCTGTCAATCATTTGAGTAAAAGCAGTGAAATCAGTTTTTGCAGGGTAGGCAGAGCTGGGGGGTCAGAGAGGTCGCCTGACCCCCCAATAGTTACCGGTATGTGCTAGGCCTAACTACAACAAAGAACTACATATAACAAACGTGACGTCTTTATCAATCTCGACCCCTCAATACTTTTAAGGCTCTGCCACCCATGAGTATTGGTTGCCATTAGAAGAATCCTTTGAACTAATTTTATTTTCATCCTTAGCCTTAATTGGGGAACAAAGATTTTGTATCAAGTTTCGATGTTATTAAAAAAAAAAAAAAAAAAAATTGTGTGTAAATTGTGAGGAGGTAGCAGGGAGTGGGAGAGACATCATTCCATCATTGTGTGACATGTCTTGAGGTATATGTATTGTCTATGGTATTAATACATCGTCCGTGAAATATCCTCTGCCAACCCTGATCATTGTATTGATATTGTCACAAATGTCTCACAGTCCATGTGAAGGGCTACCGGTCAACTGTACTGCTCTATCTTCAGCCAACTAGCCGAGTCATCTTCCAAAGACAAGATATTGTATTGTCTCTTGCATTTCTGGCTCATTTTAATTCATAATCGGAGTAGATTTGGAGCTGTATTGTATGTCTACAAATAGACGTAGACAATGTGATATGTAGTGACTAAAAATTATTTGATAGTCTAGGATCAGGTGTTATTTCTTTCCTATATTAAACCGGGTTCCCACCACGTTTTTTCCGTTCGTCCTTCACGATTTCAAACTAATATTTAATATTGTCTGAACGTTATCCAGAACATGATTGGAAAAAATTCCATTTTTCATCTTGGAATCAAAAGTCATTCAAGTTGGTTCAAATTCAGTTGAAACAAACATTTTTGGATCCCACTGTTTTGGAGCATGAAAGTTGTTATGTTGCCATAGCAACTGTATTCCATTTATAGAAGGCGCTGGATACGACATCATAGCGCTTCAATTCAATTCATTTAAAAACAAACGTTGAAAGATCGGAACGCGATATCGTGACTGATGACCCGAAAAAGATTGTAATGTGAACCCTGTTTTAGACTTTAGTAGGCAATGCTTCAATATATATCAGATAGACTATTGCAATTATTAGATGGAGTCAGTGGTGCACATTAATGAATTATTGATATATATATATAAATATATGCAATCTAGTGTAAGGTATTCTATAGTAATAATTTACTGCTCTGTATTGTTTATCATATAATATTGAGAAGCTGCTTATCATGTACAAGCTTTATATTATTCAAAATGTGCTTTTAATAAAATTCAAATAGATATTGTAATAACTATTATTTGGTGTTATGAATTGTTACCCCTACATATGTCCATGTATTCTGCATTCCTTCTCGAATCGACTTGCGAGTTTTACCATCCAGTTGGCTCAGATGTTTGAGGCACTATACTTTGAAATCTGCAGCCAGATGAGTGCAGGTTTGACTCTTGCTGTGAGCTTGGATTTTTATAAACGTCCTTTCACCTCTCGTCACTTCGACATTTCACTATCGCCCACTCATTTGTACCCCCGTTCAACCTTGCTGGTGGTGGGAACATGAAGCACTGTTATTAATAGTTCAAAAAATGAATACAAAAAGCTTCAACTAAGCTCAACGATTGCAACTTACGTATATGATGAATTCACAGGTTTTATATATTGTTTCTGCGAACTACTTAGATTCTGCAACCAATGGTAAGTAGTATTGTACTTTCATACATTGTCACAGCTTTTACTTTTCACAGTATTATCTGATTAAATAATAACATTCAGTTTCACATACATTGTATCAACATGTAATAGTTCCATATGTGTGACTCAAAACTGAAGTTACACGAATTATCTAGGAATTATACATTAGCCATTACTTCTGAAAAATATATGTACCCTAATAACACGGGCAGTTCTGAGGCGCGCAGAGTGCCCAATGTGAGGGACTCAGTGCCTCCTCAGGCAGTCTAGTGTTATTAGGGTAGTGGCCTTCTTTGAAAATGTGATACAATTTTTTTCATATAATAGAGTCTGTGCATAATATAATTTGTAGGGTTTTCCTCAAATAGCTTGGAATGAACTTGTTGGCATTTTGATAGAATGCAACTTGCAAGATGTGTGTTGACTGAAGACTGATACTAGGCAAAGGCAACATAAGCGTTGTAAGATGAGCGAGATATCTGAATAAGGTATAATAAGAGTCATTACCAAGGAGTCACAAAATGTGAATTGAAAACTCAATTGCTTCTTAAACGGTATATCCACATTAAAAGACCTTGCTAAAGACAGTCACAATATGGCTGCCAGGAAATAAATTGGCTTCACTTTCAACAATACAGAAAGAGTCTAAACCCTCTCCAGCCTATAGGCTTCTGTCAAGTAACAGATGACAAACAATCGTTACCGTAGATTATATACAGCGAACTGGTGGTTTACCAATCATTCTGATTGGTCAATTCCAACTGGTGGACATTGTTGTCAGTCTCTTGCAACAATGGGTGACGTCACTTGACAGAACCCTATTAGTATCTAACCTCCTTGGTCATTACTCATTAGTAGTCCTACATTTGCTACTTTATCGAATCTGGTATTCTACACACCTTGACGAAAATAAAGAATTTTTTTTTTATATTTATATTTTTTTATATTTTTTTTTGGATTTTTTTTTTTTATTGTTTTTTTTTCATTGTTGGGCAAATATCGAATCTAGAAAGCAGTGAAAAGTTTGCTTCAATTTCTATGATTTCTATAATAATATCAAAGACCTTAGTATCTAACTTTGTAACAAAGTTAGATACTAAGGTCTTTGATAATATTCGGTGAATAAAAACAGTTCATTTATTTTTTTTCTTCAAAACGGCTGGCTCGAATTTCCTACAAAATGGTTATTATGTGTATCATTCATGTGTGCACATTCAGAGAAAATTTTATTTTTTCGGAGAGACTTCATTTTTTAAAAGTTTCTTGCCCAGCCCTATGACTATCAATAACGTAACGGGATAAGCAACATGGCGTAAGTCCTAGCCTTTTAACACCAGGAAAACGCGGGATGCGCGTTGTGAGATGAGCTTAGAAGTATATGGCAATCTAGAATGAAAAATAACAATTGTCAGCTCACATCTACAAACCTTGACTTACTTCAAACGTTCAAAAACCTCACCTGCAACTTGTTGATATTTAGATGAGCGTAGCGAAGCTTTCCATTTCACACCCTGAAAAAAAATGGGCTTCGTTTTTATGTTTTTTTTTTTTTTTTTTTTTGTAATTATGTACGCGGCGTACAGGTCAGAGAAATGAATCAATCAACTTGAAACTTTTTCTGAACGTTGGTGTCATACCAGAACAGGTTGGGATTGTTATTCAGAGGAATCGATCGGAAGGTTTTTCCGGAAAATAATCGGAAAGTTTGGAAAATCCTCATAAGAATAACCCAGAGGAAAAATACTTGAAAAACAAGCATTTTTCAAAAGCTCTCAAATTCTCACAGAATATCAAAAATACTATTATACACCTTTTCAGAGATTTTTACAACAATCGAATGAGAAATAATGAAGAAAACGCAATAAACGTGTACATTTTATTGAATATTTGTACAATTGGTTTTGCAAAGTGTTTATGCGACAGGTTGCAGGTTACTATAAATATCAACAAGTTGCAGGTGAGGTTTTTGAACGTTCGAAGTAAGTCAAGGTTTGTAGATGTAAATTGAGCTGACAAGTTATTTTTCATTCTAGATTGCCATATACTTCTAAGCTCATCTCACAACGCGCATCCCGCGTTTTCCTAGATATAGTAACCTGCAACCTGTCGCATGAACACTTTGCAAAACCAATTGATCCAAATATTTAATAAAATGTACACGTTTATTGCGTTTAAACCATTTCACTCAAGAGCCTTGTAACAAATGCACTAACACGAACCTCAGATTATGTGGATACATTTTGAAAGACGCATGAATAATTTGAAAAAATACATAGACTCATGGAACCCAAATCAATATCGTTTAAAAACATTGAAGAAATTGATTTTTTTTTTAATTACCATGTTAACGGGGCGGCTATTCATCAATCTAAAAATGAGAATTTCTACTTTTGACAAATAACTAGATTTTGAGTTATTTAATGCATGACCATTGAAGGGAATTGATATTAAAATGATAACAAAAAAAAAATCGAATTTTTTTCCTGTTTTTTCCCGCGTGCCAGCAAAATAACCAAAAACGCTCGCAAAATACGTCAATGCCACAAAATTGATTGTAGAGTTTTGAAACTTGCCAAAGTTATTGTTAACACTATTGAGCGTGTCATCAGATGGTTAGAATTTCCATAAGTCTTGCCGTTCTATCGATACAGATTTAATTAGAATCGCATAAAATTTTGAAAAAACTTCCAGGCAACTATATCGTTGATGGTAATCAAATGGTAAGACTTATGAAAATTATAATCATCTGATAACATGCCCATTAGTGTGAACAATATCCTTGGCAAGTTTCAAAACTCTACATCATTTGTGTGGCATTGACGTATTTTGCGATCGTTTTTTGTTATTTTGCCGGCACGCGGCAAAAAAAAACAGGAAAACATATTTCTATTTTTTTTATCATTTTAAAATCAATTTCCTTCAATGGTCATGCATTAATTAACTCAAAATCCAGTTATTTGTCAGAAGTAGAAATTCTCATTTTTAGATGGATGGATAGTCTTGAATATGACAGGGGATATAGAACAGCACCTCAAAAGTGCGACGTAATCACGAGCCCCAACCAAAGTGAGTGCAAGTCGCTCACGCGCATAATCGCCCGAAAACTCGCGTGGAAGTCAAGAAAACTTCTCCTACCACCTCAGTCGCCTTCACACCCACCCAGCTAGATCCCGCGACACGGCGCCTCGATACGCTGACCGCCGATTGGCTGTCGAGAGAAGGTGGCGGCAGTGGACACGCTTCTCCGTGTCGAGTGTAGGTGAGTATTCTTCTTCTTAAGGGGACAGTGAGGTGAAACTGAAAAGTCTCTCAAATAGGGGAATAGAAGAAAAATTCACTCTAGAACTCATTTGTAGAAGGAAAATAAAAAATTTCAAATTTGAAAAAAATCGAGGGATCCAACTATTTTAGCTACCCCCAAAAATGTGACATTTGAGACAAATCCCTACTTCATCCTCAGTTTTCATTTTTTTCAATTTTTTTTTGTTCAATTTTTCACAGTAGGCCTACTCTAAAGTTTAAATCTATGCATCACTTTTTCCAAAATCATTCTTATTTGAGACACAAAGAGAGAATCAAGAATGGTTTTCTTTTTGCAGCAGCACATCTGTTTACCTTTTATTTATTTGCAAGCAGAGAAAAAAAAATGGAAAAACCCACACTTAAATTTGTTAATAATTGTATCTTGAACATATCCTGAAAATTTCACACAAATCCATCAACTATTGTGGAAGGAGTAGGATTTCTGCTTCTCAAATTATAGTAAATAATTGTTCAGAGTTATTAATGGTTGAAGTTCAGGTATAATATATGTTTCAATATCTTTTTGGATAGCGGTTCCACACATCGGTATACTCAATAATTCATTGCTAATTACCTTTACATCACATATTATTCATAATAACATATTCGAAAAATGGATAGTCTAGGCTACATGAAGAAATAATAAAAAAAAAACATAAAATATTCAGTTTTCATGGTAGTTTCACCTCACTGTCCCCTTAAGGGGGGGGAGGGGGGTGAGGTGCAAAACTTGATTCTCACCATTGGTCCGTCTCATTATGTTACGACATAAAACGCCCTTGCAAAAATTCTTACCCCATTTGACATGAGAGAAAAAAAAACGTGAAAAGTTGATAATTTTCGACCGGGCCTGAAAACCTCTCTTATGGAGAATAACATGTAACGCTTTTTTGAGCTAGGAACGTAGAAGAACTAAGATAGGTAGATAAAAAGTGTTCCCACAAAATATCTGCGCTCGAATGTCATCTTTCGTGTGATATGTATAACATAGCTACTTATTCCCGCCATATGATTTCAATTGATTAACTCGCATGGTGTGTGGCTTTATTGTTGCAGATTTGATATTACCAATGTCCCAGCAATAACCTTGAACGTATTTCTACTAAGACAGTTTGAAGGCAGGTGTCTGAAGGGGGGAAGAGGACATTGGTTTATTTAGCCAATGATTGTCAGAAACTTGAATGACAGACTTTGACTTTGACTTCTGAGTTTTGTACAATACTAAACAAAATATAATCATATTCAGCGAATATTGGGCCTTCTCACACAGATTATTTTTTCAAAATGTTTTTTTTGTAAATATTTGGAATAGCTATTTACTTTTAAAGGGCATTTTATGTCATGACAATGAGACGGATACCAATGGTAAAAATTAAGATTTGCACCTCCCCCCCCCCCCCTTTAAATACAACTGGTTAGACTGAGACGCGTGGCCGAGTGGTAGCACACTGAACCGTCATTCGGGAGACCGGGGTTCGATTCCTGTCATGGTCGACCATCCTGACAGGGGTTATGCGTGGTTTCCCTCTGTCGTTCAGGTTGATACTGGGATGGTTCCTTAACAACAGGCCACGACCGACTCCTTCCCACCATCCAAAAACATACAATAAAATAACCTTTCATCTCATCATCCCATCATTTCATTCATCATCCACCGACGCCAATAGATCGTAGCCATCAGTATTGCGTCGTTAAAACCCAATAAAAAAGAACTGGTTAGGGACTGGAATGGGCTTAGTAGCAATATATTCAAGGGAATTAAACGAGGGTAAAACAATTCTGTCGAAAGGTTAGGGAGGTGGTCAAAATGTCTTGAACACAGGGGTAGGGAACTTGCCACCGCGCATGTGCAACAGATCTAATCAAATAATAATGAATACAATTAGATAGCGTTCTTGCTTAAATACTTCTTTTGCGTAAACATTGTGTGGCACTAAGATCGCCCTTGTGGTGCCCTTTACGAATTAGCCTACTTTGTCTTTCTTATAGCCATTATTGGACGGAATATAATATTTTCATTGTTATTCCTTATTGGGGAACAATGACTTTGTCATATTTTACGACTTGAATGTTGATAATAGCAATGTTTTGCATTCAAGGTGTGAAATGAGCATTAGGCCTACATTTTAAATCCCCTCCCAAAATGAATTCAAAAAACAAAAAATCTTGATTTTAATTTCGTTCAATCAGGCTATATCCAATAACTTTTGCAAATCCCGTTTTTTGTATCGCTCTTAGGCGGGTACAACCTTACAGTTTGGATATAAAAACATTTCCAAAACTAAAGTACGCATATAATTACATATAGAATATGAGTTTTATTAATTAAAATTGGGAAGTGTGTGTCACTTCAGTTAATGAAGGGTGATAATAACCAAAAGATAACAGACGGTTGCATGACGTAGGAAGCACTCACACATAATAAACCATGTTATGAATTCACAGGAACTCAATTCGGGTGCGGCTCGAATTTCGTGGGGAAAAGGCCTACAGAATCGGGGGTGAGTTTCCTTAGCTTAGTTGGCAGATCTTAACACGACCAATAGGGCAAACAATTGATTTGGATCGCGAATATAACTGACTATACATGCAAGCAGGAGTAGGCGGCAGGCCTTATGATTAAACCGTAACCTATTTTTACACAAAGTCAAATGTTTTGGAGAGTCTTCAAAAGAAATGTAAACATCATTCTCTGCAAAACGGAATAAAAAAATCGATGTGAATCAATAATGTGTTCACATTCAGTAAGAAAAAACTTTTTTTTAGAGAGAGATTTTATTTTTCAAATTTCTTGTCCAGCCCAAACTTATAGGCCTATAGGGTTTTTAGAAACTTTGAGATAAAATTGTCCAATCGATTTGAGCCAAAAACTATACAGTTCCAAGTTTGATAAGTCTGCGTGTCCAGAAAAAGTTTCGTGTCGATCAGCCAAGCCGTGTGACCTGTGCAGAACTTGAAAAAAACACAGAGAGTGGTCTGGAAGTCTTCGCTATCGCTCATCCAATGAATAATACTAAGAGATAATTGTGTCGTCACTGTTCGTGTGGTTTTCAGACGGTTGGGTGTGTCGATTGCAGTTATGCTAATCAATATAGACCTGTTGAAAGTCTGGCATTCGCATGACAGGTCATGGGGGGGGGGGGGGGGGGGGCGCAGACGTGATGGCAAAAACCGTCGAAACTTGCGAAGTGAACATGACAATTCTGCTGCAGTTTTCATTAAAACTTGATAATAAACATCACTAAAATTATCAGAGAACCCTATTATTTTAACAACAGGCCAATCAGAATGGATTATCGAACTGAAGATGAAAAAATATAATAAAAAGGCCCATGATGGATTTTAAAAATATGGGATGGTCAAAAGCGAAAACTATAGTAGGCCTATTATTGCACAATGTGGAATAATACTATGTAATACGTAAAAATATATGAAATGAAAATAATATAACGTGCAATGCTCATTTCAGAAATATGAAAGCTATAGGCCTACATTTCACTCGATTCAAACTATTTGATACTATTTTCTCCAATATTTAGCCCTTTGTTTCTGTTTCAGGCTGTGGATCAGAACTGTGTTCGTATTGTTATCTTGGGTTGACAACAATGAAAACTTCTACGGAAATGACTACAATTATTATTAGTCAGAAAGACTTGGGCTCACTGTACGACGAATAAATATTTTTCGAGTATGTAAAAAAAAAATGCTTTGTAGGCCTATACATGCATTCATTGGGGTTTTACATTATTAGGTGGGCTGAAACGAAACCTCTGTTACGTTAGGGTATTGAATTGAATTGATTATTATTTTAATCAAATCCAGACGTCTTGATCAAGGTGAATGTCAAAACTGGTTAGCTTTTTTTTCACAAAATAACTCAAAAATGCAGATGCTGAATATAACTAATTGGCCGACGCCATTAATTAACACAACTAATATTACCAAATGGTCGACACAATTCGAAGGAAGTATTTTATATTTGGACGAGGAAAAAAGAGAAATTGTAGATAAGATTATATTTGCATATGCCACTGCGCAAATAATAGCCAAATATATCAGTGGCGTAGTGGGAATATTCTCTAATATCATAGCAATGATTGTTTTAGCGAAACCAAACTCGGAATCGGATGTGAATTTCCTCCTGATCTGTTTGGGCTGGTGCGATATGTTGTTGATACTTTTATCACTAGTCCTGTTTGGGGCGTCAATCCATGAACATTATCCGACTATACTCTATGCCTATAACTTCGTTGTCAGAACTGTTTTGACACGTAAATGTATCAATGCGCCACAGGCTTTACTAGACATATTTGGATAAATCTGAAACATTTACTTCGCCCAACTTTTCAATCCATGCATTTCAATTGTGGTTTGAAATGTTTCAAATCACATCAGTTCAGTCTGGGATCCGCATGAAATTGGACTAATGAAGTCTGTGGAGAACGTCCAAAGGGTTGCTGCTAGAAGGGTATTGGGGAGAGAGAAGCGCTGGAAGATTATCAGGAACGATAAGGATGTGGTGGAAAAAGTTATAGAAAGACCTAGTAAAATGATTGAGGAAATGCATTTCCTCAATCATTTTACTAGGTCCAAATTTTCCCATCGCATGCGATGGGAAAATTTGGCAAAACGAAGACAAATAGAAAGAATGTGCAATTTTGTTAGAGTCAAGAATAAATATACAGGATGGGAGGAATTGAGCAATAGATTTGGAAAGGTATTACAAAAAAGTGCAAGGGGAGGGGTAAGAATGGAAGTGGAGAGAGTGGATAGAGAAGTAGGGAAATATGGATTCATCCAGAGAACGACGCGGGAATGGAATAAATTGGAAGAAGAGTTGAAGAATATAACGAAGATAAGTGATTTAAGAAGAGAGTTAAGAAAAAATAACGATGGATAATTCTATCAAGTAGGCTATGTTTGTTTGTTTTTCTTTGATTTCATGATAATAATCATTACCACCTGTTCTAAAAACAATCTGTAATGAGTAAGTTAAATACAAATACAAAGTATTATTTGTAATTAGGAATTATTTGCATATGAAAGATATGATAATGGTTGGTAAGGTGACCGGGTTCTTGGTTGGGAGGGAGAGGGGGGGGGGTCCCCTTTGAAGGAATATACAGTGAAGTAAATGTGATTTAAGGGGGATAAGATCGAACTGACTCATATCATGCTGGTATATGCATTGTAATGAGTTCATTTACATTTTATTTCGCCTTACATTATTCACATTTTTAATTATAATAATATAGAATAAAATTATTAATAATATTGACTGCTAAGTATATATTATAATGATTTGTGATCTACTTTATGTAAAGAAAATATATATTATTTTATATCCTATTATGTGTATCCATTCAATGAATTGTAAAATCTCTAATCCAATTCAGATTTGGATTTATTTTAATTAAAGTTATAAAATGTTTCACATCTTGGGTCATTATATTGTAAGTTTTTTTATCGATATAAATAATAAAATTGATTCGAGAATGTCAGAGTGTAGTCTCTTTACCCTTTTATCCAATGCGTTGACCTTTTCCCAAGGAAATTGGTACTTCCATAAATATTAAATAATTGACCATTGCAGATCGTCCGCCCTCGTGATGTCACAAAATATAAAGACCAATCAAGTGGACAGTGAAGCAGGGGAATAACCAATCAAGGTATCTAAAATTTCCCCTGCTTCGTATAAGTCACGCCCATCTACAATGGTCAATAATTATTACAACTCCATGGTTTGAACTTCCTGACCGACCTCCCCAACAACCAATCAGAAAACTTATATGGCGTCGAGTATGACACAGCCCTCCTCACTCCACCAGACATCAAGCACGGAATTTTAGAAGGCTAAGATCTTCCATGTGCGTTTTAACCATAGCAAACCTTGCACACTGTCAACTTGTATTGTACAAATCATTATTGTTTTTCGTAAATCTGTGCGCATGTTTTAGTTTTTCTGACTATACCATAAGATATAGATATGCTTACGCCAAGGTTTGAATTATGTCAAACAGAAAGTGATATTACGATCACTATACATGCTCCGTATGCGAATGTTGCCGAGACAGAGATATTTGTTGCCGAGCAGCATTTTAGATTCTTTTCTTCACCTTATTATCTACGGTAAGCAAAGTTGATATTTCAAATCGTGAATAAAAGGATTTTATAATATATTCATTGATATTTTATTCACTTCAGACTTATTCTAGCATTGTTAGCAGGTGATGTATTTGAGGTTATGATACCTGAGCGGACAGTATGGTTGTGATGAACGAACTTATGTTTGTTATTGATTACTTCTTAGGTTACACTTACCTGGGTCCGTAGAAGAGACAGATTCATCTGCTTGTCGTTACCAAGCCGATACTGGTCATTTCGTGGTGTGCATCGCTAAGGTAACGAAGGGGGAACATTTCCCAGATCTTGACTTACTAACGACACTACTAGCTCCTCGTAAAGCCAGACAGAACATCGTAAAAGCGGAAATTGAGGTTATAGGTTAGTATAAAAAGTTTGTGTAAATATGCTGTATCCTTGGCCAGAGTTGGGTAGGAACGTAACGAGAGGAACGTGTTCCTTTTTTGGGAAGTATACCGTAAGAACGAATCCGCGTTCCTTTGAAAGTTCTTTTCAACATCATTGTACTTGCTAATGTTATTTTTACATTTTGCGTGATTGTCATCAGTTGCTATTTCCTAAAGTAGTTGTCCAACAAACCCAAGTTGTGAGTCAAACTACCCTCAGGTACGCTTTATGCTCTCGACGATTGACTAGTCCTGCTAACGCTCGGGTGTCCCGACCCAACATACACCCCGAATTGATGAAAGTTACCTGCGGTAACTACTCACCTATCTACCCCCCCGAGGCAGGCGTCAACCAGTCCCTTCAACTAGCATTCCCGAGGTTTGACGTCATAGTTGCCTCTACAGTCTACATCATGTAAAAAGAATGACATCATCAAAAACCAATCACGAGATAGTATATATTTTTATCAACCAATAGGAAATACGTTCTTATACAGCATCAACTTCGAACAAACCATCGAAGCCCTCATGGCTTAGTGCTCAGTGCTCACATGTTTCATTGTTGTTTCTACTTTCTCACTGTTTGGTCGCGCTGTGTATTTTGTTAGAGGTTTTACTTAATTATTAACATCACGGAAATTGCCATGAGTGTTAGGCCTACTCAAGTAGGCGATTTCTGTAACTTTTCCGACTGTCCTGTACTCCACAAACTTCTCATCAAGTTCAACGTTCTCATACCGCCCAGTGGTTAGGGAAAAAAATATTCTCACGGGAAGGAAGGGGGAGCCTATTTTTAGAGACAGAAGAGGTAGACTTTCCGATAAGAATTTTGAGGCTTCAGAATTGTAATATAAAAAGTACCGTAAAATTGTCATATAGGCCTACCGCATCACGGCCAATTTCCACTTTTTTCCCAAAATGTTGTGCTCTTTAATAGATCTTGATTAGATTTAGGCCTATTCATAAAAACTACCGCACACTGGGAATTAATAAGATATAATTGTTAAAAACTTACTCAAATGTGACGAAATTCCTATACCCACAAGCTCTGCCATTGTTTGTTGTTCAAGTATATAAGCCCTGTTCCCCCTCCCGGCGGTATAAGCGATTTGGACACCAACCCAACCCAATAACCTAACCTACTGTCCACCCTTTGCACGTTTGTGATCTTCCTTGAGAAGGTGGACAGTAGGTTAGGATATTGGGTTGGGTTGGTGTGCAAACCAACCCAACCCAATAATCTAACCTACTGTCCACTTTTCTCACTTTTGTGAACTTGAGAAAGTGGACAGTAGGTTCTAGGTTATTGGGTTGGGTTGGTGTCCAAACAGAACAGAGCTTATATACTTGAACAACAAACAATGGCGCAGCTTGTAGGTATAGGAATTTCGTCACATTTGAGTAAGTTTTTAACAATTATATCTTATTAATTCCTAAAGTGCGGTAGTTTTTCTGAATAGATCTAATTAAGATCTTTCAGAAAACACCAATTCAAGGATGAAAAAATGAAAATTGGCCGTGATGCGGTATATATGACAATTTTACCAAAGGTATAAACTGTATTATAAATAGGACAGGATATTTGTATGAATATTTTATCTCATGCATATACTAGGCACTGAAAGCATGGGCCTACTAATCATTTTCTTTGAAGAATCGTGGAAAAATATGTGTGTTAATCAATTCAGTGAACAATATGAAATGCAATTCTTCTATTTTCAATTTTCTTTGTCTAATCACCAGGAAAATCCCAAGAATTGTCTGCATCAAGAACTTTCAAAGGAACGTAATCACATATTTTGGGAACTCACAAGTCCCTTTTTTCTCTGAGGAACAAGGAACGTAACTTAGTTCCTTTTAGAGGCAAGGAACTGAACTTTTACTCAGTTCCTTTATTTCAGGAACTTACCCAACTCTGTCCTTGACCATTGAGTTTGTAGTGTAACTACAAACTCAATGCCTTAAGAGGCCGCAGGCGCTCGTATTTCACGCCGCAAACTCTCACGGCCGTAATTTTTGAGATATCAATATGATTGTTTTTGCATTCTGTTAATAATTGAGAAACGTAGGTTATCGCATTTACATAATTTTGAACTAAAAATTTGTTATTTTTCAAATTCTTCAAATGGAAAATGAAAAATTTCTAGTTTACAAAAACCTAGATACAGATATTTTTGAATACCGAAAAAAAATATAGACTGTGAAATATATCAAAAGTGTGAGTAAGGGAATTAACGGCATTTACTTGAATCTGAGTTCGGCGGGCTAGTCTATGGGCTGCGCCTAGCACACGATGCATGTTAAATTCGAGTCTGAAGCGAGCGAACAACGAGCCCGTGTAGAGCGCCTGCGGCCTCTTAATCAATCATTTCTAGAGTCATGCTGGAAGTAGATGGATAATGGTCTCAGCATTGGTTAGAGCATTGACAATGGTCAGAGCATAGATAAAAGTAGTAAATTATTTAGGCCTGTGCACTCAGTGTTTAGGGTTGGGTGAGTAAGAATTACAAAATTAAAAAAAAAATTACAATCTCTTCAATTTGTCACAAACCTGATCCCACCTAACCATTTTCATCACTAAAAAACCCTAATATCTAGAAACGTCAACCCAACATGAATCTCAAGCAGATCAGTCAAACTTGGACCTACGGTAGAATTACCAATACACATAATTATAAAATCTTACTAGCTTGGTTCTACTTCATGACGATTACATGACAGCGTGGTAATGAAATTTTCATAAACACTTGATGGTTTAATCAATAATAATTTGTATTATAACAAACCAGAGAACGAACTGTTCGCTTTGGAAAAAGTAATCGGAATGAATTTCTCAACTACCGGTAGGCCCTACTTACTTCCAAAATAATACAGGTTGCCAAGGCCAGCAATAATCGTCCCCAAGACACCATCCACCACAGCCCCGCTAACTCTCTCTCCAGGCTCCTTAGATGGGTCGCTACAAGATTAAATCAAAGTAGGCCTAATTACCGGTACTTCAAGTTTGATATTTTGAAACTAAAACGGGAAGTTACAGGATCTGTAAGATAATAATGTGTTATAATGTACTGTAACTAATAATAATATAATAATGATGATAATATTATAATGTATCATTTGTGTGAAACGTTGCAGACAGTCAAGATGTAAGCCAGACAAACGCAGATGAAGATTCAGACAACGACAGCGAGTGGTTCGTGGAACAGAGTCTGTCGGACGCGTCATGCAGTCTAATTCCTTCGGCACCAACGTACGGCTTCGCCAGTCAGTATTCACAGGTGTTCACAAATTTCAAGGTACGGTAGGTGCAATAAGCCCAGGCCTGTATAGAACTCAGTAGAAAGTTGAATATTGAAAATATTGAATGGTCTAACAAAAGTACAACTTCATTCAATTGTTCATAGGCCTATGTCTGATAATGATACAAATTAGAGTTGGCTGAATCAAGTTGGACTGAGTAGGATACTTCAAGCGCTACTTGCACTTCAAAAGATTGATAGATAATTGGTAATTGAATGTATAATCACAGTGAAACTATGCATCGTTTTCCTGACTTGTATAATTCATTTTTCTGAGATGAGTGACCGAGTGATTTATACACTGAATCGTCATTCTGGAGACCGGGGTTCTATTCCGGCCATGGTCAACCATCCTGACATGGATTTTTTGTGGTTTCCCTCTATCGTTCAGGCTGATACTGGGATGGTTCCTTGACAACAGCCCACGACCGTCTCCCTCCCACCATCCAAAAACACCTGATAAAATAACCTTTCATCTCATCACATCATACCAACATCTCATATATCATCATTCACTGATGCCAATAGATCGTAGTCATCAGTACAGTGTGTCGTTAAACCCAATATATAGGTAAATGAATAGGCCTAAATAAAATATAAAAGTCTACTTGAGTATTCAGTGCTAGGCTGAATTTCAAGAAATCAAAAAATCCTTAGCTGTATTATTGTACTGTAACGTCAAACGTTTCTCATTATAGGTCTACGTATCAATCCTGGTTATTCAAAGTTTTACCATACATTTATTCATTTGAACAAATCCAACTTTTCATGACCGGTGACTGAAGTTTTGTATTGTGTCCAGCACGAGCTGGGTGAAATACTGGACCTGACTGACCCTGACGGCACGCCTGCCAGCGAGAGAGAGTCCATGCAGTTGCTAGCGGAGACAGAACAATTCTGTGAGGACCATTACCTAGCGGACTTGATGGAAGACGAGGTGATACAGCAGCTCATGCTGTACGACGCAGCGGCATCTTACACGGCGGACGGTAAGTGACTTGCACGTGGCTTTCCGTCGTCTGAATTACTGGAAATACGGGTTCTTGTGAACAGAACAATTTGTTTTCTTTGTTTATTTCTTCATCAATCCTTGGATATGCACTAGTGATGACATCGATTTGCAAAATCAGGAATCGATTCTCTAAGCTCTAGAATCGTTTAACCCCTTGAATATCTTTGACGAGTGTCGCCCGCGAGACGCGACTTAGCATTCAAGACCGACGACGTGTGAGGCCCGCTAATTACCGCGCGTCATGTTTAAATCCACATCTCCCAAAGTTACCGTCAGAATGTGCCATAGTATGGCTACAAAGATAGCTCTCGTAGTGAACTGTTGAACTAATCACAGACTATGTCGATAAAGGTAGTAACTCTTTGAGTAAATGATGTTCACTGACGCATCAAACTGACCTTGCAGCTGTCATTAGCAACAATGGCTATCAGAAACCAGCAAACAACAGTGAAACTGTTCTAAATGCAGTATTTGACAGCGATTGCGATGATGAAAATGATGATTCTAGTTCACAGTTAGAATATGATGATGATAACAGTCTTTCAAGCAATTCAAGTAGGCCTAGATCCTGTGTCAAATGTCAGGCTTGTTCATGATTTTTCATTACTATCAGAATGGTAAAAGTAGGTTCAGTGAATTCGGTAAGCAAGGGGTTAAAAATCGATTTTGAAAAAAAAAAAAGAGAAAAAAAGTTCAACCTCAAAAAAAGTTTTGTAATCTTGAACTTGATTTTTCAACCTTCCCGCGGCGTTTTACGTGAAAAATAGCTGCTAGAGACTTCTTAGAACTGTATTGTACCATTCAGGTATTTCTGTCAACGTTCGGCTCTCAGACCGAAAGTCCTCAAAGTCCGAAAGGATAGTTTGTGTCCAGATAGTAAAATCTCAACAATACAAAATAATATGGACAACGAAATGAGCTCGTATTGTGACTTGAAAAAGTACAGTAGGCCTACTAACCCGGAAAAAAAAAGATTTTTTTGTTTGGAAAAATCGATTTTTCAATTTAAGAATCGTTTTACATAAGAATCGATTTTGAATCAATTCTCGATTAATTGATGTTATCACTAATATGTACACTTACAGCCATATGAAGAAGTCGACACATTAATTCTATTTCAATTTAATTTTGATTGCAATGCTTCATATGCCAAGTTGATTCTTACATTCTACAAATAGGTCATGATGAAATATGTGGCACGTTGAATATAAACATAAACATCAACATTTATAGAATAGAACATTACCATAGAGTGCATCATGAAGAAGATTCATTGACCTAATACACACAAAAACTAGCAGACAATGTACATATAGGCCTACTCACTCGACACACAGTGAGTGAAAAATTAGTGATAAATATATATTTTTTTTCATAACATCGAAACTTGATACAGAATCATTGTTCCCCAATTAAGGCTATAGATGAAAGGTACGATCATTTGGACGGGTCACCACAAGGCGATCTTACCACCCCATTTTAATTATTTAAAACCAATGAACTTTAGCACCAGGACTGCGCAGTTTGTGTCCATAATCTTACGCCGTAGATAAAAGCCCTTCAGTTTCCGAAAGTCCGGAACAAATAATATGAACATTATTACAATAACATATATTATAACAGATAAATATGTGTAGATTTCATTTAAAATTGATTCAAATTTCGATAAAGTCCATTTCATGTGACCGCATTGTATATAATACATATGTGCATGTCGTATCTTGAATGTAGGATTTGGTACAGTAGAGCCTCCTTGGTAAGATTCTCTTCATTAGGCCACCCTCGGTAGCTCGGTCATCTGAGGCACTGCTTCAGAAACTGAAGTCACTGTTGGACGTGGGGTCGAGCCCTGCAAAAGGCATGGGTATTTCTTAACGTCCCTTCCTTTATTATCCATAGTTTCATAATCACCTGCTCATTCGTACCCTTGTGTAACCTAGCTGTTGGTGGGGTCGTTAAGCAACCATAATTAGACGAGCTTTAGCGAGGATTCAATTTGACATACCGGTACTGAAAAAAATTGGTGTTCGTTTTTATGTTTGTTTTTTTTGTGTTTTTTTGTCGGTTCTCCACAGGCCAAACAGCTACAGCTATCAACTTGAAACTTTTTTTCATCATGCTTCCTCATCTAACTTAGATCTGTATAGTTTTGTGGCATTATTGGATGGTAACTTTTTTTTATGAATTTTAGAAATTTCAAAAATACCCGTTAGAATAACACAGCGGAAAAAAAAGAAAATATTTTTATTTTCCCCCAAAAATGAAATTTTGCATAAAGTTGAGTTACATTCTGACACACATCTATGAGAACTTACAGCTTGATCGGGTGAGCCATTCTGAAGAAAAACCATAAAATGTGCTAAATTGGTACCACTCGAAGCAGTTTTTACCCATTTCTTACTTGAATGTCACCCAATTGGCGAATGTAGGCAAAAGTTTGGCAAAAAAGTCGACATACTATTACTATCCGCTTGTCCAACAACGCATATATGGCGTTTTCCTGGTTTAACAAATAATCCTCTTCAGTACATTTATTACCTTGATAAGTTTTATTCCTTTATTGCATCCTTTTGCTCTCTCATGTTATAACCTCTTTGGTAAGTTTTTCCTCTGAAACACGTACGTCAGTGAAGAGATTCTGAACGTTGAAGCGTACAAGCGTCTCGTTTGGATGTTTGATGCGATGATCTCGTGATCGATGATTGTCGTTTGATAGGCCTATCGTGTAGCTGGTGTTGCAATCTTCAAACACAACACCTGATTGGTCAGCGCGTCAGATGCAACCAAGATGCATTGAGGGTTGCGTTTGCCCGTTGGAGATGGTGTCCCAACTTCCTATCCCTCTCATGCTGAAAATATGTTCCAATTCACGGGCCACGTTTGAAGTACTATTGACCGTGCGTAGATAAGTGGTGGTAAAAGGAAGTAACGTTACGTTCAAGGGTGGCTTGCTGTCATCAAGTTTGCCAGCCTATCAGCCGTTTCTACAAAAAAAACACCAGATATATCAGCGATCCATATTACACAGAGAAGTACGGTATTCATAAAATGGAACGAGTTTTCGAATAAGTGAAGTCACCATCTCCAATCGGCAAACAAACTCAACCCTCGATGCATCTTGGATGCAACCAACGCTTCTTGCACGCTGCGAGGCAGTAAAAGAGGCATATAAATGTACAGAATATTGAAATTGATGTTGAATTCATTGGGGAGGATTAATATAGTGATGGATCAAGAAGAAAGTTGTTCATGGCTGTAAAAACGTCTAAAAATACATACGGAACACATACCGGTAGGCTTACAGTTCTCCGTTGAACCCAATATAAACAAATGATGGTACAGTGAAACCTCTATCCATCATTTTTCAAGGGACCAGTAAAAAAGAACCATCCATGCAGGAAAACCATCCATCCAGGAAAATTCAACATTGATTATACAGTCGAACCCACATATAACGAACTCGATTTTAACGAAATTTCGTTTTTTACGAATTAATTACCATCCCCCTTCAAATCTCCTATCCTTACAATGTTAAATAAAGACCTATAACGAAGTGATTTATATTTCAAAATTCGGTTATTACGAATTTTTTGTCACTTTTCAGCATATTTTGCTCATTATTTTCAGCTATTTCCAACAAAATGTTCGAAAATCGGAGCATTTTGCGTGAATTTATTTTCAGGTTTCATTTATTTTGAACGGACTGTACATCGTAGCAGCTGGTGACGCGTACACAGCACGTGGTCATAACTCTTGCTGCACCACCCCTCCCCGGCCCTGGCACAGTGGAACGGCCCAAAACCAAACACTCTCTCAACGCGCGCTAAATAATAACGTGATGGTGACATCTTCAATGACTTTGTTTATCTATTTTTTGTTTACATTGCTTCATTTCCATTCGTGATAGTGTCCTGTAACCTAGGAAATAAAACACGAGAAGTGGGGAGTGGTGGTGTCATGTGATAGCAGATGATAAGTTCTTTATGAAAGGACATTGTTGTTTTCTATTACTTTCTACAAACATATACTAAGTGATGATACGATGCGATGATAATATGTCACCTAATACAGTACTATACTAGGGCCTAAGTCGTAAATGTAGGCCTATCTTTATAAATCTCTAAAATTCAAGTGCTGTTATGAAAAAAAGCAATAAATCTCTATAACGAAATTCTGTTTTTATGAACAGATTTTCATTCCCCTTGAAATTCGTTATATGCGGGTCCGACTGTATTTTATATGGGAGTAGGAGGAGGAAAAATGAATGACGCAGGCAGGCAGGAAAACGATGGATCCGGGAACGATGCATCGAGGTTTCAGTGTAATTGCTTGTGTTTCCAGTTGTATTCAGTGTGGAGGAAGTGGACGTGATGAAGGAGTTACCGAACCGAGAGTATCTGTTGTCGAGCTCGGACAAACAAGGCCTGTACTGCGGCCTAGTCGACATCCTGTTCGGCTACTGCTACAGCAAGCGGATCAACGAGGGGGAACACAACTCGGAGTCTGCGTGGACCATCAACAAGATCAGTGCCACGCTGTGCTGGCTCAGGGTAGGTTCGCCTCATCGGGGAATTATACAAGCTAGTTCAAGAGCATGCATGCAAGGTGCTTATAAAAATAGAGGAATTCATCTTTATTTTTCCCATGTTCACGAACCAGACCAGTGTGATTGAATTTATAAAGTATATCAACCGCAAGATAATTGTATGCTCTTTGATTGATATGACATTCTGTTTTAGTGGATTTGATCAGTTTTAAGATGATACATCAATGAATACCAATAATGTGATGAAACTCATTGATGTATTATCGTAAAACTGATTGAATTCATGAAAATAGAATGTCATAATTGGATGAGCGAAGTGAAGACTCAATTTTACCATACCCGAAAAAAAAGTAGGGGCCTACTGGTTTTTTTGTTTTTTTTGTTCGCGCTCCACAGGTCAGACGAAAATTCAAAATTAGTTGAAACTTGGCACACACAAGTATCATTATCTAATTCGATACTGTATAGTTTTGAGGTGCAATCGGTTGAACCACTTCTGAGAAAACTCATTTCAAAGTTTTCAAAAATCTCATAAGAATAACCCAGAGAAAAAAAGTCGGGAAACATATTTCATCCGAGAGAATTCAAATTCTCAGGGAATTTTAATCTGATAATGATACACATTATTCCAATCAAATCGGATCAGCCGTTTTGATGTAAAAAAATATATAATGTAATTTTTATAAATCATTCAAAGCTATTGAGGTACCTATTAAATCCAAGCTACGGGTGACACCACTTAATTGTAAACAATTAAAAGAAAGCCTTCTTTATTATCATAGAAATTATTAATGAAAAATAAGATGGCAGTGAAGTAATGGTTTGGATTTCAAGGTGTATATATATATAATAACCAATCCAAAAATAAGTTGATATGTTCTATCTCATCCATCAACGCGGAAACACATAACGCGTTTGCCTAGTAATTAAAGAGCACTGCATACAATTATCTTGGGGTTGATATACTTTTCATTCAATAACACGGTTTTGTCAACATGGAAAAAAATTGTAAAGATTAATTTCTCCATTTTTCAGGCACCGTGCACGCAACCTCTCAACTCAAATGGATCTTTTCTGAATTTTCAGTATCAGCTGGTGTTGATTGATTTCTTTATATTTTTTTCTGAAAACGGAGTTTGAATTTACTCAATTTATATAGAGTCCTAGAAATGAATTGACAATTACCAATCATTGGGACATGAATAATTACAATAGGCCTCCTACATCATATTGATTCAACCAGATGTAACTTTCAACTTGCACAGCTGTTACAGTGAATGAATGAATATCAGGATCTTAAGGCGCATCGACAGCGAGGTCATTTAGCGCTGTTGCAGTGAATAGATACAAGAATATTATAAATATAATAGATATTAAAATAGATGAATATAATATACATATATATATATCTCAAACACAGATAACCAATAAAATTGGGCCAGGGGGTGTTTCCACCAGTTTTTCTAGGGCAGACTTCTCATATCAATTGGTTCCTGCCAGTTTCGACTTCTTCCTCCTCCTCTTCTTCACTACTGCTAGGCCTATCCTCTATTTTTTCTTCTCTTCCTACGAGTTCCCTTCATCGTTCTCTATTCTCCCACCATCTCTCGTCTTCCACTTCTTCCCATTTTTCTCCTCGGTTGACTACCCCGAACTTGACTCCCACCTGCCACCTTTCTCTTGGTCTTCCAACTCTTCTCTTAGCTCCATTGTTTTCTGCTATCTCAAACATTGCTCTCGGTGTTCTCTCCTTTTCCATTCTCCGCATATGCCCGTACCACCCAAGTCTCTCCCTTTCCAATTTAAATGATAGCCTTTCCACTCCCACTTCCTTCCTTATATTACTGCTTCTTCTCCACCTTTGACACTCCTGCTACGCTCCTTACAAACTTCATTTCTGCTGCCCACATTTTCTTTTCTTCTCTCCAGTTGATTGACCATGTAACTGCTCCATATGTCAAGATAGGCAAGTAGTACCCATTATGAATGAGTACCGGTATCTTCCCATTCCTTGGAAAATCTTGGTACCAAATCAGCTTCCTTACTTTAATACATAAATGAGTAAATGATTTTGTGAGGTGTACTTGTAGGGGTGGGGGTCATCATGACGTGATAAAGTGTGACAGGGGGGGCAGAACAGTGACCCAACCAGCTGCTGCCACGCGGCAACCACGCGGTCCACGCCACAAGAACTCCAGTCTACTCGGACTGCCTCATCAAACGATATAATAATATAATATGTTATAATAGGCCTATTAATAATATCCTAATAGACAGGCCTACCGGTATTATAGATATTATAAATATATATACTATAAATACATCTGTTCACTTGATCAAAATTGAATACAGTGAAACCTCTATGAATCGCTCACGGATTTATCGTTTTCCTGGATGGTTTTCTTCTAACCCTTCTCCCATATAATCAATGTTAAATTCTCTTGGATGGATAGTTTTTCTGGATTGATGGTTTTATTTTCCTGGTCCCTTGAAAAACAATGGATAGAGGTTTCACTGTAGTAATTTACATTCTGTATGGTAAATATTTCAACATGCGGCGGATGAAATTGAAAACTCGTGATGATAGGCCTACTTACTAATAAAAAATTACAAACAGCATCGAAACTTTGATATTGAACATTGATCAAATATATGTAAATGTTCAATCAATATTTAATCAATAAATAACAGTTCCAAGATGGCGGATGACGATGTAGTCGTCAATCAATCTTGAGCAGGAGAAAATAATAGATTTGAGGAAAGTTCCCAACAAATTAGAAGTGAGTTGGAGAAACTAGGACTCAACAAGGTAGGCTTGAAACCAGAACTGATTGAGACATGTGGCTGAGTGATTAATACACTGAGCCGTCATTCAGAAGGCCGGGATTTGATTCCAGCAATGGTCGACCATCCTGACAGGGGTTTTTCGTGGTTTCCCTCTGTCATTCAGGTGAATACTGGGATGGTTCCTGGACAGCAGGTCATGACCGACTCCTCCCCACTATCCTAAAACATCTAATAAAATAACCTTTCATCTCATCATCCCATCATGTCATTCACCGACGCCAATAGATTGAAGTCATCAGTAGAGATCATCAATAAACCCAGTAGGGAGTCGTGGTCGAGCCCCGGCGGCCGACGAGGGCAGGCCGGCCGGGAAGGTGGGCAAGCTCGGACGAGACGAGCTGTAAGAGACTCCTATAAATGAAAAGAAAAAAATAGATAAATTTGTATACAGTGAAACCTCTATCCATCGTTTTTCAAGGGTTCAGTAAATAAAACCATCCATCCAGGAAAACGATCCACTCCAGGAAAATTTAACATTGATTATATGGGAGTGGGGTTAGGAAAAATAAGAGATACAAGCAGGAAAACGATGGATCTGGAAAGGATGTATAGAGTTTTTACTAGGTGTGTGCGAATCCATTTTTTTCGAATCGAATCCGAATCCACTTTCAGATTCGGTCCAACATAGAAGATTCGAAAATTTCGAATCTTGGCGCCAAAAACGTGGCAACATTGCATTGTCAACTTTCTAGATCGCGTGAACAAGTGCGATTCGCACTAGCCTACGAGTGGGTGGGGTCGTCATATATGGCCGGCTTCGATTGCGCTCGGCCGTCTCGAGTCAGACGAACGAGAGTCTCGTCAAAGACATTGGTATCTAACTTCGTTAAGGAAGTTAGATACTATGATCTTTGGTCTCGTCCTTGTCAAGGTTAGACCACACACGTCACGACCACGCAGTAGTAGGATGACAGATGCCATGCAGCAAACAGCTACGATGTTTATAACTGCGCGTTAAATAAAAATGATGGAAATTGAGAAAATGATGCTTCTTCATGATGAAACATTTATTAAGCGTGTTTCAGTGGAATACCTCGCAGTTTCTAGTCATTATGAGAATGCTGAGATAGGATTTTCACTTCCTGGATCAAGTGTAACTTGATCAGCAGTGTCGTTTGTCCCATTATCACGCTTCACAATGCATGTTAAAAAGATTCGGATTCGGATCCGGTATTTTTTATGAAGATTTGGTTCGGATTTGGTTTGAAATAAAAAACATGGATTCGCACACCCCTAGTTTTTATTGTATTTGTGTTCTGTTTCAGTGTTTCTCTATTGCGCGTTTGCGTTGTGTTTCAGAGTTTCTCGTCTGTAGAGGATGCCGTCAAGAGCTGTGTACGACGTAGCGTGATCTACCCGTTGTATCGGCATTACGGCCTAGCAGTCAAGGCGGTTGCCGACGTGCAGTGTGTATTGTCAGCCGGTAAGTACAGCAATACTCGGGGGCATGTGACCCATCTGCACACCCTGGTGTTCGAGGAGAAATCCATGAGCCGTGGCTGATTCTTCGTGGTGACTATTGTTGCTGGCTTTGGTAATCTCTAGGGGTGTGCAAATCCATGTTTTTTAATCGAATCCGAGTCCGAATCCACTTTCAGATTCGGATTCGGTCCAACATAGAAGATTCGAAAATTTCGAATCTTGGTGCCAAAAACGTGGCAACATTATTGCATTGTCAACTTTCTAGATCGCGTGAGCAAGTACGATGCCCACTAGCCTACGAGTGGGTGGGGTCGTCATATACGGCCGGCTTCGATTGGCGTTCGGCCGTCTCGAGTCGGACGAACGAAAGTCTCGTCAAAGACCTTAGTATCTAACTACGTTAACGAATCTAGATACGAAGGTCTTTGGTCTCGTCCTTGTTAAGGTTATACCACACACGTCACGACCACGCAGTAGTAGGGTGACACTGACAGACGCCATGCAGCAAACAGCTACGATGTTTATAACTGCGCGTAAATAAAAATGATGGAAATTGAGAAAATGATGCTTCTTCATGATAAAACATTTATTAAACGTGTTTCAGTGGAATAACTCGCAGTTTCTAGTCATTTTGAGAATGCTGAGATAGGATTTTCACTTCCTGGATCAAGTGTAACTTGATAAGCAGTGTCGTTTGTCCCATTATCACACTTCACAATGCATGTTAAAAAGATTCTGATTCGGTATTTTTTATGAAAATTCGGTTCGGATTCGGCTCGAAATAAAAAACCATGGATTCGCACACCCCTAGTAACCTGCATTAGGTGAACGTAGCAAAGACTTCCATTTTATATACTTAAAAAATTGGGCTTCGTTTTAAGTATGTTTTTATTTTTTTTTTGTACGCGGTACCTTATAAGGATCGTGAAAAGTAACCAATAGACTCGAAACTTTTCTGGGAATTGATGTTGTGCCAGAAACGGCTGGGATTGTTTTTCTAAAAAATCGGTCGAACGGTTCACTCTGGAGAAATTGCAAGTTTGGAAGGTCGCTATAAAACTAACCTGGGGGGGAATGCCCTTCTTTGAGGAGCATTTCTTGCACAAATTGGAAACAGACAAACATTTAAACGGTGAAGATACAATAATCAGATTCACAATATAATTTGAACTCTGAACACCACTAAAACGTAAAGATCCACCAATTCACCCTCATGTTTCTCAGCTCTGGAGCGAGTCTGTGTCAGGAGTTATAATGAGTTGCGAATCCAACGGTCAAATGGTAGCTATAATCCAAGGCTTCAGCCCCGAGTTAGCTCTGTCCTGACTCCTGACATTACCCCACGTCACTCTAGTCAAGCCGCAGGAAATGAATCAGTATCTACTAGGAATAACATCGATTAAGAATCGATTCTGATGTAAAACAATTCTCAAATCAGAAAATCAATTTTTCAAAAAAAAATATATTTTTTTTTCATCTCGGTTCAGTGCTATACTTCTTTACGTCATAATAAGTGCTCATTTCGTTGTCTATATTATTCTGTATTGTTGAGATATTACTATCTGGACAAAAGCTATCCCTTCGGTTACGTCTGACAGTCGAACGTTGACGGAAATACCCAAATGGTACAGTACAGTTCAAAGAAGTATCTAGCAGCCATTTTCCACGTGAACCCCTTGGGAAGGTTGACAAAAAAAAGTTTCAAATTACACTACTTTTTTGAGAATAAACTTTTTTTTTCAATTTTTTTTTCAATTTTCTTTCAAATTTTTGTTTCTCAAAATCGATTTTTAATTGATTCTGGAGCACAGAGAATCGATTCCCGATTTTGAGAATCGATGTCATCCCTAGTATCTACCTATGTATGTAGCTAGGATAACGCAACATATGCGTTGCTGGATGAGCAATATAGGAATATTTATATGAAATGTATTGGAAAGCTACCTTGAGTTGAGATCAACTATGTCACTGCGTTCCTGTTTCATTCGCTACTCATTTTGATCGTTTTACAAATTCAATTGATGACTCGCAGTCTCCGCCCCCATGACGTCACAAATCATACCGCCCAATCGACAGGACTGTTCTGTTAGAACTGTGGTTGAATTCAAATATCCAATCGGGGTATCTTGAAATGACTACAGTGAAACCTCTATGCATCGTTCCCGGATCCATCGTTTTCCTGGATGTATCATTCATTTTTTCTAACCCCACTCCCATATAATCAATGTTGAATTTTCCTGGATGGATAGTTTTTCTGGATGGATGGTTTTATTTTCCTGGTCCCTTGGAAAACGATGGATAGAGGTTTCACTGTACTTGTAAATGATATGATCCAACTGGCTGACTGGTGAAGCCATGCCTATTTTGAGTTGTTAATTGGTTTTGCCTGCTGCTTAAACTCCCAAGGGGTTTCTCAATAGGTGTGATTGATGTAAAACAATTAGGTACATTACGTTATATATTTTTCTATTGATAGTAGGCCCACTGATCCAATTTATGTGTAACTTCGGAGTAATGTGTATCATCATTATTAATTATACTAGGCAAACGCGTTATGTTTTTCCGCGTTGATGGATGAGCTGGAACATATCGACTCATCTTTGGATTGGTTATTATATATATATATATATACACCTTGAGATCCAAACGATTATGTCACTGCCATCTTATTTCCTAATTCATTCCTATGATATCAAAGAGGGCTTTGTTTTAATCGTTTGCACACCTGTTGCTTGATGTAAATGGTTTCTTAATAGCTCTGAGTGATTTGAAAAAATTGGATTATATATATTTTTTTACATCAAAACGGCTGATTTTATTAGACTGAAAGTTCGAAATAAGGTGTATAATTATTATATTAAAATTCCCTGAAAATTTGAATTCTTCCGAAGGAAATATTTTTGAGGAATTTTTTTCTCTAGGTTATTCTTATGCGATTTTTAATAATTTTGAAATGAGTTTTCTCAAAAGTGGTTTAACCGATTGAGCCTCAAAACTATACAGTATCGAGTTAGATAAGGACACTTGTGTGTGCCAAGTTTCAACTGATTTTGAATTTTCATTTGACCTGTGGAGCGCAAACCAAAAAACAAACAAACAAACAGGCACTTTTTTTTCGGGTATGGTGAAATTGAGTCTTCGCTTCGCTCATCCAATTCAAATTCTGTGGACATTGGGGTTCATAGGCCTACGGTGGGAATATTTTTCCAGAATTTTCTCCTTTTGGTTATTCTCAAAGTGTTTTATCAGAAGCGACGCAACCGATTGCGCCTCAAAATGAAACCTCTATGCATCGTTCCCGCATCCATCATTTTCCTGATTCAATCATTTTTTTTTCACCCCACTCCCACATAATCAATGTTAAATTTTCCTGGATGGATGGTTTTCCTGGATGGATGGTTTTCCTGCATGGATGGTTTTATTTTTCTGGTCCCTTGAAAAATGATGGATAGAGGTTTCACTGTAGATAGTTTCACTCTATGCATAGTTTTTCAAGGTACCAGAAAAATTGAACCATCCATGCAAGAAGACCATCCATCCAGGAAAATTTAACATTGACTATATGAGAGTTGAGTGAGAAAAAATGAATGATACAAGCAGGAAAACGATGGATCCGGGAACGATGCATAGAGGTTTCACTGTATACAGTATCAAATAGCATTGACCACAATTACCCACTTGGTGACGTCAAAATCAGAGCCACATTGAATTTTAAGACTCTTCAATGTGAATTTGAATGACATATTGTAATCAAGAAGACCGTTTTCGGACATTTTCTTGTCCGAATGTGTCTAAAAATAGAATTGTGGTTAATGCTATTAGATGATGACACTTGTGTATGCCAAGTTTCAACTGAATTTGCACTTTTGTTTGAACTGTGGAGCACAAAAACAAAAAAAAATCACGTTTGCTTTTTTCCCAATGACATCCGATGACAGCGTTTGCGTTTGTCCGACAGGCAAGAAGCAAGTCCTGCGGTGCCTGCTCGACGTCATGACCTTGTTCAACGCCAACGAGCCGCGCTACCTGTTGAACCAGCTGTACGTGCGAGACTACTGCGTCTGGGTGCAGCAGAGCTCCAGTCAGCGGTTGGCAGAACTGTGCCTGGCGGTGCCGACCTTGGCTGACCTCGGTCTTGACCTTGAGGAGCTGGAGGATGCGGCCAGGATGGTTGTCGAAGAGGAGGTCGACGGTCTCTCCCAACAGATGGCAGCCATGAGCTTACCGCAACCAAAACAGTAAGCGTAGTTTTCATACTATTTGGCCTTTCTTAATATTTTTGTAATCAACATCAAATCTTGATACAAACTTATTGTTCTGCAATTAAGGCCAAGGGCAAAAGATAGGCTTGTTCTGACAGGGCACCAGCCGCACCACAAGAGCAATTTACCCCCCCCCCCCCCCCTAAAATGAATTTACTTTGAAGTAGGTCTACTATAATCCATTTAACAAAGAGTACATAGCCTCAATAGACCATTTTCATTATCCAATGCGCAGGCGCGTCACGCCTCCTAGCAGACGAGATCGCTGGTATTGCATTCTGGGAGTTTTAGTACTGTTCAAAAAGTCAGCCCTCTTACACACAGAGTTGAAGGCAAAACACCAAGATAGGTATATAACTTGCATTATCTCTCATCTTACTCACTCTGACAGTGTGTAAATCTCTCAGTATATCCTATAGTAAACATATAAATGATGAAACTACTATCATATTAAAACTTAATACGTTCACTGTAACGTACAATAATATAAATCAAACGTGCTAAATAGCATTGGCAGCATAGGACTTTCGAGCTCGAGTAATAACATCCCGTTCTAGTTCAGACGATCGCCGCTAGATGGCTCATTCTTTTCTGTAATGGTCTATTGGGCAACAATGATTTTGTATGATGTTTCGATGTTATGAAAGAAAACAAACAAACAATGAATGTATGTATCGGTACAGAGTTTCTAGCTTATCACTGATTGATAGATAGATACTCATTGTCAATACCTTTAAATAACCCATGCATGGTCTAGGTGGCACCCACCAACTTGATTTGAAAACAAAAATTGGTTTCCAATTTTGACATTTGCAACAGTGTTTCTTGTTGGGGGTACAGAAAAACTGAGGAGAATTCTGTACCCTACTGTTTTTTTTTTTAAAATAACATCGAAACTTCATACAAAATCGTTGTTCCCCAATGGATCCATTCCCCAATGGCAATGGATGGAAAATAGGATCTTTGAACGGGGCACCACAAGGGCGATCTCACCACCCCAAATATGTACTTGGTGAAAAATTTAAAAGTATTGTTGACACTGCAGTTGATAGGTCTTCAGACTAGATAGATATACATTAATTAGGGGTGTGCGAATCCATGTTTTTCGAATCGAATCCAAATCCACTTTCAGATTCGGATTCAGTCTAACTTAAAAGATTCGAAAATTTCGTATCTTGGCGCCAAAAACGTGGCAACATTGCATTGTCAACTTTCTAGATCGCGTGAGCAAGTGCGATGCGCACTAGCCTACGAGTGGGTGGGGTCGTCATATATGGCCGGCTTCGATTGCGCTCAGCCGTCTCGAGTCGGACGAACGAAAGTCTCGTCAAAGACCTTAGTATCTAACTTCGTTAACGAAGTTAGATACTAAGATCTTTGGTCTCGTCCTTGTCAAGGTTAGACCACACACGTCACGACCACGCAGTAGTAAGATGACAGATGTCATGCAGCAAACAGCTACAATGTTTATAACTGCGCGTTAAATAAAAATGATGGAAATTGAGAAAATGATGCTTCTTCATGATGAAACATTTATTAAACGAGTTTTCAGTGGAATACCTCGCAGTTTCTAGTCATTATGAGAATGCTGAGATAGAATTTTCACTTTTTGGATCAAGTGTAACTTGATAAGCAGTGTCGTTTGTCCCATTATCACGCTTCACAATGCATGTTAAAAAGATTCGGATTCGGTATTTTTTATGAAGATTCGGTTCGAGATCAAAAACATGGATTCGCACACCCCTAACATTAATTCATGACATACCATAATTCAGTGTATAATTCAGGGGTTCAACTTCTTATTGGGCCTATATGTACTTTTTTGTGACCGCGCGTCGTAGCTACTTCTTGTTTTTTTCATATATTCAAAGGACATTCCAACTCTGAAATCAAATTTTAATGAATAATGACAATATTTATTTCCAGAATTTTGGAGAAAACTAGAAATCAACATCTCAATTTCGGAAATTAAAATTAATTTTCTTGTCCTCCGGAGACCATGAGTCATGACGTGGGCATCACCGATTATGTATAGAAGGGTCCTGGAGGACAAATGAATAAAATATAATTCCTGAAATTTCTTTGAAATTGGGGAAATAAATATCTTTATTATTCGCTCAAATCTAGTTTCAGGGTTGTGATGTACTTGAACGTGTCTCGTATTGTTTCGTCACATGATGTTATTAAAAAATATTCATTCTGAACTTTTGAAAGTTTCGTGTAACGCGAAGTGCTGTTGTTTCGCTCTCCCTTTCCAGGTGGTGCATTCCTGTACAATCTAATCCGGTTTCAGCAAGTTATTCGCAGTTTTTCAAACGTTTAGCACAGGTTTAAGTTAAAAGTGGGTTTATCTTCTACAGGAATGTACCTCCAGGGGGTGCATTCCTGTACAATTTAATCCGGTTTCAGTGATATTGGTACTAACTTGGTATTCCTAAAAAGATAGACCTGGAAATAATACCAGAAAAGCAGGATCAACTTAAACCTGCCAAAGAGCAGGTTTTGTGTGTTTTAAGATCCACTTCAAGATTTCAAATATTAATTTAAATATCTAATACTATAGTGATTATCATCACGGGAATGCGATTCCTAGAATAAGAATTGAAGGCAACGGAATATAAATGTATTGAAATAATTTTTCCATTAGTTTTATTATTAATAATCCATTTGCCAGAATTCTTTTCGAAGCTTGCATACTTTTGTCGTTCTGAGAGCAATATTTCTCATTGCCAGCTCGGTTGCATCGTTAGCGCGCCTGCTAACAGCGCAAGATGGGCGGGGTTCGATCCCAACAGAAGTCAACTTTTGTTTTTTATTTAATTTCATTGAAAATGGTGCATTGGGCTGAGATTTGATTTAGTTCAAGTTTCGTTGAAATTGGATGAGATGTAGGTACATTAGCTGATTTGTAACAACATTTGTCAAAAAACTGTTTTACCAACGTACTAACCTACGCTTCCTTTAAACCTACTATAAAACTCGTACAGGAATACGAAGTTAAACCTCTCTAAAACCAAGTTTAACACGGTATTAACTTAGACAAGGTTTATCTAGGTAAAACTAATTGTACAGGAATGCGCCCCCAAGGGGCGCATTCCTGTACGATTTAATCCGGTTTTAGTGATATTGGTACTAACTTGGTATTCCTAAAAAGATAGACCCAGAAATAATACCAGAAAAGCAGGATTAACTTAAACCTGCCAAAGAGCGGGTTTAGCTTGTTTTAAGATCCACTTCAAGATTTCAAATATTAATTAAAATATCTAATATAGTGAATATCGTTACGGGAATGTGATTTCTAGAATAAAAATTGAAGGCAACGGAATATGAATGTATTGAAATAATTTCACTATTAGTTTTATTATTAATAATCCATTTGCCAGAATTCTTTTCGAAGCTTGTATACTTATGTTGTTCTGAAAGATGTATTTCACATCGGCAGTGCGGCTGGATCGTTAGAGCGGCTGCTTTCAGCGCAAGGCGGATGGTGTTCGATCCCACTTGGGTTAACTTTTTGTTTTTTATTTAATTTTATTGAAAATAGTGCATTAGGCTGAGATTTGATTTAGTTCAAGTTTCGTTGAAATTGGATGAGATTTAGGTACATTTTAGCTGATTTGTAACAACATTTGTCAAAAAACTGTTTTACCGACGTACTAACCTACGCTTCCCTTAAACCTACTATAAAACTCGTACAGGAATACGAAGTTAAACCTCTCTAAAACCAAGTTCAACACGGTATTAACTTGGACTAAGTTTATTTAGATAAAACTAATTGTACAGGAATGCACCCCCAGGTGTTTATCCTATTCACAAGTTTTCCAGACATGTTGTAAGATTCTGTTTCTCTCTTGCAGAACCTCTACCATCGCTGCCCGGAGAAGAAGTGACTCTAGTCACTCCGGTGACTCCAGTGACTCCAGTGACTCTAGTGACTCTAGCTCCTGCTCGTCAGAGACTTCCTTGGATTCAGACGACTTGAGCGAACAAGAATGAATACCGTTTTAGAAGTTGACAATAATAATTAGATTCGTGTAGCGAAGTCTTCCATTTTACGTACCGAAAAAAATATAGGGCTTTGTTCTTATGTTTTTTTTTTTTAGCCGGTATACAGGTCAGGAAAACACCCCGATCAACATGAAACTTTCTCTGCATATTGGTGTCACATCGTAATAGGTTGGGACGGTTTTTCAGAATAATTGGGTGGACGGTTCACTCGTAAAAAAGTCGGAAGGTTTGGAAATTCACCGTAAAAACAACCCGATGAGAAAATACTTGAAAAACAAAAATTCTTTCTCAGCTCTGAATTTCTACCAAATATAAAAATAACTATCATATTCATTTTCAGTGATTTTCACATTGATCGCGTAAGAAATAACGAAGAAAACGCATTAAAAATACTTATACAGTTTATTTGATATTAGGAAAAAAATGTGCAAGATGAACATGCAACAGGTATTAACAGGCAGCAGGTAGGGTTTAAATTGAGTGCAGTTTAGTCCGTAAATGTGGATTGAGCTGAAATAATATTTTTCGTTCTAGATTTCCATACTTCTGAGCTCATCTGACAATGTATATACTGCGTTTTCTTATACCCACTTTACACGATCAACTAAAATAGCAATACATTTCGGCAATGCATTCTCCGCCGTGTGTAGGATACTAAAATTTTTATTTTCTGCCGTAGCGGTGCCAGTAGCTTGAACCTTGAACTAGCGAATGCCAGTAGCGCAACCTATAGCTCAAATCACTCAAACATGGATCGACATTTGCGATAAAAGTACTAATCGATATCACCTCGAGTACTATACTGTATCGATAGTGAGAGATTTGTTTACATTCCTCTAACCCAACTTTTCACACGCTCACCATCAACATGCCCAAGTGCGGAGAAATCTTTCCACCCTGGAGTCATGAGGAAAAAGAGCAATTCATAACTCTATCCATTACATCTGTTTGAATCACTTAAACTTGGAGATCAATATAAACATGACCTAAAAGTACGAAGACAGCTGTCTTCTGTATCACTGAAAAAGGTTAGTCGATCGAAAATGGTCAGACACCAATCTTCGATTCTCCCACTCAATGATATGGCGTCAACAGAAGCTAAGCAGTCAATGGAATGTGACGTTACACTTTACTGGTCGCTGATTGGTCGGCTACTAGCAATATTGCCTCGAAAGTAGAGCGCAATCCTACTCGAGGCAATGCGTTGACAACAATAGCAACTTTTACTGTAGTGTAAACGCGAGATAGGAAAGGCATGTATTCTACTTGGTAGCGATACATTTTAAAAATGCATTGCTAGGGTAAGTTGATCGTGTAAAGGGGGTATTAGTTATTCATTACCAATACGACAATACTGAATTTGTATTTGTTTTCCGAAAGTGTTATTGTTTTCTTTAGAAAGTGTGCAGTTGAGTTGGACACGTGGGTTGTTCAAATGATTCAAGTTGCTATTCAAGTTTGTATTCCCATAGCTTGTTACTTCAAATGACTTGACTACATTTTGTTGAAAAGTCAACTATTTTTCCTCTCAAGAATAAGTGTCATTTAATCTTTATCTTCAATAGAACCATTTTATTTCATAGAATGACGTAATCGTGAATGTATTTCAATAATAATTTTGAGTTTTTTAAAAATAATCTTCAGTATTGAATTGAAGAAACATGAAATATGGAGGTTGTATGTTGAATGATTTCGAAATCTCATCATTTGAATTCATATAGGTCTATAGTTTTTTGAGGGGGAGGGGGCAGCCATGCGAGTTCTTTGCCCCGGAGCCCAAAATTCCTAGTTACGCCACTGCATGTAGTACACTAAGAGCCGGTTGTACCAAGTGATGATTACATTGCATGAAATGCATGAAATTAAAAATTACATGAAGGCCTATGTATATTACATGAAAGCAATACTTGAGGTAATCATTAGTTAAACGTCGTTAATTTGCTAATCATAGGTTGGTACAATCGAAATTAGCATAACTAATGATTAAAGTTAGTTAATTCACTAAACATCACTTGGTACAACCGGCTCTAAGTAGGATGGATGTAATAGGATGCGATAGAATGTTTGAAATGACTGTCACTTTTGGCTCAAGCTATACCAGAGCTTTCCAACTAGATATCTCAGAGGGTCATTTGGTGTGGCATTGATAAACAGCATGAATTATGATTAAGTACAAAATCACACGTAACTACTTCCGCTAGCCTATCCCACCTCTTCACGATAAAGAGTCATCTAGACACTTATGAAACCCATGAAAAAAAATAATGATTTAATTAATCAACAAAAATGAGACAAAATTAACTTCAGAATAGAAAGCAAAAAATGATATCATTATTTTCTTGATAACACAACAAAATCAAGTCTTCACGAAACCTCTGAAGGTCGCTTGACTGTGGATGTATTGAAATGAATGTTGATACATTGTGACTGGTCATAAGGATGAATGAATACTATATAGTTTTAATTGGATGAGCGAAGCGAGGACTCAATTTCACCATACCCGAAAAAAAAGTCCTTTTTTTTTTTCGCGCTCCACAGGTCAAACGAAAATTCAAAATTAGTTGAAACTTAGCACACACAAGTATCCTTATCTAATTCAATACTGTATACTTTTGAGGCGCGATCGGTTGAACCACTTCTGAGAAAACTCATTTCAAAGTTTTCAAAAATCCCATAAGAATAACCCAGAGAAAAAAATTCATGAAAAATATTTCATCCGAGAGAATTCAAATTCTCAGGGAATTTTAATCTAATGATGATACACATTATTCCGAACCTCCACTCAAATCGAATCAGCCGTTTTGATGTAAAAAAATATATAATGTGATTTTTATGAATCATTCAAAGCTATTAAGATACCTAATAAATCCAAGCTACAGGTGACACCACTTGATTTTAAACGATTGAAACAAAGCCTTCTTTATTATCATAGAAATTAATAATGGAAAATAAGATGGCAGTGATGTAATGGTTTGGATCTCAAGGTGTATATATATATATATATATATATATATATATATATAATAACCAATCCAAAGATAAGTTGATATGTTCCAGCTCATCCATCAACGCGGCAACACATAACGCGTTTGCCTAGTAAGTATCACATGAGACATTGTGTTTGCATTGTAGTCTTCATGCAGTGCTAGATCTTAGGTTTACACTCCAGGGGGCGCATTCCTGTACGATTTAATCCGGTTTTAGTGATATTGGTACCAACTTGGTATTCCTAAAAAGATAGACCCGGAAATAATACCAGAAAAGCAGGATTAACTTAAACCTGCCAAAGAGCGGGTTTAGCGTGTTTTAAGATCCACTTCAAGATTTCAAATATTAATTTAAATATCCAATATAGTGAATATCGTTACGAGAATGCAATTTCTAGAATAAGAACTGAAGGCAACGGAATGTGAATGTCTTGAAATAATTTTACCATCAGTTTCATTATTAATAATTCATTTGCCAGAATTCTTTTCAAAGCTTGTATACTCATGTTGTTCTGAGAGCAGAAATTTACATCGGCAGATCGGTTGCATGCTAGCGCGGCTGCATTCAGAGTAAGACGGACGGGGTTCGATCCCACTTAGGTCAACTTTTTGTTTTTCATTTAATTTCATTGAAAATTGTGCTTTAGGCTGAGATTTGATTTAGTTCAAGTTTCGTTGAAATTGGATGATATTTAGGTACATTTTAGCTGTAACAACATTTGTCAAAAAACTGTTTTACCGACGTACTAACATAAACCTACTATAAAACTCGTACAGGAATACGAAGTTGAACCTCTCTAAAACCGGTATCAACACGGTATTAACTTAGACTAGGATTATCTAGATAAAACCAATTGTACAGGAATGCAACCCCAGGGGGTGCATTCCTGTATTGGGTTTACACTCCAGGGGGTGCATTCCTGTACGATCTAATCCGGTTTTAGCGAGTTATTTCCAGTCTTTCAATACACAATTAGCACAGGTTTAAGTTGATACTGGGTTTATCTAGTTCAGGAATGTACCCGCAGGAGCTCAAGTACGGTTATTGACTCGTATTGCTTATTATTCATTCACTATGGCATTGACTGTGTAAAGGACAGCTAGATGTCATTGGAGTATAGGCCTAGTTTTTTGACAAGTGTATGTATTAATTTACTTGGTGTGTGTATGAAAATGGTCTGAGGCTGGATAAATGAATTGGATGAAAGGGAAAGAAAGAACAGCAGCTTACCAAGGTTTGTAACTGGAGATAGGCCTACTCATAGTGGAGAGCCCGTTGTCAGAACACAGCGATGACAGAAGAGTTCATTTCATCTTCATGTTCTATCAACAGACTTTCCACTCTATGAGTAGGCCTATCTCTAATATCTATGACTATCAATAACGTAACGGGATAAGCAACATGGCGTAAGTCCTATCCTTTCAACATCAGACCGTTTTCACCATGATGGAATCAGCGCGCTTTCGTGTACATTTCTGAGATTCGCAATTTCAAATCAAATCGTACGTATTAGGCTCGTATTACAATATATAGTACATAGTTGTGTACTTGCATTGTTTCTGATCTTTCTCGTAGATGATGAGTAATTATCCAGTTATCAAATGGTAAATATAGCAGTAGGGCTCTTGACTAGGGGACTAAATGCTTTTACAGACATATTTTAAATTTAGATTGGCCAATTCAAATGAAATTTATCCCAATATTGTTTGATGCAGTTGGAAAGAGCTAGATTCACAGATTGCATTACATCTATTACTTGTATAGATCAACATACAATAATACCAGCAAATCATCATAACATTTGTGAGGCGGCATCCCTTTGATATACGCATGGTGCGAAAGGAAAGCGCCATGTTGCTTATCCCGTTACGTTATTGATAGTCATAGCTAATATTAAATCTCGGTGAGCTGCTGTTCTTTCTTTCCATTTTACTCAATTAATATTTTCACAGTATTAATTTATATGGTTTGAATCATATTTCATTTTGCTACTGATTTTTTTGATGTGTACTCTTTCTTCTATTGTGAAAATATCTTTGTAATTTAGAAAATATGAGAGTTTTGGTAGCATTGTATCAGATGAAAGTTTTGTTCATCCATTTATCATTGTCCGTACATAAATATATTTTGTGTGTATATATAATATATTCTAATTTTAATTGTCTGTTTTTCATAATTGTATCACAAATGAGAATTAATTATATTGTAATTTTATTAGCACTGACTGGTACAATATAAAGTGTCTGAATAAGAAATATCTGTTGTAATATTTTGTATAATTTCATTTCTCGTATCCTGCTTCTTTCCTGCTCATTATTGATTAGGAGAAGAAAATACGTAAGCGCAAGGTCTTCCTTTATTTCACTCCTTCGCTGGTTGAGACACTTGCACATCATTTGCAGGCGTAAGAAAAACGGTAGTGTGGGAAGTATGGGTCCTTCTTCCTGAAGTGAACGTTACCTTTGAACAATTGTCAGCACCAGTGGACTATGGTAGATGATGACACTCATAAGATCATTGAGGAGTTTGTTGTTACACTCTATGACAGAACGTCTGCATGCTCGACTGTGGATAGCTGCCACAAAGAACTATTCACTCAAAAGCACTGACAAATGGAACATTTACCACCAACCCAGGACCCTTATTAACGAGATTATGAGATTATGAGATGAGATTATTCAGGTGGAATTCTGGTAATCGCACTGAAAATGCTATGAAATACCATAGCATAATAATCTCATCTCATAATCTCATAAATTCGAGAATAAGGGTCCAGGACTCACTGATGATTCACACACTGCGAGCAACATCACAAGCAGGTATTATCTGGGAAACATCAGGGATCTCCTCCATCCCCAGATCAATCTAAATGGGGACAGATTAAACACCAAGGAGCCATGTAGGAGCCAAGTCGACTTACATCCCAGATTCGATGCATTCTTGTGATGAAGTCATCATTTGCAAATGCAAGGTCAACTGTTTACCAACGAGATGCTCATATTTAGTTAGCTGCCAGCCCTGTTGTGTGTCTTTCGACTGTAGAGGAGATTACAGCGTTTGAAGGGTAGAAATGACAATTGTCATTAAAAAACAAAAAAAAAACTATGGAGAAAAGCATGCCTAAAGTTCACCGCTTCCTGTATGGGATTGGTCAGAATATTGAAACGATTTTTTCCCAAAGAATATGATTATTATCCTCCCATTAAAACCACAGAGGTTACGACTTTTCTATTCTGGATCATAAGTTGCCAATTTTTGTCAACCCTGAGAAAAATATTGGTATATTTGGAATATTTGTGAATCCATACAATAACAGTAATCAATTTCACGATCTTCCAAACAAACAAATTCCCTCAATTTTGGTATTTTTTCAAAAAATAATTTACTCCCTATTTTGTTAATCCCTGATATAGGCTGAACGGTTCATGATCGACTTTTGTACTGTTTCATTTCAGGGTTTGGATGGTTATTCGATTGAAAAACAGTGTTATTACCATCAAAACTTCAATATTCCAGTATTTAAACAAAGATATTTTAAGAAGCATTATGGTCACCCCTGACCAAATTATCGACCTATTTTGAGTTGAAAATGAGTGGTGATCAATTTTGTATGCTATATATTGACTGAATTAGGTTTTTTGTCACAACCAAGTACCCCAGTACAATTGATTTAATTTTCGTACCCCCAAGTTTGTAAGCCCCTGAAACGGTCGAGAGGGTGAATGAATTTTTTCCCGCCCCATCTTAGAATGATGACCCATCATATAAGAGCATTTGAGTATAATTTGATGATTTCAGCATTCAACCCCTGAATGTTATGCATTTTTCTAAAAAATGTCATAGGTTACCATTGTGGTCACCCCTGATCAGAAAACGCAGATTTTTCAAGAACAAAACCATTAACATCCGTCATTCATCAACTGGTGATGAAATAATACATTTCGATGAGACCATTATCCCCAAAAGAATTATTTTGATTTGAACATCCCCAAATTTGTTCACCCCTGCCACGGTCGCAAGGGTGAACTTTTTTTTCCTACCCCATCTGAGATTGATCAACCGAATTTTCTGAGCATTTGAGCCAAAATTCATGCTTCTATCACCAAACCCCGAATCATTTGGTTAATCCGCTTAGCTATTACTAGTTACTAGTCTTGTGAAAATCAGAATCCATAATTCCAAGAAACCCTCTCCGGAGTTTCTGCCGGATTCATTACTTGATTAGTGTAGCAAGCAACAATTAGTGGTATAGGCGGTATTACTTTTTGGTACCTATGTTACTAGTGTATTTAGATCAGGCTGAATAATTGACCACTATAGGCGTGGCTAATCGCCAGGCCACCTTGATCTATACTTTATGTGGGAATTCATTGATACTCTGATAGGTAAATGTGAAATTTCCCACATAACAAAGCTCATTTTATCGGATGTTCTGTTTTGTGACGTTTGTGGGTGGGTCAATCACTAGTCGTCAATTGACTTGATCACCACAAATAAATAAATAAAACCCACTGAGACGTGTGGCCGAGTGGTCAATACACTGAACCGTCATTCCTTAACAACAAGCCACGACCAACTACTTTCCACTATCCAAAAACACCTGATGAAATGACCTTTCATCTCATGATCTCATATATCATTTGCCGACGCCAATAGATCGTAGTCATCAATAGAGTGCGTCATTAAACCCAATATAAATGAACGAAAATAAAAATCCTTTGGCATCTCTCTCCCTTGGAGATCATCTTTGTTAGATGATCGATAGCGAAGACTTTCATCCTATCTTACGGAGTTTTGTCTGTTTGTATTTCTTTTATTAGTTTGTTCGAAAGCACTGGTTTGACTGATCAACTCATATTTATTCTGAACACGTTGATTCATCCCAAATTAATCTGTATAGTTTTTGGGTCTGTTGCTCTGCTGGGTCTGTCCATTAATTTGACTCCTCCATAGGGTGCAGAATAGAGTCAAAATAGGTCATAATATAAGCTAAAAAAAGTACTTAAATATCAATTTTCCGAACCATTAACTTGGCTCCTCTAAATTTGACACGCAATATCTCGGTTACAACACGGGAGCAAAAATCGGTTATGGGGTGCAAAAAAGACCCAGAATAGGTCAACAATTCAAGCCTAAAAAAGAACAGTCTTCAACTTCCATGGAGCTACAGTGAATAACATAATGAGGAAGCAAAATTCGTAATCTAGGATGCAGAAAGAAGCAAAATAAGTACAATTCCTGCTATCTTACCTTTGTGAATTTCATACTTGGGGGAGCCAAGCCTCCCCTCAACCAATCACCCAATAATTGCCCAATTAATAATGATCAGTTTTTACCAACATACCGACCCACTGTTATCACCATCTTGCTCCAACTCACAGTAATACCTTCTGAGTTTGGAATATACACCACAAGTAACATTCAAATAAAAGTCCTTGAAGAGTTTTCAAAAGTCAATATAAAGTTAAAAGAGTCGGCAGGGTTTGAAAGTATTTCATGATATATTTGCGCGATATAACTTACATAAATTGTTTAAAAACAGTAAAAATAACACGAATAATAAATTAATTACAGTTTATTACAGTTAATTACAGAATACAGAATAGAATTATACTTTATCGACTTTGACTATCATTTGTCAACCTGGCTCTAGATGGCACTGTGTCACTTATACCGCCTACGATGTCTGTTGCAACTATGATAGTGGTACCACTGCCATCTAGATGATATAACCGATGAGCTGTGAAATAATTATAGTCACTCACCTTACAAGTAGGGCCAACCGAACTTGGTTATCATCTTGAATGTGAATTATTAGTTTTTTTTTACCAGACTGTTTATATTGATACAGGAGACAATTTCAAGTGATTCTACATATTTCTCAACAACCAAACAGATTCAACAGCAATAAGTGGTAAAATTTGACAGTAAACAAACAAGATTTGTTATTAAATCAAGCAAATAATGCTTTATATGGGGTGAATTCCAGTCAATTTGAATTAAAATTATTTTAATATTCCACAGTCTTTTGTGAATTGTCGTCAATAATTTCAACCAATCTCTGTTGAGGTACAACATAATAATTTATAATTGGACATGATGAACAAATCAACCTGGTTCAAAAATGGACAAATTATTCTAAAGAGATATTCCTGTGTTTTTCTTATTTGAAGACAGTTTTGTGTAATTGATTTGTCAATGTTTTGACAGCGGTAATTCTGTTATTCTGACAGTACATACACGTGACAGTAACACTGGCATGACTAGAATGCACTGACGCAGACAACGACTGAATCAGATGAACTCGGAGCACTTCTATGGCGACAAGTCGAACTGTATGATGGCGCACAACGCAAATAATGAGATCTTGGCTTTGAGAGGAACTGATGGGGGTTGTAAGCCAAATGGTATAGGCCTAGTCTTCAGTGACATTGAAAGAAATCAAGTCGTTAACGGCCATATTGGACATTTACAAATATAGCTGCTGGGCATTCC
>OZ023329.1:8035482-8047982 GCA_964007535.1 Brachyptera risi
AAACTGATTTTGAATTTTCGTTTGACCTGTGGAGAGCGAAAAAAAAAAAAAACCAGGCACTTTTTTTAGGGTATGGTGAAATTGAGTCTTCGCTTCGCTCATCCAATTATACATGATTTTTCAAAATCATCTCTGAATTTGGTTTCGCCAGAAGTTGTTCTTTCATATAAAGATGTGAATAGTTCCAAGGATTTTACTAACTTTAATAGCATTGATAGCTAGTTATATAGATTCATTTTCAATTGTTAGCCAATTAAACCTCCATGTACCACCTCGTTTAACCCTAAAACAGTTTAAATTGCACCCAAATAATAGCAGAATAGATATTAGTGAATATTCATGTATAAACCGGCTACAGAATTCATTTAACTCCATTTCCCATCTAAACACTAATTTGAACTTGCATTTCAATAATCTTTCACAATTTGAATCAATTTCAAGATATTTAGCAGATAGGCTAACTTATTGTGCTTTCATGATTCACTGTTCAATTATTCAACTATTGTACCTTAAGTTTACCTGTGTTCATGTTCTTGTTTGTGTTATGTTCATTATATATTTGTATTGTTTGTTTTCATGTATGTGTTGTCGTTCTATTAACTTAGCTCTAGTGGGAATGTATTTTTCTGTTGCTAATAAAGACTAAACCAATCAATCAATCTTCTTGGGCCATCAATTGAGAATGAGGACAAAGGTTTGAAAGTGTGATATTGATAAACCAAGTTGGCGTTTGGACGTACATCGTGTTGAAGTTGAATGATGACAAACCGGAAATGACGTGGAGAAGCAACCGGTGCATGCAACACGTGTGTTCGAACTACTGACACTTGACATTTAACCAACCAATCAGAGACGACCTGTTCGATAATCTGTTTTTTGACGTCGAGCCTCACTCGATGTCTGATAGTAACCTACTTTAATATTGATTAAATAGTTTACAGCCAGAACAACTTGACGGTAGCAGATATACAACTTTGAAACTGTGATGAAACTCTTTGATATTTTCGGATAATTGAAACTGTCATTTTTTGTGGTGAAAACTAATACAGCACAATTGAACCACTAGTGATAGGCGTGGCTAATCGCCAAGGCCACCTTGATCTATACTTCATGTGGGAATTTAGAGATATTCTGATAGGTAAATGTCAAATTTCCCACATAACAAAGCCCATTTGATTGGATGTTCTGTTTTGTGACGTTTATGGGCGGGTCAATCACTGGTCGTCAATTCAAGAGAAGTACCTAAAATCCAAACTATATCTCCACTTTCATTAGATGGGCAATACGGTTGGTTGCTTTGACTGTTCCGTCTTTTTTGCTTCCGACATATACGTTGTTTTGAATATATATTTCCAGTACAAATGTTTTGAACGCCCCATTCGAGATACTTTTCTTTTTTTTAATAACATCGAAACTTGATACAATATCTTTGTTCCCCAATTAAGGCTATGAATGAAAGGTAGGATTCTTTAGACGGGGCACCACAAGGGCAATCTTACCACCCCATTATTTTTATTTGAATCCAATGAGCTTCAACACCAGGACTGCGCTGTCGGTGACCATAACTTTCCGCGGCAGATAAAAGTCTTTCAGTTTCCGAAAGTCCGGAACACATTATAAGTGAAAACGTTTCTGTGATATATATCCGGACATTATCAGCATTGGTATTAAGAGTGAACAAAACACACGAATGTTGATATCTTCCACTTTGAACCAAGTCTCTTGGGCAATGATCACTTCTTTCCATTGACAGCAGATGTAAAGTTCATCATTATACAAAATGGACAAAAAATGTGAGATACTAAAATCTGATGGACGAATATTTCAAATTTGCTTATATAGTCTGTGTAACCACTCTAGAGCAAGTGTCTGAGATCTCTGTAGTTTGCTCTGTCCGGCGAGAAGGTAGGTATATGAATATGTCAATCATCTCCACAGACTTCATTGTATTCATACACTGTTGCATTTTACTCAAATTATATCATACCTGAGTTGATTTCAGATTTGTGAAGCGATGTGGCAACGTTGCACCACAACCCTTACCTGGTTACAAACTTGTCCTCAAAATGCACGTGAGAAGAGTTCCTTTGTAACGGTTGGAGTTATGATTGACATGTTTACCCTTCGGCATTTAAGCTGATAGATGAGATAGCAACACTTGCTCTAGAGTAATGAGACAGACTATACCATCCAAATGAATATGAAGGAGATAAATTGAGTATTTATTCGAACAAATATATTATTCCATCATTGTCTGAAGACCAAAGGGTATAAGTTGAAATGGATTTGATATAATACATTTTTATGTATATAAAGAGATTAATGTTTTTATCAAAAAATATTTTTTTCAAATTATACGGCTGAAAATTAATATCACAAATAATATTTATAATCCACAATAACGACTTCTACGAGCTATGCAGTATTTGTCTTCATCCATTTTGATAAACTATACAGTGACATTCTGTTCCTATTACCTAACATCCCTCTCCAGTCTGTTGGAATGATGGAAAGAAGCAGTCGTGACCAAGAATCTACTAGAAAAACGCTATATACGCGTTGTTGGACGAGCGTGAAGTAATAGTATGTCGACTTCTTTGCCAAACTTTTGCCTAAATTCGCCAATTGGGTAACATTTTAGTTATAAATGGGTAAAAACGGCTTCGAGTGGTACCAATTTAGTACAATTCATGTTTTTTCTTCAAAATAGCACACCCGATCAAGCTGAGAATTTCCAGAAATGTGTATCAATATGTAATTAAAATAAAAAATGTAATGAAAATGTTTCAATTTTTTTTCCGCCGTGTTATTCTAATGAGTATTTTTGAAATTTCTAAAATTCATAAAAATAAAAGTTACCACCCGATAATACCACAAAACTATACAGATCTGAGCTAGATGAGGAAGCATGATAAAAAAAGTTTGAAGTTGATAGCTGTTGCCGTTTGACCTGTGGAGAACCGACAAAAAAACATGAAAACAAAAAAACATCAAAACGAACACCAATTTTTTTCAGTATGTCAAATTGAATCCTCGCTAAAGCTCGTCTAATGAACCATCCAAGATTTCTGTTTCGCTGACAAGAATCACGAGTGGCATCTGCCAGGAATTATCATGCTGACCACACATGTCTCCTGAATGTCAGTTCAGCGCTCTAGCGACTGATCCACCATCTCAGCACTTCAGCGATGACGTCATGTGACCGACCTGGCGGTAAATATAACTCGATACCTAATACACAAATATTCTGTATTATGTGTCTTTTAGCCAAAATACTTCTCTAATCAAAGTGTCTTAATACTGGTTTTTATGTAATTATTTTTTTCTTACAATCTTGTACAACTGTCTACTTTTTTCGTTACTTGATGTAACTTGATTGCTTAAAATCAATAGTAATCAAAGAAACCTTACACTTCGTGAGTGGAATGTAACAAATCACTAAATGTAAATCACTAAATGTTTTTCTTTTTTTCGTTTTACTTCAACTACCGTACCTTATTATTTTTTCTTTTATGTTCGAGAAATACGTCCGAATTTGAATTGTACTTATAATTCACTATTTTAACTCACAGTTAAGCCTTTTTTGAAGGGCTTTGTGGATGTTTTATTGCTGTAATTGTGTTTTTCTTTCTGTATCAGTGTATGTGACCAATAATAATAAAAAAAAGCAATCTGTTGCAAGTGTCGGAGATCTCTGTAGTTTTCTGAACATCTACTGTCCGGCGAGAAGTTGGGTATATAAACATGTCAATCATCTCTACAGACTTCATTGGATCCATACACTGTGACATTTTACTCAACTTATATCACACCTACGTTGACTGGAATCAAAGGTGATACACAAACGTCAGGAGTCATTATGACCAGGAGAACGCATTATGTTGCCGCGTTGATGAATGAGTAAGAGCATATCAACATATCGTAGGATTGGTTATATATATCCACCTTGCGATCCAAACAATCACGTCACTATACCCTCCTTCATAATCAATTTATATGATGATAATAATAGAGAAAGCCTTGTTTTAATCTTTTCCAATCAATTGATGATAACTGTTGCTTGGATTTAATTGGTATCTTAATAGCTTTGAATGATTAAAAAAAAAAACATTATATATTTTTTTACATTGAAACGGCTCATCCGATTCAAGTGAAAGTTCAGAATAATGTGTATAATCATTATATTAAAATTCTCTAAGAATTTGAATTCTCTCAAAGGGAATATTTTTCACGATTTTTTTCCTCTGGGTTGCTCTTATGAGATTTTTGAAAAGTTTGAATAGAGTTTTCTCAGAAGTAGTCCAAACGATTGCGCCTCAAAACTATACAGGATCGAATTAGATAAGGACACTTGTGTATGCCAAGTTTCAACTGATTTTGATTCTCCGTTTGATCTGTGAGGCGCGAAAAAAGAAAAGAAAAAAGAAAGCACTTTTTTTCTTTGAGTATGGTGAAATAATTGGGTCTTCAATACGCTCATCCAGGAACAACTTTCTCAATTCTTTATTCTCTCGTCTTCAATACCAATGTACATATAAAAATGACCATGAGTTCTAATTTGATAGATTTTTGAAACGATTTATCACCGTCGCACCGCAACCCTTAGGCCTACATACAGTCACGAAGTTACCCTCAAAATGTAGGATAGAAGTGTCTTTGTTATTGTTGAGTTATGAATGACATGTTTACCTATATTCAGCAGATAAACTGATCGAAGAGATATGAAACACTTGCTACAGACTGGTGAGACAGACTGTTCCTTTATCTCGGTTCAAGTGGGACTCGTTATATGGAACATGATTGGATGCGTAAACAAGAAGGGAATGCAAGTTATCGTTGCAGAGTGTGCGTCATTAAGATCAAGGTCAGCCTACGGTTAGATCAACGTCAGCCCGCCGAGCTTGTGCGAGTGCGCGCGCCGGCGTTCCGGACACACGCACAGAACTGTGCAACTATATGTATAATATGCAACACACACGGTAAACCTGCTTGACGGTAAATCCACCATGTGACACACCTGTCGGTAAATACAATATGCGACTCACCTGTCAGTAAATACAACATGCGACATACCTGTCGGTAAATGCAACATGTGACATACCTGTCGATAAATAGAGCATCACGATAAACGTACCTGTCGGTAAATGCAACATGTGTCATACCTGTCGGCTAATGCAGCATGTGACATACCTGTCGGTAAATGCAACATGTGTCATACCCATCGGTAAATACAGCATCACGATAAACGTACCTGTCGGTAAATGCAACATGTGTCATACCTGTCGGCTAATGCAGCATGTGACATACCTGTCGGTAAATGCAACATGCGTCATACCTGTCGATAAATACAGCATCACGATAAACGTACCTGTCGGTAAATGCAACATGTGTCATACCTGTCGGTAAATGCAACATCATGGTAAACGTACCTGTCGGTAAATGCAACATGTGTCATACCTGTCGGTAAATGCAACATCATGGTAAACGTACCTGTCGGTAAATGCAACATGTGTCATACCTGTCGGTAAATGCAACATCATGGTAAACCTACCTGACGGTAAATAGCCGTATTGAGCACCGCCAAGCAGGTGAATGGTAAGAAGTAGATGAAGAGTAAATACAACCAGTTTATGTACACCGATATGTACGTGTGGTTCATCCTCAAGGCGGTCGGCGCGACGCCGTAGATCGTCGTGTTGTACTCCGCGTCCCACCCCTCCCTCCTCGTCACCTCCCAGAACCTGGACAGGTTGTACAGGGTCGAGAACACTATGATCAGGATCACGTACAGCCGCGCTCGCCCGTACGTGCACAGCGACCTTGCTTGCAGCGGGTGACACACCGCCACGAACCGTTCCAGCGTCACTGTCAAGGTCAAGTACACCGACACTGTCTGCGCTATCAGCGCTAGCGGGAACAACACTAACGTCAAATGTGGGTACACCTTGAACGTGTACGTGAATAGTAGTTTCGGATAGTACTTGTGTATCGCTGGCAATCCGAATAGCATCACTGAGGTTATTATTAACACTGTGTCGCATCTAGCCAGACCAATTAGCAGGTAGTTGATGGAGGATTTCATTTGTGGTCTTGATAAGATTATCATTGATATTATGTTACCGAATATGCCCAACACGCCGATCACGTTTAGGAGGATGCCGTTCGTCACGAACTCGAATAGCACCACGCTCGCTTCGTCCCCATGTCTTGATTCCGAGCATAAACTTGCGTCCCCATCTGAACCCGTCGTGTTGTTCATCGTGCACTCGTATATTCAGTATCAGTCTTCATTTTCATTCTCGTTTACGCGATAGTTTATATTTTATCTACGAATTTGAACTCACTTTTTTAATTACGGTTACAAGTTTAAGCGTAGTTTTTCCCCTGCTGTTTGCGGCGCGTCACTCAACTAGATATGTACGGTACACCGTCGTTCGAATTTCAAACGGTCCATGCTGCCGCGTCACTGCACAGATGTGGTCGTCATGGTGACAGAAGTGGCCGACGTGTTATTGAAAAGAGTTTGGAAATGTTGCGAAAGTTTCAAGTTTTACATGGAGACGAGATCTGAGTAGGTAATGATATGCGTGAACATGTGTGATTAAACTTGTATTTGCATATATTCTCTTCCAGTAGCATTTGGTTTGGCCTCAGAACGATGTCGGGGGGCGGTGTATTCGGGAGGAATTGATTTCGGCTTTATACGAAGGCGGTGAAAATCGTCAATCTGAAACACAAAAAGAGAGAGTTAAATAAATCAAGTCAGTTTGAATTGATTGACTTCTTAACTAGGTCACGTCTAATTACTTTTCGTAAGAGAATCGAATCAAAATAAGCTCCGAGTGACGAAAACAAAATGGAGAGACAGAGAGAAGAGAGACAAAGAGAAGTTGGTCTAGATTCGAGAACTTTCTCGTCGGCAGGATTGTCATTTGTTTTGGTTTCAGACATACTGCTTGCAAATACACACAGATGCGAATAACATGAAAGTTTGTTTTGTTTGAAATCAAATTTACATTCTCTATGTTGATATTGAGAAAAGGTTGCATCTCTTTATACACACTTCATTTTGATAGAGCAAGAAAGAAATGATTTGCGTTGGTGAAAATTGGAAATGCTTTTTAAACGTTAGCAGGCTTGAGTTGATCGCTCTGACAATTCCAGGAATTGAATTCAACTGTGATAGAAAATGTAATACTCTGCGGCAAAATGAGGAAATGAAGCAGAAATGGTTACACAGCCTGAAAATATTGATAATGCAACTTTTCTTGGAGAGTCGACAATCGGAAAACAATGACATTGAAAAACATTTTCATATATATTTCAAATTTGATGCAATGGAACGTATGACACATTTCCCAACTTTCAACAATGAAAACATGAAATTTTCAGTGTTTCTCGTGTTTTTTCTCGACAATTCAATGTTAGTTTCGAGCTAATCATTTAAAAGTGATTTAATATAAAGTTTTTGTGGAGGTGCCATGTTTCTTTCACTATGGCTCCTCCACCGAAATGATGAAATTACTAATGGAGTCAAGATTGCGGAAGTTATTGGACTCAAGTTTAATCGAGTCTGTGGAATTTCCACAAACTTCCTCATGGTTATAAGTGAGACGCTGACCGAGAGCCACTCCATAGACCACAGGGCAAGAACTTCCCTCCGGGGGCATTTCATAGATACACGTGATCACAGAACTTGAACCCAGATACGAAATCACCAAATACATCACAAGATGCACACAATGTTTGTAGAAAATGATAATTAGATGAGCGTAGCGAAGTCTCATCCCACTCTTATAGGGCTTTTTCTGTGTTTTTTTGTTTTTTTTGTTTTTTGTTTGTGGGCACTGCACAGGTTGCAAGGTTTGACTGATCAACATGAAACTTTTTTTGTATGGGCCAACTTTTACAACTTAGAACTGTATAGTTTTTGGAATGAATCGGTCGATTAGATTTTGAGAAATATCATGTCAAAGTGTTTAAAAACCCCATAAGATTAGGCTGGGTAAGAAAATTTGGAAAAATGAAATCTCTCCGAAAAAAATAAAATTTTCTCTGAGTGTTCAAACATGAATGATAAACATAACCACCATTTTGTGAGCAATTCGAACCAGCCGTTTCGAAGAAAAAAATTCAAATAACTGTTTTTATACATCAAATATATGGAAATGAGCCAAGATTCACTGCTTCGTAGATTCGATATTTGCCCAAGCATTAAATATTCTTCATATTCGTCAAGGTGTGAAGAATACCAGAGAAGATAAAGTAGCAATTAAATGAAGGACAAAGTGTGTAGAATACCAGAGTCGATAAAGTAGCAATTAAATGAAGGACAAAGTGTGTAGAATACCGGAGTCGATAAAGTAGCAATTGAATGAAGGACAAAGTGTGTAGAATACCAGAGTCGATGAAGTAGCAAATGTAGGACTGTTATTATACCTTATTCAGATATCTCGCTCATCTTACAACGCATATTTCGCGTTTGCCTAGTTATCATAACAAAGGTGAGAAGGTCAATTGTATATGTAACAGTAACACTCGATATTTCTGTCATCAATTTTCAACTCACCGCGTACCGTTACATACAAATAACATGTTACACATTATTGTGAATGTTTGTCATGGATTTGTTAGTATTTCAGAAGAAATGTTGGTTCAAATTGTGTGGAGCAGTTTCACTACAATATGTATAGACAGACATTCACTACGATCGTTTATGTGTTGCGGTGTCACTGAAAATCAGATGCTGTATGCGTATAAAGGTCCCCCTTAATATCAGTTCCCATATCAGCTATCATCAGATCCAGAATACATATATTTGAAAGAAATAATAACAATAACAGTGGAATATGAAACAAAATATGAGTCAATTAATTACAGGAATATTTCTCACGAAAATTAAATGATACTGCTAACTATGGATTGAAAATACATTAAAGAAATCGATAATGCGTAGAACAAGGAAAGAGTGAATGTATTGGTGACAAAACCACCTCGGAGTTTCGAAAGTTGAAACAACTGAGATTCCGCTTCTGAAGGATCCAATTTGTTACACAATCTTGATTGAGAACAATTATCGTGTATCAAGCTTTTGCTATTACTAGGAAAACGCGTTATGTTTTTCCGCGTTGATGGATGAGCTAGAACATATCAACATATCTTTGGATTGGTTATTATATATATATATATATATATATATATATATATATATATATATATATATATATATATATATATATATATATATATATATATATATATATATATACACCTTGAGATTCAAACAATCACTTCACTGGCGTCCTATTTCCTGATCAATTCCTATAATAATGAGGAAGGTCTTGATTTAATCGTTTCCAATTGATTGTTGACACTTGTTGCTTGTATTTAATTGGTATCTTGATAGCTTTGAGTGATTTAAGAAATTACATTAAATATTTTTTATATCAAAACGGCTGATCCGATTTGAGTGAAAGTTCGGGATAGTGTGTATAATTATTATATTGAAATTCTCTCGAAGGAAATATTTTTCAGGATTTTTTTCCCCTTGGTTATTCTCGTGAAATTTTTTGAATTTTTGAAATGATTTTCTCAGAAGTGGTTCAACCGATTGCGTCTCAAAACTAAACAGTATCGAGTTAGATATACGGACACTTGTGTGTGCCAAGTTCCAACTGGATTTCATTTCTGTTCAACCTGTGGAGCGCGAAAAAAAACAGCCACTTTTTTTTCGAGTATGGTGAAATTGAGTCTTCGCTCCGCTCATCCAATTACTCAGATAAAAAACAGACCCACTATTTGACATGGATCTCAAAATATTAGTTTTCCCATTCATTTTAACGATCTTACAAACCACTCTAATATCGATGTTCTTCCTCCTCCCTCTTCCATCTCTCTCATTTGAAAGGAGACAATCTATTGAAATGAGATTCTAGAATTCCTGACATACACATTTAAACATTCCTCAGTTGAACGATGCCGACAAAGTGCTTTGTTTAATCAAGTTTCCAAGCCTGGAAGATATGCCGTGATAATAATAGTCCAACATTTGAGTTGCAGATAAAACTTCCAAAGAGAATGTCCTATCTTAATGATTATGTTTCGTAGTTAATAACGATTATAGGCGTAATCTGGTTCCATAACTGGTTGGTACTTAGGAGATAAAGCATGACGTGGTATTTCACTCATAATCATGCTTCAAGAAATATTGGAATAAAGTTCTCTTCAAGGACATCACAATCCTGAGATAAAATTTGAATAAATAATCACGATATTTGAATCTTCGACTGTAGAGAGAGCTAGGCTTCGTCACCTGAATCTTCAGCGATAATAATTCATGTTCTGTCCTCCAGAGACCATTAGTCATGACGTAGACATTACTTTTTCTATATAGAAACATCAACAGAATCGAGTAATGTCTACGTCACGACTCAGAAAAAGGGCCGGGTCCTGGAGGACAAATACATTGATCACAGTTTCTGAATTTTAGTTTGTGTTTTCAAGTTTTTTTAGATGAGCGTAGCGAAGCTTTCCATTTCACACCCTGAAAAAAAATGGGCTTCGTTTTTATGTTTTTTTGTTTGTTTTTTTGTAATTATGTACGCGGCATACAGGTCAGAGAAATGAATCAATCAACTTGAAACTTTTTCTGAACGTTGGTGTCATACCAGAATGGGTTGGGATTGTTATTCAGAGGAATCGATCGGAAGGTTTTTCCGGAAAATAATCGGAAAGTTTGGAAAATCCTCATAAGAATAACCCGGAGGAAAAATACTTGAAAAACAAGAATTTTTCAAAAGCTCTCAAATTCTCACAGAATATGAAAAATACTATTATACACCTTTTCAGAGATTTTTACAACAATCGAATGAGAAATAATGAAGAAAACGCAATAAACGTGTACATTTTATTGACCATTTGGATCAATTGGTTTTGCAAAGTGTTTATGCGACAGGTTGCAGGTTACTATAAATATCAACAAGTTGCAGGTGAGGTTTTTGAACGTTTGAAGTAAGTCAAGGTTTGTAGATGTAAATTGAGCTGACAAGTTATTTTTCATTCTAGATTGCCATACTTCTAAGCTCATCTCACAACGCGCATCCCGCGTTTTCCTAGTTTAAATTAAGGAGATGAAAATCGTCATCAGTCGTTAATGTAGTCACGTAATTATGTCCTTTAAATACTTCATGAATATATTCAGTCATTCAGTCATTTTTTCAATTCATGGTATCTTTTTTCAATTATCTGAGTGAAATAGATCAGGTTTATAATACCAATTATGTTATTATACCTATTTTCTGTGTGAATAAAAGTATATTGACGTAATTGAAATGATTTACCTACGGTCTCTAATCCAGCCAGATGAGGTGATTACATTATGAATAAATTAAGCCTACAGTAATTTAATGAAAAGTTAATGTGAATTTTGATGCTCAACTCCAAACTGAAATGTAAAAATAATAGTTTCTCATCAATTCCATAAGGTATTTTGAATATTAATCATTATCGCAACGCAAAACACTGATGACCTAATTACCATATTCTCAGCTGGAATTCAACGCGGATCATTTCAATAGACGTTATGACGTTTAATAACGTGTAATAACGTTTATGACGGTGAAAAAAAATCCATCAATTGGTCATTTCATCATTTCGGAGGAGACATAAAAAACATGGCACCTCCACAAAAACTTTTCATCAAATTGCCCATTAATACATTTTGAACATTTTTTCATTTCAGTGGAGGAGCCATGATTAAAAAGAACATGGCACCTCCACAAAAACTTATCATTAAATTACCCATGGATACATTTTGAAATCTAGTTACTCAATTCGATATTTCACAATACGATAGCGTTAAAATAACATCCAAAAATATCAACCAAAAAAATATAAACATATTAGCCGTAAAGTTTTTGTTACATACAAAACATCATGAAACAAGGTCTAATCGACGTATGAGGCCAGTAAAAACCGAACCGGTAAAACTGACAGAGAAAGACCATTAGTCGTTTTTCGATTTTGGTGGAGTTGCAAAATTGAAAAAAAAACGTCTGCCCCACAAAAACTTTCTATTAAACTACTAAGAATTGAATTCTGAAATCTAGGTACCGATACTCCATTCAATATTCCACAATACAATATCATGAGAAAATATCAACTACCAGAATGGGAATATATTAGCCGTGGATTTTCCGTTACTTTTCTCTATATATACACAACATTATAAAACAAGGTATAACCGTATAAAGCCCTAGACACGTTAAGACACGTTAAATTCCACGCCACATAAATATTCAGATAAATTATCCTATTAGAAAATTAGACAAGCAAGCGAAATTTCAAATCCCAGTCGAGTCGTTGATATTTTCTAGAAAAAAAAAATGTAAAATCCCACGAAGGTAGAGAAATGAAGCCAGGATAAACTTCCGACGCGCGATGTAACCTATTTCCAGCATTATCTTTCTTGAATCGCGACGCCATTTTCAGAACGTATCAAA
>OZ023329.1:8052982-8092982 GCA_964007535.1 Brachyptera risi
GAACAATATTTAGTTTTTGTACAACTCAATCAGAAAATGAATTTTGATATAAATAATACTGGTAAAATTATTTTCATCCTAATTCCACCAACATGTGAACTTTGACTCGATGAAAGTGTTTCTCCGATCAAAGCAAAGGACGGTTGTGAGGATTCTACTTCCATAGAATAGGTGAATAGTCATACGTAACTTGGGTAATTGATGAGCGTAGCGAAGTCTCCATCCCACTCTTATAGGGCTTTGTCTGTGTGTTTTTTTTTTTTTTTTTTTTTTGTTTGTTTTTTTTTTTTGTTTGTAAGCACTCCACAGGTCGCAAGGGTTGACTGATCAACATGAAACTTTTTTTGTACACCCAAACTCATCCAACTTAGAACTGTATAGTTTTTGGGATGAATCGGTCGAACCGATTTTGAGAATCATCATCTCAAAGTTTCTAAAAACCCCATAAGATTTGGCTGGGCGGAAAATGTTGAAAAATAAAATCTTTCCAAATGGGATGAAATTTTCTCTAAATGTGTATACATGGATTTTACACATTATTACGATTTTTTAAGCAATTCTGATCAGTCGTTTTGGAGAAAAAAAATAAAATGACTGATAATATTCATAAAATATATCATAAAAATTATGACAGAATTAAGTTGTCGAGATTCACTGCTTTCTAGATTCAAGAGTTGACCAACAATGAAGTATTTTTTATATGCGTCAAGGTGTGTAGAATACCAGAGTCAATGAAGTGGCAAGAGTAGAACTTCTTTAACGACTTTTATAGCTTATTCAGATATCAAGGTGTGTAGAATACCAAAGTCGATAAAGTAGCAAGGGTAAAACTATTTCAAGGACTTTTATACCTTATTGAGATATCTCGCTCATCTTACAACGCATATTTCGCGTTTGACTAGTAAGTACCATTTTTTATCGTTTTGTGAACAGATCTTCTTCTTTCATTGATGAGCGTAGCGAAGTCTCCATCCCACTCTTATAGGGCTTTGTCTGTGTGTTTTTTTTTTTTTTTTTTTTGTAAGCACTCCACAGGTCGCAAGGGTTGACTGATCAACATGAAACTTTTTTTTTACACGCAAACTCATCCAACTTAGAACTGTATAGTTTTTGGGATGAATCGGTCGGACCGATTTTGAGAATCATCATCTCAAAGTTTCTAAAAACCCCATAAGATTTGGCTGGGCGGAAAATGTTGAGAAATAAAATCTATCCAAATGGGATGAAATTTTCTCTAAATGTGTATACATGGATTTTACACATTATCACGATTTTTTAAGCAATTCTGATCAGTCGTTTTGGAGAAAAAAAATAAAATGACTGATAATATTTATAAAATATATCATAAAAATTATGACAGAATTAAGTTGTCGAGATTCACTGCTTTCTAGATTCAAGAGTTGACCAACAATGAAGTATTTTTTATATGCGTCAAGGTGTGTAGAATACCAGAGTCAATGAAGTGGCAAGAGTAGAACTTCTTTAGCGACTTTTATAGCTTATTCAGATATCAAGGTGTGTAGAATACCAAAGTCGATAAAGTAGCAAGGGTAAAACTATTTCAAGGACTTTTATACCTTATTGAGATATCTCGCTCATCTTACAACGCATATTTCGCGTTTGACTAGTTAACTTATTGGGAAGTAGGACCTCATTTGAAGAATATTGTTCTGGGATAGACAATATGAGATGAATGATAGATGATGATGCAGAGTGAGAGAAACAAGTGATGTGAGAATGATGAGGTGGGTAGAGGTTGGAGGAAACACATGGACAGAGCAATGGACTCGAAGAAGGTTCCACAAGAATCAACAAACTCAGGTTTCCCACCACTTTTCCGACCGACTCTGAAGGGAATTAACCAACAGGTGAGAATCACAGAAACATTAATAATGAAAGTTTAAGTTTATTATTAATGTTTCTGTGATTTTCCCTTGTTGGTTATTCCCTCTGGGATCCATGAAACAGTGGTGGGAAACTGGAGTTTGTTGATTCTTGTGGAACCTCCCTCTCAGTACTCGCATCGTCCAGTCCATTGCTCTGTCCGTGTGTTTATATCTGTTTATTCAGACTGGTAATTGATCACCCCTGTGGAGCCTCGTCCGAACGATCCTAAACTTTCATCCCTCGCCTTCATTAACTTTGTGTCAAGTTTTCTGAGGTGTTAAAAAAAAATGTACATTGTTTCACAATTGTCCTCGATGTTCGTCAGAGCGAGTGAACATATATATGTATCTTTATTCAGACTCTGTCTTACATTAAAAGATTGCAAAAACACAGAATAAAAATCAATCAATTAAAATATAAAACAAATTATCAATAACAACATTTTAGAGAATAACAAAATAAATATAATTTGACTAGGTTTGAATAAGAAAATGTAGAAAAAAGAAATAATTAAGTGATGATAACGAAATCATACAAAAATTAAAAAGGGGAAAAAAAGAAAAATAGTATGCAATGAAAACAAAATTGGAGATCAAAGCTGAAGACTATAAAGATGAAGTCGTAAAATTTGTAGGGATCCACTTCATCTTCTTGTAGATTATTCTGTTACGTTTCGAATATATTTCCATGACGTCGTTCGTTCCGATCCCTCACATGAGGGTGTTTGTCGGGGGGGGGGGGGGAAGGTGTTCCGCCACTGGTTGCCACGCGTCACCCCCCCCCCCCCCCTTGGAACGACATCACCGCGCTGACATCGAGAACCAGCGTCGGTAACAAGACGAGTCTCAATGGGCCAGTAAACTCTCTTCGAGCACCAAGTCAACGAGAACCTCAACCCCAGTCCCCCACCCCCCCACCCCCCCACCACCACTCTCTACTCGCGTCTCACTCGGACGTGTCCGTATCGATCATGGCAATCGATTATGCATTTTGGTCAAAGGTCGTGAATTTAGTAATGATCGAATATATTTTCAATTCTTTCATTTTTCTTCTGAACCGAGAAACTATCGAATATTAATATTTCGAATGATGGAAAACAGTGTTATTTATTCATTTTGCTCAGCGTGGGCCTAGATTGTATACAAGTCTGTTTTCTAATTGTAGAGGCAATTTACATGTGTATTTGATGGTATTTCATTATTATTATTAGTTTTTATTTTTAGTTCAGTTCCAGTTCATCTGTTCAATTATTCATTAATTCACTCATAGATTGATCGATTATTTCGTTCATTTATCTATTTTTGATCAACATATTCATCTATTTATTCATTGAACTATCAATTCATTGATTCATCAATGAATTGATTATTTCATTCACTCACCCGTTTATTCATGTATTTATCAATTAATTGATTGATTAATTGATTTAAAAATGTATTGATTCGTCAACTCATTGATATGATAATTTATTACTTCAATAATTTCATTCATCCATTGATGATTCAATTCATTAGTTTATTAATTGATTTCTCTCTTTTTTCCTCCCAACATTTGTGTATAGGCTATATTGATGATTTTTCTTTTTTCTGTATGTTACTCTCTCTCTCTCTCTCTCTATCTCTGTCTCTCTCTCTCTCTCCTATAAATATAATCAATCTCACATTAAATCGTTATTCCACTCATCACTACTTCCACCCCTGGATAATCAACTACCACGACTTATTCAACGTATTCGAAAGATTATAAATGACATCATTTTGTTGTTCTATAAACTATTCAATCGAATTTATTAACGCATCAAACAGCTGCGTTCTTGAACAGATCTATTCTAGGCGAGCCTAATGTCCTTGGACCCTTGGCATCTCCAACTTGTGCGCTGAATTATTAAACAGGTCGATCAGGAAATGTTTTGCACATGCTAAAACAACAGAAGAGATTCACACGGCCACCTGTATACTGGACCAGGGCGGAAACTGATCTCATTTCACACGTCTCGAATCGTCTCCAGATCACCGAACTGTAACTCATAGCAACGCAGGTATACGGAAACATTTAATCTTAACCAGCTCTTGGGAAATCTTTTTTTTTGCGCGCGACAATTTCATCTCTCTGTGTTTGCACACGTGGCTTTATACGGGCACAAAGTTCACGCGCGTGGCAGCAAAAAGTGCATCCTAGACAGAGTTTATTCGGGTGTTTTTTAAGCTTATTACTTACTTTTATCGACGTTATGATTTGAAAGTATTTGATATGTTTTTGAAGTGATATTTATTAATTCTATATCCATTTTTTGTTCAAGTGGATTACCAATATAAAATAGAACATTCAAAAGTGAATCATATATGAAGAGTCAAAGATAGAATCAACGTTTATGAAATACACACAACATATACATACATCAATTTATGTAGACGGCAGATGCTATTGTTTATGAGAATTTCCATATTCTTCATATATCAATTCATGAATTTCTATTTTTTTTCCTTTAAACAGGCCCATCCAAAACTACCAATTTGAGTAATAGAATTAGAGCCCATATAACCAATAGTAAAAATGTGTTAATTAAGCCAATTATTAATTGGGGTACAAAATAACCATTCGTATCCAAGGGTGATAACAAGTTAATCCTCTAATTATCGCTTAAACAACAAATTTATCATTCGTAAAACGGGACCTTACGAGTTCAATATTAAAACTAAAAATTCATACTTGTTCTAGAGATGAAACACTACAAGTGAGATTCAATATTGAAGGTGTTTCATCAAAACTTCCAGTATAAGCAATCAATTAATCGATTGGTCAATTAATAAATGAACGGACGATTGAGTGGATGAATGATTGAATGAATAGATGATTAAATTAATGCATTATTCGATAAATTAACGAATTGACGAACTGATGGATTCATTGTTTTGAAATTGAAAAAAATGAATCCATCTTTCTACTCAAATTTTGAAACGATTGTTTTTGAATGTGGTGAAATGGATTCCGCACGGACAATATGGAAACTAGGTCCAAGATGGACAAGTTCACAAAAAATGTAATAAAAAGCGAATACAAAAAATCTAGCTGGGGAATACACACAAGTCGAGTCGAGTTACTAGCATATTATGCTCTCTCATTCATTTGATTAATTACATTAATTTTGATTTAATTAAACAAAGTGTGATTTTATCTTGTTTCTACTTTGCTTCCCACACTTTTTTTTGTCAATATCCGAAAAGGAACTTCAATCGCAATATTACATTAATGAAGACTTTTTATACGCCGTTTATTTCATGTACTATAATTACAGGATGATTAGAATTCTTCCCGAGATTTAATTATAAAAAGCAATTAACTGGGAAATGAAACACGTGCAATACGGAACAAGAGTGAAAAAAGTGGAAAATGTGTGATTTTTTCACTTGCATTAAATTGAATCAGTGATGTGCAATCAAAAAAAGGTCATGTTTTAAAAATAAAATACGATTCACGAGACAAAGAAGTAGAAAGGAAAGAAGAGTAAAAAGATCCTTCGTAGCTTTGTACAATTTTATTATCACTTGATAAACTTAATGATGATTATGAATTGAAGAAGCTGTGCAGATCATTATAATTTCACTTTCTAAATACCAAAATACTTCCGCTTCAACTTCAATGTATTTGAAATTATTCGATATTTAAATTGTTGGATTTTTATGTGATCATATTTATTTCGTGACATAATTTTTCAATAGGTACCTTTTGGGAATATTCATGGATTATTTAAAAAATATTTGATGACAAAAATCAAACATGTTTGAAATACTTCATGAAGGTTTTTGGAAGTATTCGAAATTATGCTAAATATAGGCCTAACTGTCTAAAAGCCAACTGATGAAATAATTTTGAATTCTGTAAGTCTTGTTTTGATAAATCGTTTCCCAGTAATTCCGTTGATATAAGTGTGCCAGTTGATTGTTGACTGCAATAGTATGCGATGTCGGGGGGGGGGGGGGGGGGGGGGTCGAGGGGTAGAGAGTTGGCGGGAATCAGAGGATGTGATAGCACGGGCCAAGTTGGATTTAGAACCTAGCTCTTCAGACATTTCCCTATATCTTCCTTCTTCGCTCTCTCTCTCTCTCTCTCTCTCTCTCTCTCTCTCTCTCTCTCTCTCTCTCTCTCTCTCTCTCTCTCTCTCTCTCTCTCTCTCTCTCTCTCTCTCTCTCTCTCTCTCTCTCTCTCTCTCTGTCATATATTGCATTGTACGCAGTGATTTATAACATTAGAGGTGTAGATATGCAATGGAATAATCATTAGTCAGTATACGATAAACTAGTGAAATGGTCGCCGAGGCAGAGTGTGTCTGTAACTTATTATTGATTGGTATAATGCACTTGGCGTTATTGATTGTGACAATTGGCATTGAAATGATTATTTATTCCTGTTTGTTTGGCGTTCTCACAAATAGCTAGGTTTTGGGTTTTGGGTTTTGAGTTTGGGGGGCTCGGGGGCGTCATGTAAGCTTGGCTGGAAAGAGGTTTAAGAAAAAACCTTTATTGGTGTCTGACTATATTATAAAACAGGATAGCAATCAGTATAAAAAAATACATAGAATAATATAGAGAAATAGATTGAAAGTATGACATATTGGTACATGAAAAGGGAACTGATCGAATAGGAAAAATGTGAAAACAAAATAGGATTGAATAAAATAATAAGGAGATTTAGTGATTACAAAATTAAAAAGTGATATAGTGAAACGGTAATTATATGAATGATTTCTTGAAATTCTTACGGAGTCTTCAAGTGCTGACATTCCGATTCGATATTTTAAAAAGTTACATATAAAAAAACGTTTCCAAAAGTCACTGAAAAAATACTAAATACTGATATCTAGGGCAGTATTATACCGTCGATAGTCGACAAGAACCCATTTCAGTGGGACACAAGTGTTCACTCGAGTGAGACATTAGCAAGGAGGTTAGATATTAGTATCTAACCTCCTTGGACATTAGTCACAGCAACACTAGTTTAGAAGCAGAAAGCTTCAGTTCAGTTTGGCTGATTATTCCCCTTCAGTGCCTTCAGTTTGCTTAATGACATGTGGTAATATTCGTATTGGTGAGTGTGTTATCTGATGGACACATTTCACGCATCTTTCTCAACTTGTTACTTGTTTGTATCAAACACTTGTTTGATATTTTTCAATTATCAATTCGTCATGAAATATGATGGCTTACTGCCATATCCAATTGTAATGATTTGTATGAATTATACAGTACTAAAAACTCTATTAGAGCTGGCTTGAATTTCATTCCGGTCTTATTTTTGTTATGTACAGGTGACTTTTAAGATTTATAATCATAAATATGCAGATCATGCCTAATAAATTGATGATAACGCTTATTTTTGTGTGTTGTGGACGAGTACTGTACATTCTCGTTCAATAATACATTTTTGTTCTCATCCCGTACAAATAGAATAACGTTGTAAATATATAACTAAGGTGATGTCAATATTACGAGTTTTTTAAAGACTGGCGAACAATGAGCATCAGCGCTGTCCCTTCTAATAAATCTCATTTTTGCTCTCTTCTGCAATTTGAATATACTAGGCAAACGCGTTGTGTGTTGCCGCGTTGATGGATGAGCTGGAACATATCAACTTATCTTTGGATTGGTTATTATATATATATACACCTTGAGATCCAAACCATTACTTCACTGCCATCTTATTTTTCATTATTGATTTCTATGATGATAAAGAAGGCTTTGTTTTAATCGTTCACAGTTAAGAGGTGAAACCTGTGGCTTGGATTTAATTGGTATCTTGATAGCTTTGTGATTCACAAAAATTACATTATATATTTTTTTACATCAAAACGGCTGATCCGATTTGAGTGAAAGTTTGGAATAATGTGTATCATCATCATATTAAAATTCCCTGAGAATTTGAGATGTCTTGGATGACAATTATCTCACGAATATTTTCATCTGGGTTATTCTAATGAGATTTTTGAAAACTTTAAAATGAGTTTTCTCAGAAGTGGTTGAACCGATTGCGCCTCAAAACTTTACAGTATCAAATTAGATAATGAAACTTGTGTAAGCCAAGTTTCAACTGATTTTGAATTTTCGTTTGACCTGTGGAGCGCGAACAAAAAAACAGTCACTTTTTACTCGGATATGGCAAAATTGAGTCTTCGCTTCGTTCATCCAACAATTCATGGCCCTGCAGTTCAAACGAGGTATTGCAATGTCACCGTTGGAAGGCTGTGGTTCCAATACCAGTTTTTAAAACCAAGCTCTAAAAATGTTCAGCCCGTCAATGTCAATGTTTTGTAAATTCACACGGCAGCATTAAAAATCTGACATTCCAACTGTGGCATTGCAATGCCTCGTCTGAACTGCCCAGCACTGGAACACTATCGCCTATCTATCGATGAGATATCCACAATATAAGATTGTGTACAATAAAGCCGATATAAATCAACCATCATCAAGCGAAGAGAAGCAAGTCTATACATCTCACGAGTAAGTCAAACCCTCGTCGTTTATCACCACCTGATCCTACCGGCCAAAAACAGCAACTCGTCCCGACCAATCACCGACCAGATATCACCGCAGGGAATTCAACAGGAAACCACAGCCTTACAAAATTGTTCTGTGCCTTCTTTATCAGTTTTGATTCATTCCTCGATTTCTCATCCTCGAACATTTCAACAATGGCCAGCCCCCTTCTCTCTTTAACAATCTCTCCATCCTTGGAGACTAATACACTGGGATAATATATATATATATATATATATATATATATATATATATATATATATATATATATATATATATATATATATATATATATATATACGCAACCTTAACAAAGAAGAATAGAGCCACTTTGTTATTGTTAGCTTATGGTGTGGCCGTCTTTAAAATGGCACACAAACAGTTAGAAAAGAGATGCGATTTATCTCGTAAAAGAAAACTCGAGTTTCCTTTCGTTTTATTTCTCCTGGAAGATAGGGAAGTTTTTCACTTAGTAATTACTATTACGAAGGAATTGTTGTGAGGCGTATATATTTTATTTGTTAGAATTTGTTCATTTGGATTGTACTTGGCTTGTAGAACAAGAGATAAGGAAGCATGAGGATGTGAATCTGCAATGAAACATCGTCGTAAATCAACACACTCGAGTCATGGAGAAGAAACATTTCTACAGCCAAATGTACTCAAATATATACAAATGTGTGTACATATACAATATATTGGAGATAGGAATTTTAAATGATTTGTTTCACAATTAATATCTACACTTTCCTTCATTAAAACTGATTATTTTTATTGGGGTGATTCCGTCCGAACGATCCTGACTTGAATTGATTAGCCTTTATTGGGTAAAAATCACTACATATGACAGAATTGAAATATTGCATTTTAAAAATAATTTAAGAATCCAATTTCAGCAAATTATAATTTTTTTGAAACAAAATCGTACATTTCCAAACCTCTTTCTCATCTCTTGAAGAGATTTTCATATTCAATAAATATGATATTTAATCTAACTTGGTTTATTATGCGAGTTGCATTACTATTTTCTGATATTGAATGAATTCAGATCTCTAATGCTCTCACCTCATTGTTATCATTTTATGAATTCAATCAAAAAGTTTATGTTCTGATATATTATTCAACATGTCAATGCATATACGATTTGATAACGTGCGATTTACGTCATAGAAATCGCCCACAACTAACAATATCACCAAGCTATAAAATTCCATATTTATGACTAATAATATTCAATGAATGCAATAATGCAAATTCAAAGCATCAATCTGGATTTCAATAATCACAATTCACAGCAATACACCATCAGCGACTCCTCCTACTTTGTACCGCCTTCTAGATACTGGTAGAATCCTATCACGGTGTAGTAATAACTATGACTATCAATAACGTAACGGGATAAGCAACATGGCGTAAGTCCTATCCTTTTAACATTAGGCCGTTTTCACCATGATGGAATCAGCGCTTTCGTGTACATTTATGAGATTCGCAATTTCAAATCAAATCGTACATATTAGGCTCGTATTTCAATCTATAGTACATAGTTGTATACTTGCATTGTTTCTGATCTTTCTCGTAGATGATGAGTAATTATCCAGTTATCAAATGGTAAATATAGCAGTAGGGCTCTTGACTAGGGGACTAAATACTTTTACAGACGTATTTTAAATTTAGATTGGCCCATTCAAATTAAATACATCCCAATATTGCTCAATGCAGCTGGGAAGAGCTGGATTCACAGATTGCATTACATCTATTACTTGTATAGATCAACATACAACAATACCAGCAAATCATCATAACATTTGTGAGGCGGCATCCCTTTGATATACGCATGGTGCGAAAGGAAAGCGCCATGTTGCTTATCAAGCTACGTTATTGATAGTCATAGGTTAAACTAACAAATTTTATGATCCTCGTCGTGTATAGCATTGTTGAGCATTGTTGTTCTGAATAGTTCGATATGAAAGCGATAGTTGCGCTACAGGCAATCAGGACAATTGACTCAGATTCTGACCTCGGAAATATTCCACTTTCAAGACCCGAGTTTGGTCACCTTCTTTATATTATGATATAATAGGTTGGTATCACTACATAGTGATCCTACCAACCGATTGACAACTCGCAGTCCCCGCCTCCATGACGCTAGAAATCATTACGTCCAATCACCAGGAGGCTCATTCTTATGTAACTGGATTTCGATCATATGGAAATGAAAGCGACCGCTTTGAAAGCGATTCGGCTGTATTCATATTAAGGATGATATTTTTTCCGGCCCATAGCCATCGAATCCGTTTCGGTCGTCATGGAAATCGACGGATATATAGCGAAATCGGATATATAGATGGATATATATATATATATATAAATATGAATATAAATATATATATATATATATATATATATATATATATATATATATATATATATATATATATATATATAATAAAGCGAAATAGAAACAGATTCGATTGCATGGAAATCGACGGATATTTTCAGAATAAGCCTCCAGGGCTGTTAGAACTGTAGTCAAATTCAAATATCTAATCGGGGTATCTTGAAATGACTACAAATGATATGATTCAACTGGCTGACTGGTAAAGCCACGCCTATTTCGAGTCGTCAATTGATTGTGAGTGCCATTACAGTGAGAAGTGCAACAAATATCTAGATGGCAGTGCATTATGAAGTTTGGGTGACCATCAACTCTTTGACCATGGTGACCATCATAAAGCAACCGATAACCAGCTTTCACTATCGATAAAATGGAGCTTTTGGATTGGTTAGAGAACGTAATGTGCGCTGTGGTAACCAATCGAATTGTTTGTATTCTTCCTTCATTTGTTCATGAATAGGTCTACATACACGCTCGACCTAGTAGTATATGTATGAACTGTTTTATCACTTGTGACGTCAGACTTATTGTTCAAGTTATTGCTCACTTTGCTTGCAGAAGGGCATGAGTGGAAGCGGGTGGAGGGGGGCTGGTATATTGGTGGTTTATTCATTAATTTTTCTTTCATGGAAATGAAAATATTTCTCTGAATTGCTGATAAAAGAATTGATATAGATGAATAGTGGTCCATAGTATAGATAATATATATATATATCCGATGAATATATATATATATGTGATTGCAGGAGGAAATATCAAAATATTTCACTCAATATATTTATTTTTATTGTCCTTCGGCAATCAATCGGAAGTTTAATCATACATATATGTCCAATATATATTCATACACACAAATATATATATATATATATATATATATATATATATATATATATATATATATATATATATATATAAATATATATATATATATATATATATATATATATATATATATATATATATATATATATATATATATATGTTCGAGTGAATGAATTAAATCATCTCATTTCCGTCATTTTCAGAGAGAGCCTGATCACGCATTTCTTTTCCTTCCAATCTTATCAATATAACACTTATATTTCTCATTTTATATTGTGATATTAATATTAATAATTCAATGACATGATTATCACAACCTTATTCAATCACAATAATTAAACTCTCACATAAATACTCAGCCAGTTCATTCTTCTACAATTGATCCGATCAAAAGTTTAGAATATGTAAAGAATAGAACACCAAGACGATATAAATTGCGCAGAGAATTGAATATATTGTGAAATGTTATAGTTGACGTAAGCCCCAGCTCAGACTCGGAGCTTACAGCCTGTCCGAGACGCCCACGCTTGACCGGGTAATGTGAGTTAAACATCGCCGTCACTTGGACAAGGATCCTCGTGTCACTTTCACTTCCATCCCTCTCTTATAGACCTGTGTCTGTGTGTTTTTTCTCTGTTTGTTTGTATGGGCACTGCACAGGTCGCACGGTTTGACTGATCAACATGAAACTTCTTATGTACACGTAGAATTAATGCAACTGAGGCCCGGTATTACCAAGTTCAGTTAGCCTTTATCTGACAGTTCAAACTTGTTATCACCATGGTTACCCATGCTATTTGTTTTCATCAACTCTCAGATAAATACTAACTGGCCGTGGTAATACTGGGCCTAAGGCCCGGTTTTACCAGACTGGATTAAGCAATAGTTAGGCCCGGTTTTACGAAACTGGATTAGGCAATAGTCAGTGGGTTAACTTGTTATCACCATTGGTTACATATGATATTTTTGTACCTTTAATTAATAGTTATTCGATTAGCACCCTAACTAAAATTGGTAAAACCGGGCCTTAGAGCCATATCGTTTTTGAATCAAATCGGCTGGACTATTTTTGAGAAACATCATTTCATTGTTTCTGAGAATTTCATGAGATTTAGGCTGGACTGGAAAGGTTGAGAAATTAAAACTCTCCAAAAAGATTCAAATTTTCACTGAATCTGAAGACATAGATGATACACATTATTGATAATTCGTACGTAATTTGAACGAGTCGTTTTGAAGAAAATATTTTGATGATTGTTTTATGTTCATTATAAAATTGATAAAAATAATATACAGCAAAAAAATGTGGCCGAGATTCACGGTTTTCTGGATTCGCTATTTACGGAATAAAGTATATTTCATACGTGTCAAGGTGTGTAGAGTTTTCGATTATACTTCATGTAGAAGTATAGCTCGTCTTACAACGCATGCGCTGTGTTCACCTATATAGTCCAGTAAATAATTCACTCTTTTACAGCTCAAATTTTCGTCAGCTTTAAATCTTGAGCCCTGGAAATCAATTGAGTTGTGTAATTGCAAGTCTGGGAGAAAAGCATTGAACGGACAGTTGAACTTAATATTGAGTTCGATAGTTTCTATTTTGAAAGATGCAGTTGCGTTCATCATAGTAAATCACATCGTTAAAAATAATAATACTCCAAAATTCGGAATCGACACATATATATATCTCGATTATATTTGTATTTATCAATCAATTCAATTCGATTTCAATTTTATTTTATTCTCCATATTATGTACTGGAGCTACTATATCCATAATGGGGAGCGTCTCAACTCGTCCGATTCTCAACTCGACCGAATCTCAACTCGATTTCGTCTCAACTCGACCGAATCTCAACTCGTCCGATTTTCAACTCGTCCGATGTCTCAACTCGACCGAATCTCAACTCGACCGAATCTTAACTCGACCGAATCTCAACTCGACCGAATCTCAACTCGACTGATTTCACAAGCGTTCAGCCTAGGCCACAGTATGATCGTCTCAACTCGACCGAATCCTAATTCGACCGAATCTCAACTCGACCGAATCTCAACTTGACCTATCCTGATGAAGCCTTCTTGGTACTAGTCTCAACTCGACCGATTCTCAACTCGACCGATTCTCAACTCGACCGAATCTCAACTCGACTGATTTCATAAGCAGCTAGCCAAGCCCAGAGTATGATCGTCTCAACTCGACCGAATCTCAACTCGACCGAATCTCAACTCAACCGAATCTCAACTCGACCGAATCTCAACTCGACTGAATCTTAACTCATCCGTTATACCATTTTACCGGCTACGTCTCAACTCGACCGATTCTCAACTCGACCGAAGCAGGTAAAATGGTATAACGGATAAGTTAAGATTCAGTCGAGTTGAGATTCGGATATTTGTTTTGGAAGTAGTTTCACACCGCTTCGCAAATTGGGAAGTTTCCGACATATTCGACATATATTAGTGATAATATAGAATGCCTTGCTCAGATTCTATTTTCAAATCTCTAATCAAATGTCAAATATCAAATGTAGGCCTATATGCCGTCGATATTGGAACGAGCACATGTCGCTATCGGCTGCATGAGTATAACCTATGACTATCGATAAAGTAACGGGATAAGCAACGTCCTATCCTTTTAACATTAGGCCGTTTTCACCATGATGGAATCAGCGCTTTCGTGTACATTTATGAGATTCGCAATTTCAAATCAAATCGTGCGTATTAGGTTCGTATTTCAATGTATAGTACATAGTTGTATACTTGCATTGTTTCTGATCTTTCTCGTAGATTATGAGTAATTATCCAGTTATCAAATGGTAAATATAGCGGTATGGCCCTTGACTAGGGGACTAAATGCTTTTACAGCCGTATTTTAAATTTAGATTGGCCAATTCAAATTAAATTTATCCCAATATTGTTTAATGCAGTTGGAAAGAGCTGGATTCACAGATTGCATTACATCTATTACTTGTATAGACCAACATACAATAATACCAGCAAATCATCATAACATTTGTGAGGCGGCATCCCTTTGATATACGCATGGTGTGAGAGGAAAGCGCCATGTTGCTTATCCCGTTACGTTATTGATAGTCATAGGTTTTACGTCATATTGTCAGATCACTGCCATCTCGATTATTCACAACAAGCTCCGATCAAGATGGCTCTGCTCAGGGCACACGCCACTGGATCACGTGATATGATGTTTATGTGGCGATCTAGACTAGACGTTCGCCAGTAAACTCTGCAATAAATCAAGAGTTATTGTTGGGGTATTTTTACCACCTTGAAACTAGACTGAGGCGTTGATTTAGTAATGAAATTTGTTTGGAAGTCATATTGAATAACTGAATTACGAATGTTTTGAGATTATAAATAAATGAAGGTTGTTACAGAATATTGGCAACTATGTTTAGTATAAGGAATTCAAACGTATACGTTAAAATTAAGATATGGATCGAACATGTTTTCATTGGGTAGAGGGTAATTCGTTTATTGGTTTTAAATGATTAAAATGGGGTGGTAAGATCGCCCTTGTGGTGCCCCGTACAAACGATTCTACTCTTCATCCATAGCCTTTATTGGGAAACAAAGATTTTGTATCAAGTTTCGATGTTATTGAAAAAAAATGTATTGTTTATTACAGACTAATTTGTAGTTGAACAAGATTTACATGAATTATGTAGAAGATAAAACGTGATATATTGTACGCTGTATAATTCTAAATGAATATATATTGAAAACATTGGATCAAGCTATGACTATCAATAACGTAACGGGATAAGCAACATGGCGTAGGTCGTATCCTTTTAACATTAGGCCGTTTTCACCATGATGGAATCAGCGCTTTCGTGTACATTTCTGAGATTCGCAATATCAAATCAAATCGTACGTATTAGGCTCGTATTTCAGTGTATAGTACATAGTTGTATACTTGCATTGTTTCTGACCTTTCTTGTAGATGATGAGTAATTATCCAGTTATCAAATGGTGAATATAGCAGTAGGGCTCTTGACTAGGGGACTAAATGCTTTTACAGACTATTTTAAATTTAGATTGGCTAATTCACATGGAATTTACTCCAATATTGCTTGATGCAGTTGGAAAGAGTTGGATTCACAGATTGCATCACATTTATTACTTGTATAGATCAACATACAATAATACCAGCAAATCATCATAACATTTGTGAGGCGGCATCCCTTTGATATACGCATGGTGCGAAAGGAAAGCGCCATGTTGCTTATCCCGTTACGTTATTGATTGTCATAGGATCAAGTTTAGATTCGGTGGAGGTGCCGGGTTAAAATCGACTCTGAAACTAATATTGGAACAAATAGAATGAACTACAGATGGAATAATGAATTATTGAAATATAAAAATGACATGAATTTCAGGACAGTAAATTTCATTTAAAAACTTTTATATAAATCGAGAAGGTTTATGAGGATTTCCATCTCTTGAACGCTATACCGTAATCACTGCAGATAATGTATAATTATGAAACACAAGAAATAATCGTGATTATCAAATGATTATACATGACCTGCATCCGCCTGATAAAATACCAATATATGTGAGATGTGAATTATTCAACAAGTCACCTGGACATTTTACAAATCTGAACGGTATTAAATTTGATCCAGCTTTAATTTTTCCGGTAAGTAATTGTTTTTACTCGATCGATTAATTTTCAGGAATAATTAATAGAATTAATAGAATAATTAATAGATTATTAGATTAATAGAAATGTTCGTCATGTATTTCACTGCTTTTCATTATATCTAAATGATTATATTGAGCTGAAATACCGTTGACTAATTGTCATTGGATTCTTTCTGTATACTTTTATACGCTTTAACGATTGCTAATAATTCCTTAACATTCAGTTCTAATAGCAATAAAGAACTAACTTGCTAACTCACTATTTGTTTCTCGATTGAGAATCTACCTGACTCATTATTTTATCTAGGCTAACAAGGTAACATAAAATGAATATTGTTTCGAAGTTTTGCTTTGATCTCTTTCAAAGACTTGATGTGAAGTCAAGTTCGTGACTTCTGCGCAACGCGAACCGGCTTTCTGCGCACCGAAGCGATGGAAACAAACGGAAATCAAATAGTCAATCAGATGAGTGACACACGTTGTCAATGACTACGTATACCACACAGTCAGGAAACGGTTTAGGCAAACCGATCCACGCTGAAACGGTTTACAGATAGTTTTTGTGTAAAACACTTTAGTTCCAATCCAGTTTGGAAAGTGAATCGACCACTAGTGATAGGCGTGGCTTATCGGTGGGCCACCTAGATTTATACTTCATGTGGGCGTTTAGAGATACCCTGATAGGTAATGTCAAATTTCCCACATTACAAACAACTCATTTGATTGGAGGTTTTGTTTTGTGACGTTTGTGGGCGGGTCAATCACTCTAGTCGTCAATTGGACATCTCGATACGAATGATATAGGCCTACACTTCAAACCGATTCAAGGCAAGGATTTCTAGATTATTTTCCTAATATAGAAGGTCTTGCTCAAGGTCCAAAGCCTTGCTTGACGCGGGCGATAACGATTCACAAGGCATTGTTAATATTCAAAATGGCTGGCGTTGAAACGTTTTGTTAAAGTTTTTCTGAATTATTGTGATAAACATTCATATGTTGAACCGTTTCTGCGTGAATCGGTTGGCTGAACCGCTTCCCGATCTTGTGATATACGTGGTCAATGTCCCGTGGAAATAGCAACATCTGTTCTTTCTGATTTGTAGTCAATGTTCCTATCATTTTGATATTCAAGTTGATCATGGTTTCATTTCATTCAACAGATTCATCGAGAAAGAGGCAAATTTTCCGAGGATGACGAAATAGTTTGAAGGAATTGCTTTGTAGCTAGTATATACATGGACTGAGAGATAGAATAATGGAAACTCAAGAAATGGATAGAAAATATTTTCCATCATATTTCGAGAATAAAACACATAATATTGGGGAATCAATATAATTACATATCGAAAGCATGATGGAGATAAATCCTTGAATACTTAGGAATATGATAGATATAAATATGATATATAATATGGGAATATAATATATAAAGGATACTTCGAAGGAATACGGTCCTTGAATTCCATTATGAAGCAGTTGAAGGGGACAGGGAGGAGAATAAAAGAAGAGGCATACATGAGTCTGATTCGGCCAATGCTCAAGTATGCTAGTTCGGTCTGGGATCCGCATGAAGTTGGACTAATAAAGGCTGTGGAGAACGTCCAAAGGGTTGCTGCAAGAAGGGTATTGTGGAGAGAGAAGCGGTGGAAGATTATTAGGAACGATAAGGATGTGGTGGAAAAAGTTATAGAAAGACCTAGTAAAATGATTGAGGAAATGGGATCGGAAAATTTGGCAAAACGAAGACAAATAGAAAGAATGTGCAATTTTGTTATATAGAGTCAAGAATGAATATACAGGATGGGAGGAATTGAGCAATAGATTTGGAAAGGAATTACAAAGAAGTACAAGGGGAGGGGTAAGAATGGAAGTGGAGAGAGTGGATAGAGAAGTAGGAAAATATGGATTCATCCAGAGAACAAAGCGGGAATGGAATGAATTGGAAGAAGAGTTAATTGAAGAATATAACGAAGATTAATGATTCAAGAAGAGAGCTAAGAAAAAATAACAATGTATAATTTTATGAAGTAGGCTATGTTTGTTTGTTTTTCTTTGATTTCATGATTGTAATCATTACCACCTGTTCTAAAAACAATCTGTAATGAGTAAGTTAAATACAAATAAAATGAATAAATACATATACATGTTGCAATGAATATAGACCCACTTTCATTGATTTATAATGGGTTCAATGACGCATGTAGTGATTACCACGATCTATTGGCGTCGTTGAATGATATATAAGATGAATGATAAGAGGTTATTTCATCAGGTGTTTTCGAATAATGGAAAAGAGTCGGTTGTGGCTTGTTGTTGATTAGCCATACCAATATTGATCTGAATGACAGAAAGAAACCTCAAAAAACCCTGTCAGGATGGTCGAACATGGCGGGAATCGAACCCCGATCTCCTGAATGACGGTTCAGTGTGCTAGTCACTCGACCACTCGTATCAGGGGCCTACATGGAAACAAGATGACCAAAATAAAGAGAGAATAAGACATAAAGACCAATGAGTGGATTCAAGATTGTTACTTCACTGCAAATAGGTTATCAAAAGTATCAAACTACTCACAGATTTTTTTTTTAATAAAATCGAAATGATACAAAATCATTGTTCCCCAATTGAGGCTGGATTGAAGACAATTAAGGAGGGGGTGGAAGGTAGGATCGTTTGGACGGTGAACGGCAAGGACGATCTCACCACCCATTTTAATTATTTAAAACCAATGAACTTCAACACGAGGACTGTGCTGTCTGTGACCATGATTTTCAGCCTCAGATAAAAGTCTTTCAGTTTTCGAAAGTCCGGAAAACATTATAAGTAAAATCCGTTTGTTAAAAGAAATACATTTTAATCATTTCCTCTGACGTGGCAAGATAGAGTTGGTGATGCCTCGTCCAAATGACCCTACCTCGTCATCACAAGCCGTAATTGGTGAAAAATGACCTAATTGGTGAAAACTGCCAAGTTTTTAATTGAGTAAAAAACGATGCACTTTGCACAATTGGTTGTTACATTATCAAATTACTTGCATCTAATCCAGCCAAGAGTTTGTCTACATAACTTTTCACGTAAAATAATAATAACCATCGCGATTCTCCTAACAAGATGTAAAACAAGTTATAATCTCAATTTTTATTATTAGTTCAATTTTTCAAGCGCAATGTTATTATTATTTATCTCAATTTTCAATTTGTCACTTTTTTCAATATTTTTTTTTTCATAATGGGTTTTAACGACGCACTGTAATGATTGCTAAGATCTATTGGCGTCGGATGAATGGTTAATGAGATGATGGGATGATGAGATGAAGGTTTTTATGGGTATTGGAAAGGATAGTGGGAAGGAAGCGGTCGTGGCCAATATTGTGGGAACCATCCCGGCATTAGCCTAGACTACAGAGGGAAACCACGAAAACCCCTGTAAAGATGGACGGTATTATTATTTATTTTTTTTATTATTATTATTATTTAACTCTTGCAAATGCACATAAATGCGCGGTGGCAAGTTCCCTAAGTACCCCTATCCCACCATCTCCTTAACCCTCTGACGGAATAACTTTAACCTGATTTCATCCCCTTCAAAAACATTTCTACTAAGCCCATTCCAGTCCCTACCTGTCCTATTTAAGAAAGAGAATTTACCGACATCTAATGTAGCCCCCTTTATGACTACCGCTCTATCATGACCCCGCCTACCTCCATACCCTGACTTATTTCTTTTTATCAACTCATGCAGCTCCCCCCACCCCCCTCTCCCTCCATTACCCTGAAGAAATTACATAAACGATCCTCCTTCCTCCGTATTTCCAATTTCTGCCACCCCAGGTCTCTCATCATCTCAGTTGGACTCTCCAACATTCTTACCCTCTCCCCCCTTTCATTCTCATCCCATTTCCACCTCCTAACCCTACCTGTAACCCTTCTCACAGCAATCCTTTGAACCCTTTCCACATCCCTTATCTCACCTAATCTATAAGGATCCCAAACTGAACTAGCATATTCTACCATGGGACGCACTAACGAGAAATATGCTTTTTCCTTAATCTCCATACCTGCCCCCCTAAGTTGCCTCATTACAAAGTTTAGTGCATTTATACTCTTTTTTACTATTCTCTCAATCTGACTCCCCCACCCTAGACGCCTATCAAATACCACCCCCAAATACTTGTAGTTTTCCACCAACTCCAGCGTCTTCCCTCCTACCTCATACACTACATCTGTCCTTATGTTTCTCTTACCGAATGTGACTAACTTGCACTTTCCTGTATTCAACCCCATCTTGTTTGACTGAACCCAACGATTAATTGCCGCTAAATCTACCTGAAGAGCTACTACATCCTCCTCTGTAATGATTTCCCTATATAACACACAATCATCTGCAAATAACCTTATTTTCGAATCAACAACACTAGTCAGATCATCTATATATAAATCAAACAGTAAGGGACCCAACACACTACCCTGTGGAACTCCTGACGTTACCTTAGTCTCACTTGAAACCTCTGAACCCACCCGAACTCTTTGCACTCTATCCTGAAGAAAGTTTCCAATCCAATTAACCAACCCAGCATTCCCAACGGACATTTTTAACTTCCCTAATAATATATTGTGATCTACCTTATCAAAAGCCTTCTCGAAATCTAAAAACACTGCATCAACACGTCCCCCCCTATCAACTACCCCAGCCAACTCTTCTGCAAAACCTAACAACTGCGTCTCACATGAATAACCCTTCCTAAACCCATGCTGCACTTCTGAAATACTCCTTCTTTCATCTACCTTCTCCACTACTCTCTTTATAACCACCCTTTCCATTATCTTACACACATGCGATGTTAAACTAATTCCCCTGTAGTTGTCTACCCTACCCCTTTGCCCTCCCTTTGTAATTGGAACCACCTCCGCTTTTTTCCAAACTTGCGGTACTTTACCTGCTGTGAGTGAAGCTTGAAACAACCTTAGCAAATAACCTACAACTCCCCTACCCGCTAATTTCAGTAGATCGCTTTGCACCCCATCTATGCCTGGCGACTTCCCACTTTTAAGTTTCCTTAATACATTCCACACTTCTCTCTCTGTAAGCAGAACCTCCTCCCCATCCCCCTCTATTGATCGAACCGGGTCCGATATGTCCCTTCACCTCCCGGATCACACGAAGCAATTGAGCTAACCACTCAGCTACTGTGCCGGTATTTTTTTTCAATTATTCAACTATATTTCATTTCTCTATATATTGATATCAAAATTGTATTTTATACTGATTGTTATCCTGTAAACTTTTTATACCAATGAATTTATTGACCAATGAAGGTTGTTTATATATGACAGATTAAGTGAAAACGCACAAAACTACGATCCTGAGAATAGATCGTTTCCTCCCCGTGACCTTCCCGTGACCTTCATTATATACATCACTATATTCTGTACTAGACTTGCTCCCACGAGAAGAGAAGGCCATCTATCATCATAACAATCACAAATATAGCCGTGGTATTTGTATAGTTGTGGTATTTCGAGGGTCGACGAGATTTACAATCAGAAACACAACTGAATCTTCCAAAATAATCAACAATAAATCTGCAATTAATATTCCTATATAATTGACAAGTAGATGTATATAATCTATAAACTGATGGAACGAATGGAATTGTCAACAGATTCGCTAACATGACAGTCAAAAATAAGAAAAACATATTGAAGGGCTTGAAGTGCCATTGAAAATACTTGAATCATTCAAAACCTGTTGATTCGATTATAACACGTGCTTTTGATATTGTCATTCAATCCTAACGGTTGTCACGGTCCATAAGATCAGGGCTATAAATATATAACGTGTAGTCCTATCAAGTTATTTCAATATGAAATATCATAATGGAAATTAAATTTTGACAAACTTTGTGCTTTCTTTTTATAATACACTCAAATTTGTGAGGCTTCTTACTTTCAAGTCCAACGTGTTGAAAAGTCTGTTAAAAAAAAATTGATATTCGACCTGTTTCTTTCGTGAATACAAGTATAAATAATATTTTTACTATAACACATGTTCGTAATAAAACTAGAAAAAATAAAACAGTAATCACAGATCCGTTGCCAACGGAAACAGTTATACACATTCAATGATTTAGATGATGCGGATGATTTAGCACGAATAAACGAGTGGTAGATTAAGTGGACCAGTTGGGTGGCACGAACATTTCTACGTGGTACGTAAATATCAACAACATCGAGCCGAGGTTCTGATGAGTGGGTTCTATTCATTCTCTTCGTGACACATTGGCACACTTCTTCACAAACGTTCCGCTTTCGATCAGAACTCAAATTGTAGCTCTGATTAGGATAGACTAGGAAAACGTCAAAAGTATGTGGTGATGGAGTGAATCTCAATCCAACCTTCAATCTTCAATCTCTAATCTTCAATCTTCAATCCTCAATCTGATTTTCAATTCAATTTTAGCCCAATTTTTAGTGAATCTTAATCTAACCTTCAATCTTCGATCTCTAATCTTCAATCTTCAATCCTCAATCTGATTTTCAATTCAATTTAAGCCTAATTTTTAGTGAATCTTAATCTAACCTTCAATCTTCAATCTCTAATCTTCAATCTTCAATCCTCAATCTGATTTTCAATTCAATTTTAGCCCAATTTTTAGTGAATCTTAATCCAACCTTCAATCTTCAATCTCTAATCTTCAATCTTCAATCCTCAATCTGGTTTTCAATTCAAGTTAAGCCTAATTTTTAGTGAATCCTAATCTAACTTTCAATCTTCAATCTCTAATCTTCAATCTTCAATCCTCAATCTGATTTTCAATTCAATTTTAGCCCAATTTTTAGTGAATCTTAATCTAACCTTCAATCTTCAATCTCTAATCTTCAATCTTCAATCTTCAATCTGATTTTCAATTCAATTCAAGCCTAGTTTTTAGTGAATCTTATAATCTAACCTTCAATCTTCAATCTCTAATCTTCAATCTTCAATCCTCAATCTGATTTTCAATTCAATTTTAGCCCAATTTTTAGTGAATCTTAATCTAACCTTCAATCTTCAATCTCCAATCTTCAATCTTCAATCCCCAATCTGATTTTCAATTCAATTCAAGCCTAATTTTTAGTGAATCTTAATCTAACCTTCAATCTTCAATATCCAATCTTCAATCCCCAATCTGGTTTTCAATTCAATTCAAGCCTAATTTTTAGTGAATCTTAATCTAACCTTCAATCTTCAATCTCTAATCTTCAATCTTCAATCTTCAATCTGATTTTCTATTCAATTCAAGCCTAATTTCTAGTGAATCTTAATCTAATCTTCGATATATATTCTTCTATTCATCTTTATGAAATCATCTTTGTGGCCAATCATTGATTTAATCACCTTCCATCACTCACTGTAAAAATCATGTATATTCACATTTTCCGTATTTCACTAACACAATTCATATTCACATTTTTATCAATCTTCACTTACTTTCATTTTATTTTGATTCCACCTTTGATATAATAATTCCCCCGTGTTCTCTCATTCATTTTTTTTTGTATTCATTCATAATATAGATTTGTGATTTTATTGAACGTTTTATATTGCTTGTTATTCTGTGTCTTATAGGGTAACTCTATTGTGAGCAGAGACTGAATAAAGTTTTTTTTAAATATAATCCAATTTAATCCAACATTAATCTTTTGATTAATCTCAATCTGATCTGATCTAATCTTCATTTAGTAATCTTCAGTTTATGTCTTTATTATATTGGAGAAAAGTGTGTCGCTCTCTGTAGCTCAGTCGACTAAGGCAAACGCTTCAGGAACTGAAGTCAGCGCTCATTACAACCTGCTCACAGTCGTATCCCCAAACTCGATTTGTCTGGAATAATCCTTATCCTATCATCACTCATTGTGATTGACAAGGTTTCATCACTCCATTTGACTGATCAATATTAAACTAGGCAAACGCGTTATGTGTTGCCGCGTTGATGGATGAGCTGGAACATATCACCTTATCTTTGGATCAGTTATTATATATATATACACATTGAGATCCAAACCATTACATCACTGCCATCTTATTTTCCATTATTTATTTATATGATAATAAAGAAGGCTTTGTTTTAATCGTTCACAATCAAGTGGTGACACTTGTTGCTTTGATTTAATAGGTATCTTAATAGATTTGAATAATTAACACAAATTACATTATATATTTTTTTACATCAAAACAGCTGATCCGATTCAAGTGAAAGTTCGAAATAATGTGTATAATTATTGGATTAAAATTCCCTGATGATTTGAATCTTCTCAGATGAAATATTTTTCACGAATTTTTTCCTCCAGGTTATTCTAATGGGATTTTTGAAAACTTTGGAATGAGTTTTCTCAGAAGTGGTAAAACCGATCGCGTTTCAAAACTATACAGTTTCGAATTGAATAAGGATACTTGTGTGTGCCAAGTTTCAACTGATTTTGAATTTTCGTCTGACCTGTGGAGCGCGAACAAAAAACAAAAAAAACAAAAAACGGGCACTTTTTTTTCGGGTATGGCGAAATTGAGTCTTCGCTTCGCTCATCCAATTACTACCAACAAACTATTCTCCCACGTTCTTTTTATTCGATTTTTCATCTTTTCAGTTCATAAGTAATCGCTGTTGGATCACAAAAACATCTTTTGATCAGATTTTAATAAAGCACGTTCATATAACAGTAGATTTGAAACAATGAAAAATATGCTCAGTTGTTATTTGAAGGTTGAAAATGTATGCCTTTTCTTTAAAATGTTTCTAGATGATGGAAAAACTAAAAATCATTGTATAATTTTGCACGAGCAGAAAATGTGAAATATGAAAAGACTCGGAAAAATCTCATTTCCGGTAATGTTCAGTACTTTCCGGATTCATTATTTCAAGTTTCAATCTGAAAGTTAATGCATTCGGTATCAATCAAAATTACAATGGTTCATTGTATCAGATATCAAAAAATATTGACTGTGACTTGTTCATATATACTGAGTGTACTGCTTTATAAATGGGACCAACCCACAATTATTTATAATAAATTCACAAATTCACGATCATGATACAAGAGAAGGAGAAAACTTCAGATCCAAAAAGAATAGTTTAAATAGCTGACAGGGATCCCATAACTGTTGGCACATACCTTTGTAATAATTTACCAACTATTTAAAAAAAAAACAGACCAGTTCAAGAGTAATATTCAAGGAAAGAGTTGAAAGTTTCCTTATTTCACATTCATTTCATACCATTAACAGATTCTTGAAAGCTTCTACTTGCAGATGTGATTACTGTGTGAAAATAAAAGGGAATGAATGGTGATTAAATGTGGTTGACGAATGTACAAAAACATATGACTTTGACACGATTGTTTTCAATTTTAATTTTAATTTTTTCCATTATAACGCTATCAACTATTATATATATATATTTTTTTTTTTATTTACACATTTTTAGTACAAATTATAAAATCTGGAACTCTGCTACTGAATATTCTACAAAGCCTCTGATGAGACTTAAACTTAAACTTATACTATAACTTGACTTATTTCAATACTGGTACTTTTATAATCAAATGTAAATATGAGTGTGATTCTAATTACAATTGATATGGAATACAAATTAAAAATATATAATATATATAAGATACATTACACATTTCCTTTAGTGATCATGATGTCTATGAGTTGATACTGTGGTCACGATGTAGATATACCACAATATAAAAAGGTGACCCGACTCGGGTCTTGAAAGTGGAATATTTCCGCGGTCAGAATCTGAGTCCAGCGTCCCGATTGCCTATAGTGCAACTATCGCTTTTCTACTGAACTATTTCAAACAACAATGCTATACACGGCTCAGTAGAATTATAATGTTAGCAGTTGTGCATTTGTTATTTACGAGAATTAAAGATATTGTTAGTTCAACGATTTCACCGGTACCGTAGCCACTCTTATCTACATCTAGTTCTCAAGGGAATCCGCTCAATCGTGACAGGCAATCGTGACCTTTGGCTCTGAACTGACCGCAACAAACCACAAATGCCTTCCATGTTATCAGTATATGAGTTGGGTCACCTTCTTTATTGGACGAGCTTTAGCGAGGATTCAATTTGACTTATTGAAAAAAATTGTGTTCGTTTTCATGTTTTTTTTTGTTGTTTGTTTTTTTAATGTTTTTTTGTCGGTTCTCCACAGGTCAAACGGCTATAGCTATCAACTTCCAACTTTTTTTTATCATGGTTCCTCATCTACCTTACATCTGTATAGTTTTGTGGCATTATCGGGTGGTAACTTTTATTTTTATGAATTTTAGAAATTTCAAAAATACCCATTAGAATAACACGGCGGGAAAAAAAATTATTTTCAAAAAAATTGAAATTTTGTGTGAAGTTGAATAACATTCTGATACACATTTATGGAAATTCTCAGCTTGATCGGGTCAGCCATTTTGGAGAAAAAACATGAAATGTACTAAATTGGTACCACTCGAAGCAGTTTTTACCCATTTATAACTAAAATGTTACCCAAGTGGCGAATTTAGGCAAAAGTTTGGCAATAAAGTCGACATACTATTATTTTCCGCTCGTCTAACAACGCGTATATAGCGTTTTCCCAGTATTATGATGAAATAGGTTGGTATCACTACATCGTGTTGTAGTTCTACGTACGGTGCTAATTTATCGACACTGATGATGATCATCATAAAACAATTGAGAATTAATTAACTCTCAGTATAACCGTATCATGGCTAGAGATGGTAGAATTACTTCATCGACTCTGGTATAATAAGCGGCCTAGTGACCTAAACCAAGTTACAAAGTTGACCCAAGTTTTGTAATTAGCTACCAGAGTGAGCTAGTATTTGACCGCAGCCAATACTGAGAAGTCACAATAGTGTGAGCTCGCATTTCAATACAAGTAAAACGGCTCTACTGATTCAATCTCCTTGAAAGGAAATATTAGATCTCTTCACGTGGGAAAACTAGAATATATATACTTGACAAACACGTTCGGTGTTTCTATTTGTATAACCAGCGAACATCGCATATTGGTTTAATATAGACGTCTCATAAAGTGGTTCACAAACACACACACACACAACCACATACACATCCACACACACATACACATACACACAGTCAAACCCACACACACACACTCAGAGAGTCACACATGGCGAACAGATTATTGTTACGCGGTTTTCTGGATTTGTCACAAAAAAATATGAAGAACAATATCATTCCCCCCCCTCCCCCTCCCAACCCTCATATAGATCACCACGCTACCATTTGACTTTCATCCCCTTTTGTTTCCAATACAATCCCTTTCTTCCCTTATCTCTCCCGGTTCATCCCTCTTCTCCTCCTCCTCCTGCGACCTCTGTTATTGGCTGCTCGCGACGACACTGTGTATGTGGCTTGTCGCCATTACATGAACGCCGTTTGGTGACCTTTTCGAGGTCAGGTGACACGTGGGGGGGTGATGTTATTAGGAGATAGAGTTATTGACACGTGGGAGATGTTAGTCTGTCATCATTATTGTTTGTTTAACGACCCCACCAACAGCTAGGTTATACGGGGGTACGGATGAGCAGGTGATTATGAAAATATGAAGTGATGTTAGTGTAAGGACGTTCACAAAAACCCATGCCTTATGCGGGACTCGAACCCACGCCTAACGGTGACATCAGTTTCTGAAGCTGTGCCTCAGCTGACTGAGCTATCGAAGACGGCTTTGGCAGAGTTGATTCGAGGACTCGAGATTTCACATTGTTTTAGCAAATAGTGGTTGTGAAATGTTCTGCTCCGTTGATTGGTGGATATCCGTTTGACCATAGATCTATATTACCAACATACGTCACTCAACGTTACGAAGGCGTACATATTTGTTTCTCGGCAGTAGCTTCACACCGCTTTGCAAACCGGGAAGTGTCGGCCATATTAGACATATAATAGGATGAGCGAGATATCTGAATAGTATAATCATGAGTCCTGCATTTGCTACTTTATCGACTCTGGTATTCTACACACTTTGTCCTTCATTTAATTACTACTTTATCTCCTCTGGTATTCTACACACCTCAACGAATATGAAGAATAGTTGATTCTTGGGAAAATATCGAGTCTAGAAAGCAGTAAATCTTTTCTCATTTCCATTATATTTGATGAATAAAAACAGTTATTTGAATTTTTTTCTTCGAAACGGCCGGTTCGAATTGCTTATAAAATGGTGGTTATGTGTATCATTCATGTTTGAACACTAAGAGAGAATTTTATTTTTCTCGGGGAGGATTCATTTTTTCAAATTTTCTTACCCAGCCTAATCTTAGAAGGTTTTTGAGAACTTTGACATGATATTTCTCAAAATCGGTCGAACCGATTCATTCCAAAAACTTTAAAGTTCAAAGTTGTGAGAGTGTGCCCGTACAAAAAAAAGTTTCATGTTGATCAATCAACCCATGAGACCTGTGCAGTGCTTTAAAAAAAAAAAAAAAAAAAACACACACAGACGAAGCTGTATAAGAGTGGGATGGAGTCTTCGCTACGCTCATCTAATTACTGATAATATAGAATGCCTTGCTTAGATTCTATTTTTAAATGTCCAATATGGCCGCCGAGATTGGAACGAGCATATGTCGCTGTCGGCTGTAGGAGTAACGTATCTCTGTGAGGTGATATATTATATCTATGGTGGTTATATGATCAAGCGATGTTAGAGAGAGTTGTTTATGGATCTTGTCTGTATCGAGAATGTGTGGGTTTAATACTGCAATTGGTAACGTAGAGCTAGGTCGACATTCAAACATAATTTGATACCTGGTACATTTTTATACTCAAACACTTGAACACATATGTTGTCATGCATCTCAAAAACTGTAAAATGAGGGAAATACTATCAATTTCATCAATATATATATACATATATATATATATATATATATATATATATATATATATATATATATATATATATATATATATATATTTATATATACATATATATATATATATATATATATATTTATATATACATATATATATATATATATATATATATATATATATATATATATTTATATATACATATATATATATATATATATATATATATATATTTATATATACATATATATATATATATATATATTCATTTATATATATATATATATATATATATATATATATATATATATATATATATATATAAATATATATATATATATATATATATATATATATATATATATATATATATATATATATATATATATATATGGATCTTCAAAATGAGGTCGTCTACCAACATTCAAACACAAATATCATTGCTATATTTGTGAAGTCGTGAAATTGTGATATTGTTAGGATGGTATGATTTTTCAGGATGAGGTTTACGATCGATAAAAAATGGAACTACTCCAGTTCTTCAGAGTATGTGATTGTTACTTTTATTATTTTTATTCAAGTACATAATTATATTCACCGTTTCTTATAGTCATTTTACGTCCATATGGCGTCTGCTTGCGAGGTGAAATCAGTCATTCCAATATTTTATTCGCTATACTGTGTCATCGGTCCGGAGACATATATTTTTGTTATTATTGGAAATTAGGTATTCCAACAAATTAATATACTGATACATTAATATACTATACTAATATACCAATAATATACTAATGTATACTACATTAATATATTAATATATTAATATATTAATATTATTTATTATATAAATTAGGTACCAACAGACATTTTACGCTTGCGGCTCCGTGGCCTATGAAAATGTATCTCTATTTCATGTATAAAGAAAACATGTTTCGAAAAAAACAGACCATGTTATATATGAGAGAACCTCATCATTCTGTGTCTATTTTATATAATGACTCATCAAATGACAAAAAGTCAATTCAAATGTAATTTATTCAAGTCGAGGGTAAGGACATTTCTCTTGAAGAAAGCATTTAATTTGAAGAAGCAATTCCAAATCTTTATCTTCATTCTCAATAAGTGGTCCAAGAAGATGGAACGAGTTGCCAACATCATTAAAATCAGTAAGATCCCTAGGTCTATTCAAATTATCATACAAAAATCAACTTTTAGTGAAGCAAAATTCAGAGATAGTTTTAAAAAATCATGTTTAATTTAGTTCTGATCTGTCAGCTCTTCCTGTTTTTTTTTTCCTTTTCCATTTGTAAATTTATAGTTCTTTTTATTACATCATTATTTGCATTCTAGTCATTATACTCATAAGGTTAGGTGGAAGAGCAGAAACTCATGTATCTGAACCTCGCCATTCCATTTTTGTTAAATAATCATTTCATTTTTAATTTTTATATGTAAATTGTTATTTCTGTGTTTCTTTTGTTAATTATTCAAAAATGAATGAAGACCACTTATTATTATTATTATTATTATTATTATTTTATTCTACTGAAGAGTGTCCATGTATATAAGTAACTTTGAACTAAAGTGTTGAACATTGTTGAACACTGTAACTATTTTAACGTGTATCATCTTGCAATTATTCAGTCCCATATGATAGAGTAATTATTATTACTAGGAAAACGCGGGATGCGCGTTGTTAGACGAGCTTAGGGGTATAGAAATCTAGAATGAAAAATAATTTGTCAACCCAATCTACATCTACAGACCTTGGATCACTCCAAACGTTCAAAAACCTTACGAGAATCAGTTATGTCACGGCCTTCCTCTTCATTCATTTCAATCGTTTTGAATTAATTGGCGACACTTGTTGATATAGATTTAATTGATTCCCGTAATAGCCTAAATTGATGGGAAAATGCTTTATAAATGCGTTTTCTTCGTTATTTCTCATCCGATTGATGCGAAAAATCTCTCAAAATGTGCTTAATAGTTTCCTCTATATTCGGCGAAAATTTGAGAGGTCTTGAAAAATTTTGATTTTTCAAGTATTTTCCTCCGGGTTATTCTAATGGGGATTTTTGAAATTTCTAAAATTCATAAAAAAAAAAGTTACCACCCGATAATGCCACAAAACTATACAGATCTAAGTTAGATGAGGAACCATGACGAAAAAAAGTTTGAAGTTGATAGCTGTAGCCGTTTGACCTGTGGAGAACCGACAAAAAAACATAAAAAAAAAAAAAAAAAAAAAAAAAAACATAAAAACGAACACCAATTCTTTTCAGTATGTCAAATTGAATCCTCGCTGAAGCTCGTCTGATTATCATTATACAAATGTATCACAAAACCTAATTCACATAATTTGTTTTTGTTATTTGCTTGCTACTTATTCTGTAGATATCCCAATTCTGCTTATAACTTCATCACTTACAACCTGATGTTCATGATAGTTCTCACACGAACCCTCGATTCACTTGATTATTAGCATTTATTGAACTGTTTTTCTCACCATTCATGATACATCTTCTAATATCTCACTTTAAATAATTATATGAGCATAGCGAAGATTCCATCCCACTCTTATGGAGCTTTGTCTGTGTGTGTTTTTTTGTTTGTTTGTTTGTTTGTGGGCACTGCACAGGTCGCATGGTTTGACTGATCAACATGAAACTTTTCTCGTACGAGCCAACTTTTACAACTTAGAACTGTATAGTTTTTGGAATGAATCGGTCGATTAGATTTTGAGAAATATCATGTCAAAGTTTTCAAAAACCTCATAAGATTAGGCTGGGTGAGAAAATTTGAAAAAAAATGAAACCTCTCCGAAAAAAATGAAATTTTCTCTGAGTGTTCAAACATAAATGATACACATAACCACCATTTTGTAAGCAATTCGAATCAGCCGTTTCGAAGAAAAAAATTCAAATAACTGTTTTTATACATCAAATATTTAGAAATGAGCCAAGATTCACTGCTTCCTAGATTCGATATTTGCCCAAGCATTAAATATTCTTCATATTCGTCAAGGTGTGTAGAATACCAGAGAAGATAAAGTAGCAATTGAATGAAGGACAAAGTGTGTAGAATACCAGAGTCGATAAAGTAGCAAATGTAGGACTGTTATTCTGACTTATTCAGATATCTCGCTCATCTTACAACACATATTTCGCGTTTGCCTAGTTTTAATTACTAACATGTATACACACCACAGCCTTCTTTATTCAGATCATTCTTCTCTGATACTGCCCTTTCACTCGGGGTATGCTTCCCATGTTAACCGATGTCCAATTATTTTAGTTCACAAAATAGCCGATGGTGCCGTTGTTTCCAGACCATGACGTCACTTTCCAAAGACATTCAAGTATATCAGTCTATTTGATATGTCATATCTGCGAGGATACGAACAACTTTGGGAATTTCTTACGAGAATTTAAACTAGGCGCGCATTCAATTGGCCCGTGACTGTGAGTTTACTAACTTTGTTATGACAATAATATGAAGGATTGTATTCAATAATATTACGGAATATCATCGGGACACGTTCCTGAATGATGCTTATTGCTTGGTATAACATATATATCGTTCAAGTTTGAACCTCGGTAAGCCTGAAAGCCCTAGTTGAAATATAAATATGACATAACCTCAATAACGTAGCAGGAAATTGAAAAATTATGAGAGAATGACATTTGTTCAAAGTTGAAACTTTCGATACCAGAGTGCAGTACATACCAGACCATGACGTCATTTTTCCCTGCGCGAGCAAATATGCGCGAACCCGTCAAAATAGCCCGAGTGAAAGGGCAGTATAAGAAAAGAATGAATAAAGAAGGCTGTGATACACACTCACATTCCCCAGCACAAGATTACTCTCATTGGGGAATTCTCATTTTTGTACCCTTATTTCCTGTATACCATTTGAAGAACAAAATAAATTGAATTGAATATATACTTTGTGATTTGTATACACCCACAAATATATGCCTTTTTCAAACCTTGTGGTTATTTTATGAGCATATAATTATATAAATATAACATTGTACAAAACAATTCAAATACAATTACATGAATTGAAAGAAAAAAATCCTATCGAAACCATGAAACAATGAAACCTTGAAGTTCCAGCGAGATTAGGCAATAATTAATGTTTTACAATTATTATGTTGGTATACCACTTTCTTCTTGCGTGGATACAGACATCAGTGGTAAAAAGCGGAACTTATGAGGAGTAACAAAATAAAGTGAACATATATATCTCAACAATGGTATATTTCTCGAATGTGACATTGTTGACAGTTGTTTTGCAACCTTTCATCAGCCTTATTGCATTCATAAGTGCGTTGTGTTCAAATGTAGTGGCGAGTTGAACGGAAAAGGTTGCTGTTACACTGTCAGTAATGAACCAAGGAAGTTTTGATACGTCACAAAATGTAGGAATACAGCAAGATGCATGGAGGGCTTGTTTGCGGCCGGGAGATGGTGCTTTCACTTATCTTAAAAACACGTATCAATCTATGAAGACAATTATGTGTAATATGGATCACTGCTCTATCTGGTGGTGATTTGTAAATGTGTAGAAACTGGATGTGATGCCTTCTCTATACCTCAAATATTGACATCTTTGATGCAGTGCATGTTGGCATCCAAGATGCACTGCATGTTGGCATCCAAGTTGCGATGGAAAGAAACAAATACGCTAGGCTTAAGAGAAAGAATATTTACCGATAATGCAATTAAACTAGTCAAACGCGAAATATGCGTTGTAAGATGAGCGAGATATCTGAATAAGGTATAAAAGTCCTTGAAGTAGTTCTAACCTTGCTACTTTATCGACTCTGGTATTCTACACACCTTGATATCTGAATAAGCTATTAAAGTCGTTAAAGTAGTTCTACTCTTGCCACTTCATTGACTCTGGTATTCTACACACCTTGACGCATATAAAAAATACTTCATTGTTGGTCAACTCTTGAATCTAGAAAGCAGTGAATCTCGAAAACTCAATTCTGTCACAATTTTTATGATATATTTTATGAATATTAGCAGTCATTTTATTTTTTTTCTTCAAAACGACTGATCAGAATTGCTTAAAAAATCGTAATAATGTGTAAAATCCATGTATACACATTTAAAGAGAATTTCATTCCATTTGGAGAGATTTTATTTTTCAACATTTTCCGCCCAGCCAAATCTTATGGGGTTTTTAGAAACTTTGAGATGATGATTCTCAAAATAGGTCTCACCGATTCATTCCAAAAACTATACAGTTCTAAGTTGGATGAGTTTGCGTGTACAAAAAAAGTTTCATGTTGATCAGTTAACCCTTGCGACCTGTGGAGTGCTTACAAAAAAAAAAAAAAAAAAAAAAAAAACACACAGACAAAGCCCTATAAGAGTGGGATGGAGACTTCGCTACGCTCATCAATGAAATATGAATACCTATTCGTTTGGGAGATGCGGACTTCTCACACGATTCCGATCACATATATAAATCGTCCGGATGTTAGTTACTAGTAATACTAGGAAAACGCGGGATTTGCGTTGTGAGATGAGCTTAGAAGTATGGCAATCTAGAATGAAAAATAACTTGTCAGCTCAATTTACATCTACAAACCTTGACTTACTTCAAACGTTCAAAAACCTCACCTGCAACTTGTTGATATTTATAGTAACCTGCAACCTGTCGCATAAACACTTTGCGAAACCAATTGATCCAAATATTCAATAAAATGTACACGTTTATTGCGTTTTCTTCATTATTTCTCATTCGATTGTTGTAAAAATCTCTGAAAAGATGTATAATAGTATTTTTCATATTCTGTGAGAATTTGAGAGCTTTTGAAAAATTCTTGTTTTTCAAGTATTTTTCCTCCGGGTTATTCTTATGAGGATTTTCCAAACTTTCCGATTATTTTCCGGAAAAACCTTCCGACCGATTCCTCTGAATAACAATCCCAACCTATTCTGGTATGACAACAACGTTCAGAAAAAGTTTCAAGTCGATTGATTCATTTCTCTGACCTGTATGCCGCGTACATAGTTACAAAAAAAAAAAAAAAACATAAAAACGAAGCCCGTTTTTTTTCAGGGTGTGAAATGGAAAGCTTCGCTACGCTCATCTAATAACTTGCGTTGTTACTATACTAGGAAAACGCGAGATGCGCGTTGTGAGATGAGCTTAGAAGTATGGCAACCTAGAATGAAAAATAACTTGACAGTTCAATTTACATCTGCAAACCTTGACTTACTTCAAACGTTCAAAAACCTCACCTGCAACTTGTTGATATTCATAGTAACCTGCAACCTGTCGCATAAACACTTTGCAAAACCAATTGATCCAAATATTCAATGAAATGTACACGTTTACTGCGTTTTCTTCATTATTCCTCATTCGATTGTTGTAAAAATCTCTGAAAAGGTGTATAATAATATTTTTCATATTCTGTGAGAATTTGAGAGCTTTTGAAAAATTCTTGTTTTTCAAGTATTTTTCCTCCGGGTTATTCTTATGAGGATTTTCCAAACTTTCCGATTATTTTCCGGAAAAACGTTCCGACCGATTCCTCTGAATAACAATCCCAACCTATTCTGGTATGACACTGACGTTCAGAAAAAGTTTCAAGTTGATCGATTCATTTCTCTGACCTGTATGCCGCGTACATAATTACAAAAAAAAAAAACATAAAAACGAAGCCCATTTTTTCAGGGTGTGAAATGGAAAGCTTCGCTACGCTCATCTAATCAATTACTTCACAGTTTGAATGATAGACAATTATTTAACCTCACTATCTCCGTTTTAATTCTTACGAGACTGTTTCAGACAACTGAGCAAAAGTGAACGTCATTACACGTGTATTTGTAAACAAAGTTAGTTCCTTTTATCACTACTGCCTACGCACGGTCAAGAGTTCTAAATGCGCGGACAGAAATCGTGACATATTTTCAACATGGGAGGGATAGGAAGTAAAAACACCATCTCAAACGGGCAAACGCAACCCTCAATGCATTTTGCAGTAAGGGGACGTCCCTAAATTATGTCACACTTTTTTAGGCCACTTTGAACCCCCCCCCCCTCTCTCTCCCTTGTCACAGTTGGTCACAAAACCTATCACTCTCCCCCTTTAAATACGTCACAAATTCTCATCCTCCCCCTCTAACAAGAAGAATGAAATTAACAGGCAGCAAAGGTACAATAAAGTAATCAAATCAGAATATTCATTTCTTCATGTTCACTTTTTGAGTAGTCAAACTTGATAATTATTTGAAATGCATCTGCTGTTTCTAGGGTGGGTATAAATATAAAAATCTATAAGAATGGCGCCAAATACATAGAACAAAAAAATGGTACGACGCACAGTTGCCTTCCCCACTCCCCCTTGTAACACCTTGTCACAAATCTTGACAACCACCCTCCCCCCTAAGCTGTGACGTAATTTATGGACGTTCCCTAAATAGATTCACAAAACAATACAATTTTCTAAAGATGTAACATTGTTTACAGTTGTATGCGACTTTTTGCCAGCCATATTGGGACTTGGAAGCGCGATGTGTCGTTACTTTTGGTGTCGTATAGAAGGAAATGTTGGAGACAGTTTGCAGTCAGATAGCAAATACAGACGGGCAGAAATTGGTTGCTTCCTAGTTGCAGTGATATTAGTTAATCCCAGCTCTGCCATTGCCAACTTGATAACATAATAAAACTGTACACAGCAGTCGAACTTAAATCCACACAAGAAATCGTCTGATACTTTTCATATCAAACTAACTAGATAGATTGTTACTTCTGTTATTTTACTAACTAGGAAAACGCTATATACGCGTTCTTAGACGAGTGGAAAGTAAAAGTATGTCGACTACATTGCCAAACTTTTGCCTAAATTCGCCAATTGGGTAACATTTTAGTTAGAAATGGGTAAAAACGGCTTCGAGTGGTACCAATTTAGCACATTTCATGTTTTTTCTTCAAAATGGCTGACCCAATCAAGCTGAGAATATCCAGAAATGTGTATCAAAATGTTATTCAACTTCGGACAAAATTTCAATTTTTTGGAAAATAAAAAAAAAATTCAATTTTTTTCCCGCCGTGTTATTCTAATGGGTATTTTTGAAATTTCTAAAATTCATACAAAAAAGTTGATATCCGATAATGCCACAAAACAATACAGATCTAAGTTAGATAAGGAACCACGATGAAAAAAAGTTTGAAATTGTTGGCTGTAGCCGTTTGACCTGTGGAGAACCGACAAAAACACATAAAAAAACAAAACAAAAAAAAACATAAGAACGAACACCAATTTTTTTCAGTATGTCAAATTAAATCCTCGCTAAAGCTCGTCTAACAATATTCATTTTCATCACGACAAAAGCCCGAACCACAATAACCATAAAACCACCCGGAACAATACATCCTCCCTCTAACACATCATCTTTAAAGATACAACATTGTTAATACGGGAGTTCCTTTCTAGATTATATCTTTAATTCACTAAGAACTGGGTCAACATTTGAAATACTTTGGCAAAGAAAAAGCATTTCTTCTGGAAATCATCCGTGAGCTCTATCAACACATACCATAAATCTCTCCATGCCACACATTATTGGCTTTTATATTAGGTGAAGCAATTTCGTACAAACTTACAAAGAAAGCCCTAATGTGAATAAAACATTTGGTAGAACGGTTTCACAGAAATGGTTGTACCAGTAGCCATTTATCTCTATTAGCGGAAGTTTTGATGATGGCGAAATTGAAATGTGCGTGGCAATGTTATTTCATCATGTCAGAAGCTATCAAGTCAATGTATATTCACCGAACGTTTGCATTATATGTCCAATATACATCCATAAATATGCAATTTCCCTCTCTTGAAGAATTGGCTTGGTCAGAACTTTTTATTCCACTGTTTTTATATGTCAAAGTGTTTGAATAGTACGGGCTTGATTCCCCGTTTCTGCAAGTTTTCATTTTTGATTTAAATTCAAAATTCAAAAATTTATTTTATTCTGTTACAGAAATTACATTGTTCGTTTCATATATTGTTATAGGCCTCTTGAAGGGCACAAAAAAAGAGATACAAATAAATACTTGAAGTTCAATTGTATTGGATCTCCATTAGCAGAAGTGAAATGGATTAAAAAAATACGGAGAATTGTTATATTGGTTTATAGTTCATATATAGACGTATACTATATATACTATATAGTGCAGTTTGTGAACTGTTTTTTTATTTATTTCTCTATTTTATAATGATGAGCTTTCCGGTCGTATCAGGTGTTAATCAGGACTTGGTTTCTCTTCTGAATACAAGTCCAAGAACTTTGGAAAAACCTTTCTCTTGATTATACGAAAGATCAGAGAAAATTACTTCTCATTGAAAAAGTCGCTCGAGAAATAGGAATCTGGGTTTCAAAGAAATACTTGTATACACGTTTCATTCCTTTCACAGAAATGTTATTTCGTTTTTAATTGAATAATTAATTAACTAAATAACCGATTGATGTACTTCACAACAACAAGGAATTCTACATGCGTCTAGACACATGATAAGATTTAATTGGTGAAGTGTCAAAAAAGTAGACTGTGAGTAAAAGGGGAACTAATTGCTTTTTCAACCTTTGTTACGATTTACTAATGCATTCCAAAAGTTCAGATACACAATCCGTTTGTCTAGATCAAGTTAATTATAGTTATCAGTCAACCATTTTGTTTTATAACGCTTTCCAACTCACGCACTTTATTATAACGGCTCTGTTGATCAGAATTTCATTGGTGGATGTTTATAAAACGTAATCAATGTCGAATTTAAAATAAGGTGTGAGTTTGATACTGATGAAGCTATATTTATACTATTGGGTCCAATACAACAAAAGTGTTGATCTGACGATTAGCGTTAATCCCACGGTTAGTGAATTGAAATAACTTTGGCATCGATATGATCAACAGCTTTAGTCCTTGGATAGGTGAATCAACAGTTTGTAGAATCGCTTTCAAATGCAATTAACTTTCCAAGCTTCGCGGTGACCTTTTTTATTTTTTAATAACATCGAAACTTGATACAAAATCATTTCCCCCAATTAAGGCCAATCAAGGATGAAAGGTAGGATCGTTTGGACGGGGCACCACAAGGGGGATCTTACCACCCCATTTTGATTGGATACAAGTTTTCAAGTTTCTGAACGTCCGTAGCACATTATGACTGTTTCTGTGATATATGTATCCGGACACAAAACACACGAATGTTGATATCTTCCACTTTGAACTAAGTCTCTTGGGCAATGATCACTCCTTTCCATCAACAGCACATGTAAAGTTTATCATTATACAAAATTGTCAAAGAAAAAAATGAGTGATAGGCCTATAAAGTTATAATCAGGCCCTTCTAATTAATGGTCGTGGCCAATTAGTACTTCATCCAAGCATTTGCTTAATTAATATCACCCGATTCTGTATTGAAACATCAACAAACTCAAAGTGGAGTGGAGGTACAGAAATAAGTATAAATATGAGTATAAATATACGAATATATTGATGAACATGGAAATGAGAGAAGGTATCGCTACGTATTATTTTATCGAAATACCATTCATTGAAATACCCTAATCTCCGACCAACTATACATGTTCAAACTGTCACACATTTATTTTCTCGGAGATATGGGATTTCTATAATTTGTTTTTTCTAAGATTTGATCTGTGGCTGAAGGTACACAAATAACATACGTAACAGCTGAATCCACTAACTATCGCTTGATCTACTAACTGTCGGTTAGTACCCGCGGGTCCCTCGCGCTCTCTGACGTCACTTCGTCTTGACCT
>OZ023329.1:8097743-8105243 GCA_964007535.1 Brachyptera risi
ATATACATATATACATATGTATGTATATATATATATATATATATATATATATATATATATATATATATATATATATATATATATATATATTTATATATATATATATATATATATATATATATATATATATATATATATATATATATGTATATATATATATATATACATATATACATATGTATGTATATATATATATATATATATATATATATATATATATATATATATATATATATACATATATATATGTATATATATGTATATTTATATATATATATATATATATATATATATATATATATATATATATAAATATATATATATTTATATATATATATATATATATATATACATATATATATATATGTATATATATATATATATATATATATATATATATATATATATATATATATATATATATATATATATATATATATATATATATATATATATATATATATATATATATATATATGGATCTTCAAAATGAGGTCGTCTACCAACATTCAAACACAAATATCATTGCTATATTTGTAAAGTCGTGAAATTGTGTAATTGTTAGGTTGGTATGATTTTTCTGGATGAAGTTTACGATCGATAAAAAATGGAACTACTCCAGTTCTTCAGAGTATGTGATTGTAACTTTTATTATTTTTATTCAAGTATATAATTATATTCACCGTTTCTTTATAGTCATTTTCCGTCCATATGGCGTCTGCTTGCGAGGTGAAATCAGTCATTTCAATATTTCATTCGCTATACTGTGTCATCTATCCGGAGACATATATTGTTGTTATTATTCGAAATTAGGTATGATGATATCCCAACAGACATTCTACGCTTGCGGCTCCGTAGGCTATGAAAATGTATCTCTATTTCATGTATAAAGAAAACATGTTTCGAAAAAAACAGACCATGTTATATATGAGAGAACCTCATTATTCTGTGTCTATTTTATATAATGACTCATCAAATGACAAAAAGTCATTCCAAATGTAATTTATTCAAGTCAAAGGTCAGGACATTTCTCTTGAAGAAAGCATTTCATTTGAAGAAGCAATTCCAAATCTTCATCTTCATTCTCAATAAGTGGTTCAAGAAGATGGAACGAGTTGCCAACATCATTAAAATCAGTAAAATCCCTAGGTCTATTCAAATTATTATACAAAAAACAACTTTTAGTGAAGCAAAATTCAGAGATAGTTTTATTAAATCATGTTTAATTAAGTTCTAATCTGTCAGCTCTTCCTGTTCTTTTTTTTTCCCTCTTCCATTTGTAAATTTATAGTTCTTTTTATTACATCATTATTTGCATTTTAGTCATTATACTCATAAGGTTAGGTGGAAGAGCAGAAACTCATGTATCTGAACCTCGCCATTTCATTCTTGTTAAATAATCATCTCATTTCTAATTTGCATATGTAAATTGTTATTTCTGTGTTTCTTTTGTTAATTATTCAGAAATGAATAAAGCCAATTATGTGGTAAGATCGCCCTTGTGGTGCCCCGTCCAAACGATCCTATCTTTCATCCATAGCCTTAATTGGGGAACAATGATTTTGTATCAAGTTTCGATGTTATTAAAAAAAAAAAAAAAATATTATTATTATTATTTCATTCTACTGAAGAGTGTCCATGTATATAAGACTATAAGTAACTTTGAACTAAAGTGTTGAACATTGTTGAACACTGTAACTATTTTAACGTATATATCATCTTGCAACTATTTAGTCCCATATGATAGAGTAATTATTATTATTATCATTATACAAATGTATCACAAAATCTAATTCATATAATTTGATTTCGTCATTTGCTTGCTACTTATTTTGTAGATATTCCAATTGTGCGTTTAACCTCACTTACAACCTGTCATGATAGTTGTCACAGGAACCCTTGATTCAATTGATTATTAGCATTTATTGAACTGTTCTTCTCACCAATCATGATACATCTTCTAATATCTCACTTCAAATAATTTATATTACACACATGTACTACTTTATGATTTGTATACATCCACAAATACGCCTGTTTCAAACCTTGTGGTTATTTCATGAGCATATAATTATATAAATATAACATTGTACAAAACAACTCGAATATAAATACACTAGGAAAACGCGGGATGCGCGTTGTGAGATGAGCTTAGAAGTATGGCAATCTAGAATGAGAAATAACTTGTCAGCTCAATTTACATCTACAAACCTTGACTTACTTCAAACGTTCAAAAACCTCACCTGCAACTTGTTGATATTCATAGTGCTGCAACCTGTCGGATAAACACTTTCAACTATTTTTCCTCCGGGTTATTCTTACGAGGATTTTTCAAACTTTCCGATTATTTTCCGGAAAAACTTTCAGACCGATTTCTCTGAATAACAATCTCGACCTATTCTGATATGACACCAACGTTCAGAAAAAGTTTCAAGTTGATTGATTCATTTCTCTGACCTGTATGCCGCGTACATAATCACAAAAAATCAAACAAAACAAACATAAAAACGAAGCCCATTTTTTTTCAGGGTGTGAAATGGAAAGCTTCGCTACGCTCATCTAATGAATTGAAGAAAAAAATCCTATCAAAACGTTGAAACCTTAATGTTCTAGCAAGATTATAGGCAATAATTAATGTTTTTACAATTATTATGTTGGTATACCACTTTCTTCTTGCGATTGATACAGACATCAGTGGTAAAAAGCGGAACTTATGAGGAGTAACAAAATAAAGTGAACATATCTCAACAATGGTATATTTCTCAAATGTTACATTGTTGACAGTTGTTTTGCAACCTTTCATCAGACATATTGCATTCATAAGAGCGTTGTTCAAATGTAGTGGCGAGTTGAACGGAAAAGGTTGCTGTTACACTGTCAGTGATGAACCATGGAAGTTTTGATAAGTCACAAAATGTAGGAATACAGTAAGGGGACGTACATAAATTATGTCACACTTTTTTAGGCCACTTTGAACCCCCCCTCCCTCCCTTGTCACAGTTGGTCACAAAACCTATTACCCTCCCCCCTTTAAATACGTCACATATTCTCATACCCCCCCCCCCCCCTCTAACAAAAAAAAAATGAAATTAACAGGCTGCAAAGGTACAATAAAGTAATCAAATACCGGCACAGTAGCTGAGTGGTTAGCGCACTTGCTTCGTGTGACCCGGGAGGTGAAGGGACATATCGGACCCGGTTCGATCCCCGCCACCGTCCATCTTTACAGGGGTTTTTCGTGGTTTCCCTCTGTAGTCTAGGCTAATGCCGGGATGGTTCCCACAATATAGGCCACGACCGCTTCCTTCCCACTATCCTTCCCACTACCCATACAAACCTTCATCTCATCATCCCATCATCTCATTAATCATTCATCCGACGCCAATAGATCTTGGTAATCATTACAGTGCGTCGTTAAAACCCAATATAAAAAAAGTAATCAAATCAGAATATTCATTTCTTCATGTTTACTTTTTGAATAGTCAAACTTGATAATTATTTGAAATGCATCTGCTGTTACTAGGGTGGGTATAAATATAAAAATCTATAAGAATGGCGCCAAAAACATAGAACAAAAAAATGATACGTCACACAGTTGCCTCCCCCACTCCCCCCTTGTAACACCTTGTCACAAATCTTGACAAGCCCCCTCCCCCCCTAAGCTGTGGCGTAATTTATGGACTCCCCTAAATAGATTCACAAAACAATACAATTTTCTAAAGATGTAACATTGTTTACAGTTGTATGTGACTTTTTGCCAGCCATATTGGGACTTGGAAGCGCGATGTGTCGTTACTTTTGGTGTCGTATAGAAGGAAATGTTGGAGACAGTTTGGAGTCACATAGCAAATACAGACGGGCAGAAATTGGTTGCTTAGAAGTTGCAGTAATATTAGTTAATCCCAGCTCTGCCATTGCCAACTGGATAGCATAATAAAACTGTACAAAGCAGTCGAACTTAAATCCACACAAGAAATCGTCTGATACTTTTCATATCAAACTAACTAGATATAGATTGTTACTTCTATTATTTTACTAACTAGGAAAACGCTATATACGCGTTGTTGGACGAGCGGAAAGTAATAGTATGTCCACTTCATTGCCAAACTTTTGCCTAAATTCGCCAATTGGGTAACATTTTAGTTATAAATGGGTAAAAACGGCTTCGAGTGGTATCAATTTAGCACATTTCATGTTTTTTCCTCAAAATGGCTGACCCGATCAAGCTGAGAATTTCCAGAAATGTGTATCAAGATGTTATTCAACTTCACACAAAATTTCATTATTTTTGAAAATAGAAATGTTTCAATTTTTTTCCGCAGTGTTATTCTAATGGGTATTTTTGAAATTTCTAAAATTCATAAAAATAAAAGTCACGACCCGGTAATGCCACAAAACTATGCAGATCTAAGTTAGATGAGGAACCATGATGAAAGAAAGTTTGAAATTGATAGCTGTAGCCGTTTGACCTGTGGAGAACCGACAAAAAACATGAAAAAAACAACATAAAAACGAACACCAATTTTTTCAGTTTGTCAAATTGGATCCTCGCTAAAGCTCGTCTAAAAATATTCATTCTCATCACGACAAAAGCCCGAACCACAATAACCATAAAACCACCCGGAACAATACATCCTCCCTCTAACACATCATCTTTAAAGATACAACATTGTAAATACGGGAGTTCCTTTCTAGATGATATCTTTAATTCACTAAGAACTGGGTCAACATTTGAAATACTTTGGCAAAGAAAAAGCATTTCTTCTGGAAATCATCCGTGAGCTCTATCAACACATACCATAAATCTCTCCATGCCACACATTATTGGCTTTTATATTAGGTGAAGCAATTTCGTATACAAATTTACAAAGAAAGCCCTAATGTGAATAAAACATTTGGTAGAACGGTTTCACAAAAATGGTTGTACCAGTAGCCATTTATCTCTATTAGCGGAAGTTTTGATGATGGTGAAATTGAAATGTGCGTGGCAATGTTATTTCATCATGTCAGAAGCTATCAAGTCAAGGTATATTCACCGAATGTTTGCATTATATGTCCAATATACATCCATAAATATACAATTTCCCTCTCTTGAAGAGTTAGCTTGGCCCAAAACTTTTTATACCACTACTTTTATATGTCAAAGTGTTTGAATAGTACGGGCTTGACTCCCCGTTTCTGCAAGTTTTCATTTTTGATTTAAATTCAAAATTCAAAAATTTATTTTATTCTGTTACAGAAATTACATTGTTCATTTCATATATTGTTATAGGACTCTTGAAGGGCACAAAAAAACAGATACAAATAAATACTTGAAGTTCAATTGTATTGGATCTCCATTAGCAGAAGTGAACTATGGATTAAAAAAATACGGAGAATTGTTATATTGGTTTATAGTTCATATATAGACGTATACTATATATACTATATAGTGCAGTTTGTAAACTGTTTTTTTTATTTATTTCTCTATTTTATAATGATGAGCTTTCCGGTCGTATCAGGTGTTAATTAAGACTTGGTTTCTCTTCTAAATACAAGTCCAAGAACTTTGGAAAAACCTTTCTCTTGATCATACGAAAGATCAGAGAAAATTAATTCTCATTGAAAAAGTCGCTCGAGAAATAGGAATCTGGGTTTCAAAGAAATACATGTATACACGTTTCATTCCTTTCACAGAAATGTTATTTCGTTTTCGATTGAATAATTAATTAAATAAATAACCGATTGATGTACTTCACAACAAGAAGGAATTCTACATGCGTCTAGACACACGATAAGATTTAATTGGTGAAGTGTCAAAAAAGTAGACTGTGAGTAAAAGGGGAACTAATTACTTTTTCAACCTTTGTTACGATTTACTAATGCATTCCAAAAGTTCAGATACACAATCTGTTTGTCTAGATCAAGTTAATTATAGTTATCAGTCAACCATTTTGTTTTATAACGCTTTCCAACTCACGCACTTTATTATAACGGCTATGTTGATCAGAATTTCATTGGTGGATGTTTATAAAACGTAATCAATGTGGAATTTAAAAAAAGGTGTGAGTTTGATACTGATGAAGCTATATTTATACTATTGGGTCTAATACAACAAAAGTGTTGATCTGACGATTAGCGTTAATCCCACGGTTAGTGAATTAAAATAACTTTGGCATCGATATGATCAACAGCTTCAGTCCTTAGATAGATGAATCAACAGTTTGTAGAATCGCTTTTAAATGCAATTAATTTTCCATGCTTCGCGGTGACATTTTTTATTTTTTAATAACATCGAAACTTGATACAAAATCATTTTTCCCAATTAAGGCTATGGATGAAAGATGGGATCGTTTGGACGGGGCACCACGAGGGGGATCTTACCACCCCATTTTGATTGGATACAAGTTGTCAAGTTTCCGAACGTCCGGAGCACATTATGACTGTTTCTGTGATATGTATCCGGACTCAAAACACACGAATGTTGATATCTTCCACTCTGAAGTAGGTATCTTGGGCAATGATCACTTCTTTCCATTAACAGAGGATGTAAAGTTTATCATTATTCAAAATGGACAAAGAAAAAAATGAGTGATAGGCTGAAAGTTATGATCAGGCCCATCACTCTTCTAATTAGTGGTCGTGGCCAATTAGTACTTCATCCAAGCATTTGCTTAATTAACATTACCCGATTCTGTATTGAAAAATCAACAAACTCCAAGTGAAGTGAAAGTACAGAAATAAGTACAAATATGAGCATAAATATATGAATATATTGATGAACATGGAAATGAGAGAAGGTATAGCCACGTATTATTTTATCGAAATACCATTCATTGAGAGACACTAATGTCCGACCAACCATACATGTTCAAACTGTCAGACATTTATTTTTTCGGAGATATAGGATTTCTATAATTTGTTTTTCTAAGATTTGATCTGTGGCTGAAGGTACACAAATAACATACGTAACAGCTGAATCCACTAACTATCGCTTGATCTAGTAACTGTCGGTTAGTACCCGCGGGTCCCTTGCGCTCTCTGACGTCACTTCGTCTCGACCTTATCCATGCTGAAAAAACATCTCTCCAAGAAATGTTGTCTTATTTCTGTAAACCAATTAGGCGTCTAGCGACGACGCAGGTGGGAAGCCTACCTCACTGTGACGTCAGGTGACTCTACGGGGTTTCACGGATAGACGGAAAACATGCAGCTTTCATAATGAACATGTTTATAAAACAAGCATCAAATACTTTTTTTAAATTGAAATGAGATTTTTTCATCTAAGAGAGTTGAGTGAATATTTTTGAGGACTTGAGGCCCATTCACGATTAAACTTAACCTTAAACTTATTCCTTCAACTTATGGCTGTAAACTTACGATTTTATATACTCATTCACGATACACTTCCACGTTCTAAGTTTAGCCAATAGGATTGCGACATTTTATTTCGATAATGACGTCATGAAAGATCGATAGTGCTGAAATACACAGCTGATTTGTTTGTTGACAGTACAACAT
>OZ023329.1:8110243-8115243 GCA_964007535.1 Brachyptera risi
TTCACCATACCCGAAAAAAAAAGTGACTGTTTTTTTTTGTTCGCGCTCCACAGGTCAAACGAAAATTAAAAATCAGTTGAAACTTGGCATACACAGGTGTCATTATCTAATTCGATACTGTATAGTTTTGACGGGCAATCGGTTGATCCACTTATGAGAAAACTCATTTTAAAGTTTTCAAAAATCCCATTAGAATAACCCAGAGGAAAATATTCGTGAAATAATTTTCATCCGAGACATTTCAAATTCTCAGGGAATTTTAATATAACAATGATACACATTATTACGGTATTTCACTCAAATCAGATGAGCCGTTTTGATGTAAAAAAATATATGATGTAATTTTTGTGAATCACTCAAAACTATTAAGATACCAATTAAATCCAAGCCACAGGTGTCACCTCTTAACTGTAAACGATTAGAACAAAGCCTTCTTTATTATCATAGAAATCAATAATGAAAAATAAGATGGCAGTGATGTAATGGTTTGGATCTCAAGGTGTATATATATATATATATATATATATATATATATATATAATAACCAATCCAAAGATAAGTTGATATGTTCCAGCTCATCCATCAACGCGGCAACACAACGCGTTTGCCTAGTATAATTGAATCATTCAGTAGTTATTGTTGTATTGGTGCGATATTTTGATATATCTATTCTAAAATTATATTAAATTTGTTTCATCAATTCATAGAGAATATCCTAGAAAGATATCACAAAAAACACGATATTTCTCTTCAACAGTCTGCTCTTTATTCATCTTTATTTCCTATCGGTGGTATTGGTCGTTCGGTTTAGCCGTTGTCGTAAACTACACGTCATCATCCCCCCCCGCTAGCCCCCCCCCCTCCACCCCGCCCCCCAACTCCCCTCCAGGGTCAAGTGAATCAACCAGAGGCTCCCACAAACGAGGCATTTACATTTCACGCTCATCAAAGCTGGGACGTAAAAACATTTGTGAGTTGTAGACTGTAGCTCTTAGACGGTAAACATAAAAGGAGCACACATTATAGTCAATCTTCTACAGTGGGTTTGGACTAATCAACCAATTGGATATGAAAGTAAGAAGCTTACAAGCTTGAGGGCAATTAAAATAAAAAAGCACAACATTTGTCAAAATAGAATTTTCCTCATATGTCATTTTAAATTGAGTTTATAGGACCACATATTAAATTTTGTATTACATTCAAAACTTCTATTGGTGACTCGAAATAGGCGTGACTTCATCAGTAGGCCAGTTGGATCTATATCATTCGTAGTCATTTCAAGATACCCTGATTGAATATTTGAATATGATTACAGTTCTAACAGCCCTGCCTGTTGAGTGGATGATATGATTTCTGGCGTCATGGGGGCGGAGACTCAATTAGGTCATATTCTATCTGGTTGGTTTGATATAAATCATATTCCAATCTGTATTGAATGGTGATCCAGTTTAATATAGGATATGGTAATTCCTGATAAAGTTGAATCCGACGATTATTATTGTATCTTTTGATGTATTATCATGTCTGCAATTATAGTGTAGTGTTCTGAACGCCAGGAGGCGCCACAAGCGGGCCGTGATGGCCAATCACAACTCACTATCCAGACAATTGTCGCGTGCTCCAGCGGTCGGAAATACCACGTCAAGGCGAGGGATTAGAAGAGAGAGAAGAAAGCTCAGAGGGAAAACAGTTTCACCCTTGCGTTGCGATATTCCGTCCATGGTGAGTTTTTTTTTTAATTCAATTCCAATTCCAATTGGTAATAATCTTGTGAATTAGCCACGTCACAAGTATCATAATTATATTGAGGAAGTGGATTATTTCCTCAGGTGTATTCAATAATTGTTCATCACATTTCAGTTTGATAGAATTGTTACTCTCATTTTTTCCGAAATAATATTTTCAAAAAATGAGGGTATCAACTTTATCGAAGTTATTCTTGGAAAATTTTAGAAAAGAATGAAATAATTTAGACGAGCTATAGCGAGGATTCAATTTGACATACTGAAAAAAATTGGTGTTCGTTTTTATGTTTTTTTTTTTTCATTTTTTTTTGTCGGTTCTCCACAGGTCAAACGGCTACAGCTATCATCTTCAAACTTTTTTCCATCATGGTTCCTCATCTAGCTTAGATTTGTATAGTTTTGTGGCATTATCGGGTGATACATTTTATTTTTATGAATTTTAGAAATTTCAAAAATACCCATTAGAATAACACGGCGGAAAAAAAAATAAAAAAATTTTATTTTCAAAAAAATTGAAATTCTGTGTGAAGTTGAATATCATCTTCATACACATCTCTGGAAATTCTCAGCTTGATCGGGTCAGCCATTTTGAAGAAAAAACATGAAATGTGCTAAATTAGTACCATCCGAAGCCGTTTTTACACATTCATAACTAAAATGTTACTCAATTGGCAAATTTAGGCAAAAGTTTGGCAATGAAGTCGACATACTATTACTTTCCGCTCGTTTAACAACGCGTATATAGCGTTTTCCTAGTATATTGAATAAATTTCTTTTTCTGAGAACAGTGTCTTTTCCGTATTTTCCTGGATTATTTCCCAACAATAGGCGAGTATGCAGATGTAAAATTATACCAAAAGTTTGTATTCCACAATAAAATGCAATGATCTCGTGTACAGCCTTGATGAGAAGAAAATATCCCTTCTAATGGTTTTGGTTTATTCCACCGCGAGGATTTCATCAACAGGCAACAGCCCCCCCGGGACTCGCAGCGCTGTTCTTACGAGCGGACATTACCCGCTATCGCACGGACCATGCCAATTGGTGGCTTCCGGAAACGGATTATTTATAAGACTTGTGTATTTTCCACATCATATCTTGTATTAAGCAGCTTTTAATTGTCTATGCCTACATGAGGTGAGATAATAATATGAAAGTAATTTATTGACAATAATAATAGTAATGATATAATTAGATGAGCGTAGCGAAGATTCCATCCCACTCTTATGGAGCTTTGTCTGTGTTTTTTTTGTTTTTTTTTGTTTTTGGGCACTGCACAGGTCGTAGGGTTTGACTGATCAACATGAAACTCTTTTGTACGGTCCAACTTTTACAACTCAGAACTGTATATTTTTTGGAATGAATCGGTCGATTAGATTTTGAAAAATATCATGTCAAAGTTTTTAAAAACCCCATAAGATTAGGCTGAGTGAGAAAATTTGAAAAAATGAAACCTCTCCGAAAAAATGAAATTTTCTCTGAGTGTTCAAACATGAATTGTACACATAAACACCATTTTGTAAGCAATTCGTACCAGCCGTTTCGAAGAAAAAAATTCAAATAACTGTTTTTATACATAAAATATATGGGAATGAGCCAAGATTCACTGCTTCCTAGATTCGATATTTGCCCAAGCATTAAATATTCTTCATATTCGTCAAGGTGTGTAGAATACCAGAGAAGATGAAGTAGCAATTGAATGAAGGACAAAGTGTGTAAAATACCAGAGTCGATAAAGTAGCAAATGTAGGACTGTTATTATACCTTATTCAGATATCTCGCTCATCTTACAACGCATATTTCGCGTTTGCCTAGTTATATTAATTCATCATTCTCAACTGGGAATGTAATCATGTTTAGTATGGTCAGTTCAATTGAATTACAATATTCATGTTTCAACTGGCTACCAATGTTATTAAAGTCAGTAAAATTATCAGAACTATTCAAATCATCATATAAAAAACAACTTTTGGTGAAGCTGAATTCTGAGGTAATTTAAAAAAAAATCATGTTCAATTCAATTCCAATCTGTTGACTCTCTCTGTTCTATTTCCTTTTCTATTTGTGAAATTATAGTTCATTTTATTAATTTCTCCCTCATATTTCAGATGCAACATTGGGTGGAAGAACAGATGCTCATATATCTGAACCTCGCCATTTTATTTATGTTGAATAATTGTTTCAAGGTTGAATTCTGATATAAATTGTGATGTCTGTGATTTTATGTTACCTACTGTTCACAAATATGAATACAATCTGCTGATGGAATATGATAACAATGTTATATATCAGTTTGAAAACATCAATTAATAATCAATCAAACAAACGAAAAAGCTATCTGAACGCTATTCACAAAATACTGAATGATCTAACTTCAGGTTAAAGTTGTTAATCAACTCGGTAAATAATCGGATACTAATTCACTTAGGCCCGGTATTACCAAGTCCAGTTAGCTTTTATCTGACAGTTCAAACTTGTTATCACCATGGTTACCTGTGGTATTTGTTTTCACCAACTCTCTGATAAATGCTAACTGGCCGTGGTAATACCGGGCCTTAGACCCGGTATTACCAACGTGGGAGTAGCTCCAACTGGCAGATAAAAGTTGTTATCACCATGGTTACCTGTGATATTTGTTTTCACTAACTCTCAGATAACTGCTAACTGGACTTGGTAATACCAGACCTTAATCGTTGAAGGCCTGTATGATTTGCCTGTATGACACTTGTTGTACCGCTTTGGGCAGATTTACAAATCGAGAAAGAGAATAAAACTCTGTTAAACGACCATCAAATAAATACACTAAACTCATTTCCCTGTTTTCATTCTTGTTTCTGAAATTCATTCTGACGAAAATGCAAAAAAAAAAAAAAAAACGAAAAATGATAAAAATATGTCGAGATGATATAAATAATACAGTGCATATATCACAGGTTTAATTATATATTCTCAAATACGTAGCGTCTGAAATTATTCTTCCGTCTGAATCAATCAAGTATGAGAAAAAACATACGGTCATCAAATTGAAATAGAAGTTGATATTTCCGCCTGCCAGAACAGAGTGAGAGCTCAACGAACTCAGCAAGAAGAGAGAGCAAGAAGAAGATTTACACATAAAATCAAAGAGTATTATATTTAATATAAGTTTTGAGTCTGGAAAGAAGTGGATGGATATATGTGTAGGAGTAGTTCAACTACGTCTCTTCCATTTTTTTATTATACTGGGTTTTAACGACGCACTGTAATGATTACTAA
>OZ023329.1:8120243-8152743 GCA_964007535.1 Brachyptera risi
GATCACAAGTTTGAACTGTCAGATAAAGGCTAACTGGACTTGGTAATACCGGGCCTAAATTGAATAGGTTAATGAATCAAAATTATATTCAGGAACACATTTTCAGTACCTGGAATATGATACATATTGAATTCATTCAACTTATGCCCTAAACTTCACACTTCTCCCGGATCAGGACCGGCACCTCCACCCATGATAACTTATGGAGTACGAACTTATATACACATTACTGCCGGTTAATTTCACACGTCATTCCTACATATAGTTGGATGAGCGAAGCGAAGACTCAATTTCACTATACCGAGAAAAAAGTGCCATTTTTTTGTTTTTTTGTTTTTTTGTTCGCGCTCCACAGGTCAGACGAAAATTCAAAATCAGTCGAAACTTGGCACACACATGAACCCCTATCTGACTTGATGCGGTATAGTTTTGAGGCGCGATCGGTTGAACCACTTCTGAGAAAACTCATTCCAAAGTTTTCAAAAATCCCATTAGAATAACCCAGAGGAAAACATTCGTGAAAAATATTTCATCTGAGAGGATTCAAATTCTCAGAGAATTTCAATCTAATAATGATACACATTATTCCGAACTTGCACTCGAATCGGATCAGCCGTTTCGATGTAAAAAAATATATAATGTTATTTGTGGTAATTATTCAAAGCTATTAAGATACCTATTAAATCAAGCAACAAGTGTCACCACTTGATTGTAAACGATTAAAACAAAGCCTTCTTTATTATCATACAAATTATCAATGGAAAATAAGATGGCAGTGATGTAATGGTTTGGATCTCAAGGTGTATATATATATTAACCAATCCAAAGATAAGTTGATATGTTCCAGCTCATCCATCAACGCGGAAACACATAACGCGTTTGCCTAGTTGTATTCACGAGAGGAAAAGATCGTTGACCAACATAACAAATACATATCTACTCTATATTTGTATAATCGTGGTATTTTCACAATCTTATGATTTTAGGATGAGGTTTATACGATTATTCTTCAAAAACGTCCAATATTTGAACATTATTTGAACAATTATAACTTCATAGGCCTATGACTAATTTAATTTGTGCATTTTGTATAATGAAAAACTTCACATCTGCTGTCAATGGAAAGAGGTGATCATTGTCCAAGAGACTTAGTTCAAAGTGGAAGATATCAACATTCGTGTGTTTATACTGAGAGACTTTTATCTACGGCGAAAAATTATGGTCACAGACAGCGCAGTCCTGCAGGTGTTTAAGTTCGTTAGTTTTAAATAATCAAAATGGGGTGGTAAGATCGCCCTTGTGGTGCCCCGTCCGAACGATCCTATCTTTCATCCATATAGCCTTAATTGGGGAACAATGATTTTGTATGAAGTTTCGATGTTATTAAAAATAAATATATGTATATATATATTTGAAGTTGCAACGAATTAATAATAATGATAATAATAATAATTATAATGAAGTTTCTTTTCTTGTCTGATTGTATGTTTACAATACCAAGCATCGTCAGATCATGTTGAATAATGAAATATGTATGTAGAAGATATAAATATAGTGAACTATCAGTTGATACCAACAAGGCCCACAAACAATTACACATTCACACTCAAAATAGCATAATTACATAGATTCATACACGCATTAAATCACATTTCAAAAATTATTATACTTCATCCGTCAGAAAATTATTCACAGAATAAAAACATTTTTGTATCATATATGATTTGAGGGCTAACTTAAATTTTGGCCCTTATTGATTCTTGATATTAGGAGGTAATTCATTGAAAAGTTTTATCCCAGCTTGCGTGTAGGAGCCTTAGCGCAATCATTTATTCATCCATTTATTTATTCATAACATCTCCTGCCAGTAGATTTACAATATTCTTTTCACAGGTGTGAACAGTTTCATATTGAAATATTTGGCACGTCAGGTACATACAGTACATAGAGATAATACATAGAGATACAAAACAAATACAAACATATAATATACATATCAAAATTGAAACAGTTACAAAAAATGTATGACACAATTTAAAATTTGTTTGAGTCAAGTCAAAATAAAAAATATACTCATGGGTAATAACATGTGTCAATAAAATCCTTCTCACAATATGTTACTTTTTGTATTAAAAAGTTTTCAAGTGATATTTTAAACATGCCCTTATTTTCAATTGTGGTAATTCTCTTTGGTGAACTATTATGATAACCTATTCCTTTAAAAGTACAGCTCTGTTCAAACAAAATGGTTCTATGGGCTATGTTACGTATATTTTCCTTAACGTGTGTTGTGCTGGTGTATATCAGATTTAAGATTCAAAATATCCAGGTTGTGTCGTATGTTCAAGATAGTGTTGTGTGATGACGGAAGTTTTTACATTGTATCAATGGTTGGATTGGTGCATCATAATATGTACCTGTACATACACCTACAAGCATTTCACCTTGGATTCAAAATGAGATGAGTGATAGTGAAGACTCCATTCCACTCTTATTGAGCTTTGTCTGTGTGTGTGTGTGTGTGTGTGTTGCTGTAAGCACTGCACAGGTCGCACGGTATGACTGATCTTTTTAGACGAGCTCTAGCGAGGATTCAATTTGACATACTGAAAAAAATTGGTGTTCGTTTTTATGTTTTTTAAATGTTTTTTTGGTCGGTTCTCCACGGGTCAAACGGCTACAGCTATCAACGTCAAACTTCTTTTCATTATGGTTCCTCATCTGATTCAGATATGTATAGTTTTGTGGCAATATCGGATGTTAACTTTTTTTTAAGGATTTTAGAAATTTCAAAAATACCCGGCGGAAAAAAAGAAAATATTTTTATTCTCCAAAAAAAATGAAATTTTGTGTGAAGTTGAGGTACATTCTGATACACATTTTTGAAAACTTTCAGATTGATCGGGTGAGTCATTTTGAAAAAAAAAAACATGAAATGTGCTAAATTGGTACCACTCGAAGCAGTTTTTACCCATTTCTAACTTGAATGTCACCCAAATGGCGGAATGTAGGCAAAAGTTTGGCAGAAAAGTCGACATAATATTGCTATCCGCTCGTCTAACAACGCATATATGGCGTTTTTCTAGTTATGTACACGACAACACATACAACTTGGAGATGCGTAGTTTTTTTGTAGTATAGGTTGGACCATTTCTGAGAAATGTCATCTCATAGTTTTTGGAACCTTCATAAAATTTGGCTTAGCGGGAAAATTTCGAAATTAAGGTCTCCCCAGAAAATTGAAAATTTCTCTGAATGTTAACACATTAATGTTATTATGTTATTACAATTTTGTATGCAATTTGAACGGACCGTTTAGAAGATAATGATGTAATAAATGTTTTTTATTCAACAAATAGTTAGAAATAATAGCAGAACCACTGCTGAGATACGTGGCTTTCTAGATTGGATAGTTGACGGATAAAGTATATTCTATAGAGTCAAGATGTGTGGGATTTTTGATTATACTTTATATGAATAACATCCCTCATCTTGAAACGCAAATGCAGCGTTTTCCTGGTTAATTCAATATAAGTTAGAGGTCGACATTGCTATTTAATTCTTCTCAGTCCATTAGTAGTTTCATTCCATCATGAAATGTGCCAACAGTTGATAGAATGTCGAAGTACTTGAGGTGAACATAAAACAATGGTAATACAAATAATGTATTTTTATAGCCGTATAGGTAATTTCTCATAATACAATTAGGTGGCAATTGTTTACAGCATTCAATCTTGCGGGTATGCTATGTAAGGTATCACTTGGAATTCATTCTATTTTTATATTTTAATTATCCATTTATTCATTTATCCAATTACGTATAATCTGTCTGATTGAATCTATGAATAATTAAATCTGATAAATCTATTATATTATTATTTGTCTATTAGCTGGCCGCAAACAAGGTATCATCCTTACACGGGCTTCACACATATAAATGTTCATTACTATTCTGTATTTTGTATTATGTTTTTCATGTGTTATGTGTGAATGAAATGCATATCAAAAAAAAAAATGAAGATTAGAGAAAAAAAACACGTTCTATTTATATTGTCAATTGAATACGGACATAATTATTTATAATTCTGATAAAAGAGTTCTCCGGTATGAAATTTAATGCTACACACCATTGGAAAAACCTTCATCATTCAAATAACTCTTCAATACAAGCTGTTCAGCTGGATGAATTATTTGTAAACCCTAACCAGCTTTGATATGCATATAATCTATGACTATCAATAACGTAACTGGATAAGCAACATGGCGTAAGTCCTATCCTTTTAATATTAGGCCGTTTTCACCATGATGGAATCAACGCTTTCGTGTACATTTATGAGATTCGCAATTTCAAATCAAATCGTACGTATTAGGCTCGTATTTTAATGTATAGTACATAGTTGTATACTTGCATTGCTTCTGATCTTTCTCGTAGATGATGAGTAATTATCCATTAATCAAATGATAAATATAGCAGAAGGCTCTTGACTAGTGTTCCAAATGCTTTTACAGTCGTATTTTAAATTTAGGTTGGCTATAATTCGAATGAAATTCATCCCAATATTGTTTAATGCAGTTGGAAAGAGCTGGATTCACAGATTGCATTACATCTATTACTTGTGTAGATCAACACACAATAATACCAGTAAATCATCATAACATTTGTAAGGCGGCATCCCTTTGATATGCGCATGGTGTGAAAGGAAACCGCCATGTTGCTTATCCCGTTACGTTATTGATAGTCATAGATATAATGTGTAATGTGGAAACGAATTTTCTGTATTATTGGTCAAAAATTTCGTCTTACACTGTCGCAAAACATGACTATGCAAGCTATGAATATTATTATATCGATAAGTATTTCATACGAGTTACAATTTGGGGTGGTGAGATCGCCCTTGTGGTGCTCAGTCCAAACGATCCCATGCATCTTTCAGCCATAGCCTTAATTGGAGAACGATGATTTTCTATCAAGTTTCAATGTTATTGCAACCAAAAGTCCTTGCATATTATTCACAAGATGTGTGAAATAGCGATGAGGGCATATACAATAAAAACTTCCATTTCGATCTCTGCTTGAATCTTGGATTGACGAGACTCAGAATCATAACACGATAGTCAATTCAATTAAATTTCAATTCAAAATTCATTTTATTTTGTTACAGAAATGACATTGTTCATTTCATACACTGCTATAGGCCTCTAGAAGGGCACAAAAAAAACAGATACAAATAAATACTTGAAGTCCAATACTTAAATATAGAATATATTGATTTAAAAGTAATGAACAGTATACAAAGAAGGTAACAGTGATGATCAATGAGAAAAATAGATCGGTTGTCACAGGAACAATGATAATACTGATATAAACCATTCGAAGCCTAATTCTGAAGAAATGTGATCAATCGATTAGGAAAGATTTCATGAGACTCGTTCAATGACACAAAACCACCACATAATATATGTGGTGATTCTGTGTCTGAATATGTAGTTAAAATACATTATATTTCCAGATGAGACTAGCAATGGCTTTCAAACGTGATTGAACTGGAATTTAAATATTATAGGATTGTAACTACCAATATTAGAAACAAACATTCTGTCTTTTTCAGTATCAACTTCGTATGATTATATCATAAAATTGAGATTGTCAAATTTAAAAATTGATATATTATCTGAAAATTAGTATGGTCAAATTTTAATATTATTATATTGGATGAATCAGTATTGATGGGGTGAAAACGATAAGAACTGTGGAACATTCTTTTTCTAAGGCTGGGACTACGCGAGAGCTACTTTAAAATAGGACAAGACGTATTTATTTTCTCACATATTTGTATAAATGGTGTTCTATATCTTGTAAACTGTCAACGCATGATATCATGATGTTGACTTGTTGTGACGACGGTGAAATAAAAAAGAGCTGCGCGGAAAGCACATATAACAAAATGGCGTCGAATGATTCCCCTTAAAGTAAGGGGAATCATTCGACGCCATTTTGTTATATGTGCTTTCCGCGCACTGCTCCTACCTCTTAGCCCTCAGTTGACTTTGAGCCGTTGACCAAGGCGGACCTATGCTGCTCTGCGTAGAAACCTCTGAAAGTTCGTTTCTGACTCCCACTCTTCCCCTCCCTCTATCCCGTCGCCTAGGTAAAGACCAAAACCGATACATGCATTCCTTGACTGTGCGGTGTTGTCAGTGTTTCTGATTTGTGGCGAATACCTCACTTGTCACTCATATTTTGTCAAACTCACTTGTCGGCAATAATAGCCAGACTAATATTTGCTGCTCAATGGAACAATAATGGCACAAAAAATATAGGCGTATAGGTGTAATCGCGTTGGTGAATGAGTTTGTTTGTTTGTTTAATTGTTGTTTGGTTATAATAATGTAAAGTAGCAACATCATCAATTCATTTTTATCAAATTCCAATTTATTATTGAATGTATATTTTTTATCAATACCAGTACTGTCTTACATAATAGTGTGTTATTATATATTCATTAGCACTATCACCATAATCAAATCATCTAGCATTTCATAACTCCATCTATGAGTAGATAACAGGTTGATCTACCCCTTTTTCAGTTGCAAAAAACAAGATACAGAACAAATTGGTGTACATTAGAAAACAAATTTACACAAATAAGAGAACAGCGAAAACGAAAATATAATAGGCCTATGCTTATCATTAGATGCGCGATAGCAAAGACTCCATTCCACTCTAATGGAGCTTCGCCTGTTTTTTTGTTTAGGTCGCAGGGTTTTACTGATCGACATGAAACTTTTTCTGTACTCGTAGACTTATCCAACTTAGAACTGAATAGTTTTTGGGTCATATCGGATGAACCACTTCTACGAAATATCATCTCAAATTTTCTAAAAACATCATTAGATCAGGCTGGGCGAAACATTTTTACAAATAAAATCTCTCCCAAAAATTTGAAATTTTCTCCGAGTGTGAGAACTTCATTGATACACATTATCACTTAACATCATTATCACTACTAGGCAAACGCGTTATGTGTTTCCGCGTTGATGGATGAGCTAGAACATATATTAACTTATCTTTGGATATGGTTATTATATGTATATATCCACCTTGAGATCCAAACAATTACGTCACTGCCATCCTATTTCTTAATTAATTTTTATGATGATAAAGAAGGCTTTGTTTTGATAGTTTCCAATTGATTGGTGACACCTGTTGCTTGGATTTAATTGGTTTTTGAATAGTTTCGAATGATTTGAAAAAATTAGATCATATATTTTTTCACTTCAAAATGGCTGATCCGATTTGACTGAAAGTTCGAAATAATGTGTATAATTATTGTATTGAAATTCCCTGTGAAAAAGCACTTTTTTTCGAGTATGGTGAAATTGAGTCTTCACTTCGCTCATCCAATTATTATTTTGTATGCAATCGAACCGACCGTTTAGAAGAAAATAATTCGATCAATGTTTTTTATTGAACAAATAGATAGAAATAATAGCAAAACCACTGTCAAGATTCACGGCTCTCTATATTCGACAGTTGACGAATGGACTATATTTTATAAGAGTCAAGGTGTGTAGAGTTTTCGATTATACTTCACATAAATATCTCGCTCATCTTACAAAGCATATGCTACGTTTGCCTTGTTAGGACCACAATAGGGGTCCCAACTATCGGCACTGGATCTATAATATTTGGGCATGACGCTACTGGTAGTCAGTAGTCACGGATTGTACTAGTACCGTTATGCGGATGCCTTCAAGTATTCTAGGGAAGGTTGCTTGGCACGAGGGATGGTCGGTTACGACACACGGAGTACTAAGATGCCGGCGAGGTAACGGGAACGGGGTTGTTAACGGGACACCGGTCCAGTTGTACACAGTGCTATTTTTTGCAACGTTATTTGCACAGTTTGAATGATCGACATGAAACTTTTTCTGTACACGTAAACTCATTCAACTTGAAACTGTAAAGTTATTTGGTAATATGTGTTGGATCATTTCTGGAAAATTTAATCTCAAAGTTTCTGAAAATTCCATGAGATCAGACTGGGCGGCAAAATTTAAACAAATAGAATCTCTCTAGGAAAATAAAAATTCTCCCTGAATGTGAATACATGAATGATACACACTATTACAAATTTGTATGCAATTCAGATCAGCCGTTTGGAATAAAATAATTCAATTAAGTTTTTAATTCGTTGAAAAATGGATGTTGGCAGAATTATGTTGACGAGATTCACGGCCTTCTAGATTTGATATTTACCAACTGAAGTATATTTTACACGATGTAGTGATACCAACCTATTTCATCATGATATAAGGAAGGTGCTCCAACTCGGGTCTTGAAAGTGAAATCATTCCAGGGTCAGAATCTGAGTCCATCGTCCTCATTGCCTGTAGCGCAACTAACGCATCTATGATTATTGTGTTTACTTGTCTATTTGTCAAATGCCTAGTGTTTTTTTTCTGCTGGTACTTGTTTGGTTCTTGTTATAGTTCAATTTTATAGTTTTAAATAATGATTTATTTTTCCTTGAATTGACACGTCTGTTTTAATTGTATTCACTAGTTTGTTCCACAGATGAGCCTTTGGCTTTGTGGGAATTTTTTACGGTGTCAATTGTAAACCTTGTGAAAAATTAATAAAAATGTTCTAAAAATAAATGAAAATATATCGAACTATTTAGAACATCAATGCTCAACAATGCTATACACGGCCCAGTAGATTACGAGAATGATAAATTTTGTTAGCTCAGCAACGCCACCGGTACCGTACCGGCACTCTTATTTACATCTAGTTCACAAGGGAATCCGCTAAATCGCGGCAGGCAACGGGGACGATTGGCTTTGAAATGACCGCAAGAATCCACAAATGCCTTCCATGTTATCACTATGTGAGTTGGAGCACCTCCTTTACATTATGATGAAATAGGTTGGTATCACTACATCGTGTATTTTATATGAGTCAGAGTGTGTGGAGTTTTGGATTATACTCTATTCAGATGTCTCGCTTATCTATTAGCACAGCCTTCTTTATTCAGATCATTCTTCTCTAATACTGCCCTTTCACTCGGGGTATGCTTCCCATGTTAACCGATGTCCAATTATTTTAGTTCACAAAATCGCCGATGGTGCCGTTGTTTCCAGACCATGACGTCACTTTCCAAAGATGTTCAAGTAAATCGGTTTGTTTGAAGTGTCATATCTGCGAAGATACCAATAACTTTGGGAATTTCCGTAGGATAATTTAAATTACGCACGCATTCTATTAGGCCGTGACTTCGCGAGTTCACCAACTAGTAACTTTGTTTATGATAATAAATTATATGAAAGATTTTATTCAATAATATAATGAATCCGGAATATCACCGGGACAAGTTCTTGAATGATGTTCATTGCTTGGGTCAACATAAATATCGTTCACGTCTAAATCTGGGTAAGCCTATAGGCCCTCGCCAAAATGTAGATATGACATAACGTCAATAACGTCGCAAGAGATTGACAGAATATTGTGACAAGAATGACAGTTGAAAAGAATGACAATTGTTCGAAGTTGGAACTTTAGATACCAGGGCGCAGTACATACCAGACCATGACGTCATTTTTGCCTGCGCGAGCAAATATGCGCGAACCCGTCCAAATAGCCCGAGTGAAAGGGCAGTATAAGAAATGAATGATTTGAATAAAGAAGGCTGTGTCTATTAGACTGTTGTGGGTGGTCGAGTGGCTAACACACTAAACCGTCATTCAGGAGACTGATGAGACTGATCTTGAGAGTTTTTTCGATCATAACGTCTAGATAGGTCTGGGGTCGTCTGCGTCCTCTTCATCATTTTGCTCTGATGTGAAAGCTACTACGTTCCACTGTTTGAGTGATCTCTTCCGTTTTTTCATCTCAACAACTCGCGTCTTCTCTAAAATTGCTGAATTCCTTCGTTTTTGTTCCTCTACAATTGACAGAGAGTCTCGCACCCTCATCCCACGTAGATCGCGAGAATCCACAAGTTCTGGCAGCACACACTCCAAATAAAACTCTTTCAGTTTGGGAACCATGATGTTACTCCAGAAATGTTCATCCCGCTGAATGGAGATCACTTCTCGATCATGGTCAGTGTAGAGAACTAAATCACATGTTTGACGTTTTGTGGTGTTCAACTGACCCTGAATCTGAAAGTAATATGCTTTATTCTTCTTGAGGTAGAGTTCACCATTGTGAACCCCAACAAACAAATCTTTCTTTACAACTGCCGCTTCACGGATCTTCAATACAGGGCTTCCATCGTGTCGCAAGTTGTTGATTGATGGTATGGTCTTGACCTCGATTATTTTCTCTTCTCCAAGGATCCCATCCGGACTAGCTCCTAGATACGGGTAATTGGAGTCGACAAATAGGCCGCATGGAGTTACTGATACCCCGAACCTTTCCTCGTAGTACTCGATGGCCTTAGGCTCGTGTATCCGTCCATAGGCCAGGTAGGGACTCCTAATATCCTTAGGGTTGGTCACCTCTAGGACAAGGTTGTGACAAGATGTGTAGGGTCTTCGTTGACACACCTTGCCAAACCTTGATGCCGTTAGCATGTTCCGCTTGGCCTCACCCCACGCTGGATTCCCGGCTTGACCTATTGTCCTCTGCTCAAGCTCATGGCGTGACTCCGCTGTGGCAGCGACAAGTTACAACTTACGCAGGACTTGTTGCTTTCCAGCGTGCATCGCTTCAACGCTGATGTCAGGCTCCGCAGCTTGGGGTCCATAATCTGCATCGGGACCAGCACTAGTAGATTCTTTCTTCCGCCTGGACACGTAAGGAAGACCAAGACTTCTCTTTGTGGCAGCGCGGATTTTGTTGGTCTCCAGAACATGATTTCTTGTTTGGAAAACTTTCTTACTGACTGCTCCTGGGCTGTGGCCGAAGAGTTTCTTCATGGGAGAACGGTGCCAAGAAGGTCCACCAATGTGTGATAATCCCTCAGCTAAACAACGGGTTTGGTAGCCTCCGCGCTTGGTATGATCCACGCGCTTACCCCCTGTGAATGTAGCAACTAAGCCCATAAACCTCTCGGCTTGATTCGTTGTGACGTTTCTGGTTAAGCGATCAGCTTTCGTCACAATTGGCTCAAGGGCTTTGAGGATTCCTGCCCAAACAGAGGACTGTTGCATAAACGGTACCTTGTTCTCCTCAGAAACATTCTTTCGTGTGCAGAAGCCCTCTCGTTTTCCAGTCTCTCCATCCGTTACAAGTTCACGACATCGAGCGTGATCACTGAAAACGTGATGAGGACCATTCCGGAGATCTTGACGAAGTATTTCCACGTCTCTAGCAGCAGTGAGACCAGAACTTGTAATAGCTCCTCTAGCTGCTTTTGTGAGACGTGGAATGAGTTGCGTAAGCAGCTTCCTCGCAGGGAGAGGGTGAGATGTGTCCGCTCTGAGTGTGTGCAGTTTGTCTGTGTAACCTCTCACAATATGGTTAGCACACTCCAACTTCACCACACTCTTCCCATATCTCACGCCTCTCTGTATTCTTGCAAATACGCTGGAGTCGCCATCTCCGACCATGTATTTGTAACGAAGACCATGCATCTCTTCGCTTGCACGAAAGCCTTGAACTAATACGGATTGCTCCATAGATGTTGATGGTCCGGAAAAGTTCTTGTAACATTTGTGCTTTTTCGGTGTCGTGTCGGGTTTGGCCGTTGCACAGATGTAACAATATTTATTACAAACTCCCATGTATAGCAAGCCCTCCGTCTCTGCTCCGATAATGCATGACTGAAAAAAAGGTTATCTGTTGTCAATTGTAATGTTCGAATATTGATGAGTGATATTCATTTCATCCTCTCAGACAAACAGTATGCAGCTTCAAATGATTCCATCGATCAGTCAGCAGAGTGGAATGTGATTTTAAAATTATTCTACAAATTGATGAGATTTATGTTTAGTTTTATTGATCAAGTACATTCTTGGATAGGGATTACATCGGACAAACTGACATATTTCATTGACAGTTTTTCAGACCCTGCCAATGAATAATGTTATATCAATTTATCATTCTGGAGTTCCATATGCATCCAAAATGAAGAGAAACTCTTTCATGACAATGTGAGATCATTGAAAAAATGCCCACGTCTGAAACCCAGTGGGGCCCTTTTCGAATTAGTTCCGACCATGCCCTCCCCCTCCCACCCGTCACACCACGACCCAATTTTCATTTTGGATTGTGAATACTTACAACGCCGGAAGATGCTTTGTAATCATGTTTGTATGATCGCTTCGACCAGCCACCATCCACGATAACAGTAATGTACGGTATGCCATCCTCGATGTGGCCCTTCTGTACTGCAATCGACAATTCTCTCTCTCCGTTCGCTCGCATGTCTTTATCGAGCTGTTTCTCCCACACCTAAGCATTCGAATATAATGCATATACTTTGATTACTCGATTATTAGATTGGTGTAGCGAAAACTATATATTATATATATATATATATATATATATATATATATATATATATATATATATATATATATAATTCTGACAGTATCAGTGAAAAATATACTCACCGTATGAATTCGGTCTTCGTGTTTGTCCCACTTCTTTTTCCCCATAACTGGAACCTCCATCAGTGCCATCATTTCCTGGGTTTGGTGGTGACCTACACCCACAGAAATAGCACCCCACACCAAAGCGTAATTTATCTTTTCTTTTTTACTCTCCGCCTCGGTAGTAATTGTCTTTCGAACGCCGCACACAGTACAGTCGTAGTCAAGGTATGACATCATACCACAGAGACGTTCATTCGTCAAGACAATTTTACTACCGGTGCATTGCTTGATGTGGTCAGTGCAATGCCGTTGAAGTGCGAAGCACTCTTTAGAGAAATGAACCAGGTTCACAATTCTTCGGCCGGGAGCGATGTCTTCGGGACGTATCAATTCTGTGTCTGTCACCACTTCGAGATCTGGAGGGGTTGTGTCAGGGAAATGTTCGATCAAAGCTGTCATTACGTCACTGTTGATAGCAAACAAGGCATATTATACACAAATTCAAACACATCTAACAAAATTGCCTTCAATAGGCGATAAGTGATAGGCCTATCACCATGGCGGGAATACAACCCCGGTCTCCTGAATGCAGGCCCGGACTTGATAATCCAGCGCTCCTAGGCTGAACCTAGTTTAGCGCCCCTATACTTACTTTCAAAATGTGTGTATAAGACTAGTGTGAAAAATAAAAAATAAAAAATGAACGAATAAAATTTAATTAAGGAAATATTTCGGTCAATGTGAAAATCATGTGGCACGACAACGTATTTCCGCTCGTTTCTCGACATTACCAATGATGACTTTCTAAGTAATGGAATATTTATACGACAGGGTGGGACTTACCCGGGGTGAAGTTCTAGAAAGAAGTACCAGGGAATATTTCAGCTATATTTCAGTCAATCCAATAGTCCCGCAGGGGATTTTTCGAAATATCATTCTTTCAGATTATATTCTGTAAGTTGTAGATATTAGCCAATGTTGTTGTAATGTTAATGAGTAATGTGAATGGGAATAATAATGAAAATAAGTTCGTGATACTTTTGGTTTCATTTTTAACTACATGATATAACTACGTGTTGCATTTTTGATGCGATATCATTCCATTTGAAACAAAAAATATGGAAGCCCTGAAGAGCCCAAGCGCCCCCTGGGCTCTTGCGCCCCTAGGCTTCAGCCTTGCCAGCCTGTGCGTAAATCCGGGCCTGCCTGAATGACTATTCGGCTGTAACCCGTCACGATACGATAAGAAAAAGTTCACAAATTTTTTGAATTCCGTTTATGTTTCCATAATAAATATCATCATTTACCATTCGGATGCCAGTGAAGGAAGAGGTGCAGATTCGCTCGGTCCTGATGTGGAGAAGACGGATGGATGATCCATATCTGAACTGACTGTAATATCTTCGTCAGCTTCGATCATGACCAATATTTCATCGCTATAGAGAAGAGAAAAGTATCAAGTCATTTTATCATACATGCGACAAGGAACATTACAAATGTTTTTTTTTTATTCCTCATTATTTCTATCATCTAAATATATATATATACTAGCAAGGCCCTTCATGTTTCAAACATGAGGGCCCCTCCCCCCCCTCTCAAACCGCCGCCCGGTACTTCCTTTCTTTCCTCTCAAACCCACTCCCACTCATTAGTTATGAAATAGATCGTTGCAATACCCATCGGACGTCCGCTCTCGATTTTGTTATAATGTGTGCCTTCATTTTCAACTGATATAACAAGATGATTGCCACCCTCGGTAGCTCGGTCAGCTGAGGCACCGCTTCAGAAACTGAATCCACCGTTGGGCGTGGGTTCGAGTTCCGTACAAGGCATGGATTAAACAATAATCATCATAATCAACAAGATGATTTCTGGGAAACGCCGACAAAGCACCGTATATTAGCGAACGCTGGTTACTACCTACAAATGACTCCCATAATCACTTACTTGCACGGGTGAATCCGTCGTGCTGAACCGTCAGTCAGAAGACCAGGGTTCGATTCCCATCATGAACGACTCTCATAACTGAGGTATTTATCAATTTTCCTCAGTGGTTGAAGTATATACTTGAATTATTTCTAAAACTTTGCGCTACGGCAGTCTCCAAATTGCCCCTATTTCCTTCAAAAGTAATAGGAGGGCTATTTAATCAACATATTAGCCTGACACTTCTTGATAAACAACAATGCGAAATACTAGTGAATACTGGTTAGCGTTGACTTACCTGTTCAGTTGAGTGTGTGTGATCGTTAGGTCTGTATCTTCGTCCTCTCCATCACCATCACTCAAATGACGCGATACCGGCCCATCACTTGGACGAGATGACAAAATCTCTGACTGTGAATTTTGCCGCGAAGTTGAAGCCGGTGACTCTCTTGCTTGGTCAATTTCACATTCTGCTTTCCGCTTAGCCCAAACTTTTTTAGCTATTGCCGAACATTTATTCCTCTTAGATAGTTGACCACGAGGCTTACGTGATTTCGGCATAATGAATAATGCATGAATAAAGAATTAATATTGAAGCTCGATAATAAAATAAAAACTAATGAATAAGTGTAAAGAAAATTATTATTACATGATTTCAAAGATGAAGAAAGGGATTCTGAATAATGGCCACAGACCAATCAGTACCACAGTTACTGCTCGACTTCCTATTGCCCGGTGTACAACAGGTACATTATGTTATTTGCCATGATTTTGACTTACTCATGGGCCATTTGGCATCACTGTACAGAATACCACGTGCGCTCACAGCTTGCCGAAGTGGTAGTTCTTCAGACTGCCACTAGCCGAAGAGCGCTAGCAATCGCGTACACATAACGCAACTAGATCGCAATTTTCTGTCTACACATCGTGAAATATGTTCATGATGCAGATGTTCACAAAAAAATACATAAAACCTCCAATTTACAGCGTAGACTAAATCTATTGCTACCGATAGAAAGCTGAAGATTGTGCCGATGTCGTAGTGCTATTGTGTCGTAGTTTTGTTGCGCTATATTTTTGATATTCCAGTTTAAAAAAAGGTAAAAAAAAAGTGCATTTGTACCGGCGAAGACAAAAATTCGTAAAAAAAAAGTATCCGGAATAAAATTATTAAAAAAATTTCTCGACACGCAATAGAGTATATACATGATGTTTTTAGTACTTTTCAAGGTTTTTGGAGAATTTTACAATATTGAGGTATTTTTCTAGCGGACAGTATCAAAACTGCCGGTACGCCCAGAAAATGTGACGATTTTTTTTTTTTTCATTTTTTTATAACTCAAAAATAATATACCTTCAAATAATTACGTATGAAGTTTCGAATGTGAACACCAAAAATTATGCATGAATACCTTATGTATACATATACATTATGTATTCATGCATAATTTTTGCATAATCATAATGCATAATCATTGCCTTATATTCTGACCTGAATCTTACTCGTGAAGACACGACTAACAATTCGCAGGCTCTCTTTGATCGCTCAGTCGGAATAATATCGCGTCTTCTTCGCGGAGAAAAACGATTCAAAATTATATGTGTCTTATTTTCTGATTTTTTAGACGAGCTTTAGCGAGGATTCAATTTGACATACTGAAAAAAATTGGTGTTCGTTTTTATGTTTTTTTTTATGTTTTTTTGTCGGTTCTCCACAGATCAAACGGCTGCAGCTATCAACTTCAAACTTTTTTTCCTCATGCTTCCTTATCTAACTTAGATTTGTATAGTTTTGTGGCATTATCGGATATCAACTTTTTTTTATGAATTTTAGAAATTTCAAAAATACCCGTTAGAATAACAAAGCGGAAAAAAAATATTTGTATTTTCCCCAAAAAATGATTTTTTTTGCGTGAGATTGAGTTACATTCTGATACACATTTCTGAGAACTTTCAGCTTGATCGGGTGAGCCATTTTGAAGAAAAAAACATGAAATGTGCTGAATTGGTACCACTCGAAGCAGTGGTACCCATTTCTCACTTAAATGTCACCTAGGCCAGTTGGCGAATGTAAGCAAAAGTTTGGCAAAAAAGTCGACATACTATTACTATCCGCTCGTCCAATAACGCATATATGGCGTTTTCCTAGTAAATTTCAATCTTCATATAATTATTTGGTTCACATACTTTATTACTGTTCGTATTATTTTCCTGTTCTTTTGTTCTGTGAATGAGGTGAAGAATAAAAGGATTTATAAATTGAAATAGAAATTGAATTTAGAGAAGAAGTTGAGGACAAACAAACCACCATGAAGTGATACCAACCTAATTTTTCATGATATAAAGAAGGTGACCCAACTCCCATACTGATAACATGGGCGGCATTTGTGGTTTCTTGTGGTCAGTTCAGAGCCAAAGGTCCCGATTGCCTGTCACGATTTACGGATTCTCTTGTGAACTAGATGTAGATGAGAGTGACTAATACGGTACCGGTGGCATTGTTCAACTAACAAAATAGTTAATTCTCATGAAAAACAAATGCACAACCTCTAACATTATAATTCTATTGAGCCGTGTATAGCATATTGTTGAGAATTGTTGTTCTGAATAGTTCGATATAGAAGCGATAGTTGCGCTACATGCAATTGGAACGCTGGACTTGAGAACTGACCCCGGAAATATTTCACTTTCAAGACCCGAGTTGGGTCACCTTCTTTATATTAGGATAAAATACGTTGGTATCACTACATTGTGAACAAACAAACTCTCAAGTTTTGATTGGTGAACACAATTAGTGGGATATTGTTGTTCACTCATGACAATAATGTGTGACGTCACTTGAACCACATCTGAATTTCAACACATGAGTGTAACTGGCTTTTAACTCCTCATGATTCCAGGTACTTTTCTCACAAACGGGTATCTCATTTGTGGTTCTGTTTTTGTTGTTATAATTTTCATAATAAACATCAAAGTTGAATTAAATTGTTTAAATGTTAAAAGTCTAAATATTTTACTATGTTTTGACATTCACAAATTTTGTATGATGTATGACCTGGTTCATTACCTCAATTGTTTGGTGCCTGAACATTCAAATGATGCACCCAAAAACCATGAATGAATAAATAAATGAATTAATACACAAATAAACTCGATGAAAGTTCATTGCGCCCCAATAAAATGTACGATGATGAGTTAGTATTTGCGAACAGGGCACTACGATGGCAGTATTGCCGCCTCATTGAATAATTATGATGTAAACTACTAGACAAACGCGTTATGTGTTGCCGCGTTGATGGATGAGCTGGAACATATCAACTTATCTTTGGATTGGTTATTATATGTATACACCTTGAGATCCGAACCATTACTCCACTGCCATCTTATTTCCCATTATTAATTTTTATGAAAATAAAGAAGGCTTTGTTTTAATCGTTCACAGTCAAGAGGTGACACCTGTTGCTTGGATTTAATTGGTATCTTAATAGCTTTGAGTGATTTAAAAAAAATTACTTCATATATTTTTTTACATCAAAACGGCTGATAAGATTCGAATGAAAAGTCAGAATAATGTGTATAATTATTATATTGAAATTCCCTGAGAATTTGAAATGTCTTGGATCAAAATTATTCCACGAATATTTTCCTCTGGGTTATTCTAATGGGATTTTTGAAAACTTTAAAATGAGTTTTCTCAGAAGTGGTTCAACCGATTGCACCTAAAAACTATACAGTATCGAATTAGATAATGACACTTGTGTATGCCAGGTTTCAACTGATTTTGAATTTCGTTCGACCTGTGGAGCGCGAACAAAAAAAAAAGAAAAAAAACAGTCACCTTTTTTCGGTTATGGCGAAATTGAGTCTTCGCTAAAGCTCGTTCAATAATGATCCGTGAATGTAAACTGAGAAGTCCAGTGATAACGAGCACTTGAATATTTCGGAATCTCTCTCGAAAAAAGATGACACTCTTTGATCCTCTCATTCACCTTTGTATTCATCAATACAATTTATATTCAATGTTGAAATTGATACTTATCTTCTTCAGAAGATTCGTCGTGAAGAATGATATTTTTTAATGAGAAATGGTGAACTCTGATCTCGACATTTGTTTTGAAATACTTTGTATATTTCTAGTGAAAACGTGTCATCGTCAACTATCCTTACACCCAACTTGCTTCTCTGAAATGAACGCAAACAAAAAATACTGTCCTAAGAAATGTCAATCATCTGTGATATTCTGGACATACGAAAGAAACAAACATTGACACATTGACACATTGACACATTGACACATCTCTCCTCTCTTTCTCTCTCACACAGTCACAAACACCTTCATAAAAACGAGGACACAGAGATAAATAAATCTTGTTTGCACTCGGGTTTTGCATCATACTTTGTCACTTTTCGAAAAAAAAAAATCGCATTAAACTGATTAGAGTTCACACGATAGTAAGACATCTATGGCGTTTTTTTTCTATATTCTATAAATAAACTAAACCGCAAACTCCTGAATGTGTTCAAGCACGGATAGCTTAACGTCTTGTTCGGAAGCTGCTGTAATCAGGCTAATCCATCGCTTCAACTCTGTGACATCCAGCTCTTATACCGACCGAGCTACCGAGGTGCTGCTGATATACCTGTTTTCACTCAAGAACACTCTAATCTATGGACTGACTACTTGCCTAAACCTCGGTAACTAGAAGGATACTCATTGGTGAACATGTAACGCTTTTGAAAGATGTAGTTGTATTTTTAAATCTCACCATGAAAATTCGTGGATCCTTAAATTACTACAGCTATGCAAACATATAATTTGGATTCAAAATCAAGAGTATGTATGGAAGTAGGATCGTACTAACCGGACACCAAAAGGCGCGATCTAACCACTATCCATTTTAATAATTTTAATTAGAAAACAATAACCTTTGACATCATAAATGCGCTGTTTGTGAACAACAGTGCTATTTATGTTTGCTATGTTTGTAGACGACCTGCTTATTCACGTGGACACAAGTATATCTAATCAGTGAAACCCAGCAAAAAGACAACAAGAAAGTCTTTGAATTAGTCTCCTAGAGAATATGACGTGTGGGATTCAAAGACAACATTCGTTAAAACTGGCTTTAAGATTTACGTCATTCTCTGTTATTGTTTTAGTCCCAACAGCTTAACTTGTATAGACGCTCAATGTGGGTATTATACATAATGGAAGTGACACACATTTTGGTCGTTTCATTAGACGCATATATAAATATATAGTTCACCTTATTAGGCGGTCGTATTGAGGAACCGCTCTGATGTCGGTCTGTTACATTTAGTCGGAGAAAAATCACCTTAATTGGTGTTGTCCTAATGCGCTTGTGTGTGTGCGCTTGTGTGTGTGCGTGTGTGCGTGTGTGTGTGCGTGTGTGTGTGTGTGTGTGTGTGTGTGTGTGTGTGTGTGGCCCGCACGCTGGCTTGAGAGTTGCGAGAGTAGAGCTTATCATGAGCTAACGCGATCTCAGCACCAAGAAAGGGAATAAGCTTGTGACAGGTCAATCTGACGTTTACAGTAAACTTACATAACTTCTTATTAATTTAGAGTGAACTCATGAGACAAGTGGCCGAGTGATAACACACTGAGCCGTCATTCAGGAGATCGGGGTTCGATTCCAGCCATGGTCGACCATCCTGACAGGGGTGTATCGTGGTTTTTCTCTGTTGTTCAGATCGATATTGGGATGGTTTCATAGCAATAGGCCACGACCGACTCCTTCCCACTATCCAAAAACACATAGTAAAATAACCTTTCATCTCATTATCCCATCAATTCATATATTATTCATCGACGCCAATAGATCGTAGTCATCAGTAGGCCTACAGAGCGTCGTTAAAACCCGATATAAGTATTGAAACAAATTCGAGTGCTGCCTATTGAAATAATAGTAAACTTTCTGTTCTGATTTGTTCTTTTATGCCATTCAGTTGAATTTCCAAGTTCGATACGAACAGAAAATCGAGACTATGAACTTATTCTCACCAACTGTAAGAAATGAAGAATTAAAATTCGGAATATTTATATAATTTTGATGAAAAAAAACATGTGAAATGAGATAGAGTGAATACTTTTCATCGAAAACTTTTCATTCTATTAATAAATTCATGCCATCTTATTATTTATTCTACTCATTCTCATAATATTTCTATCATTCATAAAATGAAATGAAAAATGAAAATGACAATAAAAGGTAAAACTCAAAAACTTGATGATCATTATACAAATTATATCGAGAATAAAATTAATTACACATGACATATCCAATCATAGAAGCGAAGTTTTCATATATTCTACCATCTAACTATCATCTATCAACCGGCACAGGTAGCTGAGTGGTTAGCGCACTTGCTCCATGTGACCCGGGAGGTGAAGGGACATATATCGGACCCGGTTCAATCCCCGCCACCATCCATCTTTACAGGGGTTTTTCGTGGTTTCCATCTGTAGTCTAGGCTAATGCCGAGATGGTTCCCACAATATAGGCCACGACCGCTTCCTTCCCACTATCCTTCCCATTACCCATAAAACCTTCATCTCATCATCCCATCATCTCATTGATCATTCATCCGACGCCAATAGATCTTAGTCATCATTACAGTGCGTCATTAAAACCCAATATATATGAAAAAAAATTTATCCATTATATACTCTGTCTTATCAGCACAGTATATATTTTATCCTATTGATTCTATGATCCCACTCTTATCCGTAGCCCTAATTGGGGAACAATGATTTTGTATCAAGTTTCGATGTCAATAGGAAGAATACATCATTATATTCTATTATAACATCATTGCGTTTCGATATCGTTCCTATTTCACATTGAGAACGCTTCTCGCTTCAGAAACTGAAGTCACCGTTGAGCCTGGGTTCGAGTCCCGCATGAGGCATGGGTTTTTGTAGATGTCCTTCCACTTATCATCAATTCATAATTTCATATTCACCTGCTCATTCCTACTCCCATATAACCTAGCTGTTGGTGGGGTCGTTAATTGAACAATCATCATTATCAAAACGCTTTTCTACCTTCACACTGTAAACATATTATTGCATTATATAGTATTCTGAAATGTTGTTTGACTTTGACAGCTGGCAGATTGCACCACTAGTCTTTGTTGGGCTGATTCCGAGACGCGGGGACATCACCTTAAAGGTGGCAATACACATGTCATATCAAATTAGTGCTAGTTTGACTATATTATTAACTGGGAACTATAAATAATACGAGTTCTCGAAATAGGACAGTGCACAGATTCCTATCCTGGTTTAAGGCTGAGTTATTCATTCGGAATGAGCTCTCCGTTTCTCACCTATTTCCAATTCTTTCAAAAAGTAAATATTTGAGAACAATTATGGTTTACTATGAAGCAGTAATTGACGATCATTTACAGAACGTTTTGATGAACGTCTTTATCTTATTACATCATTATTGATGATTATATATATATATATATATATATATATATATATATATATATATATATATATATATATATATATATATAAATATATATATATATATATATATATATATATATATATATATATATATATATATATATTTATATATGAATATATATATATATATATATATATATATATATATATATATATATATAAATATACATATATACATATATATATATATATATATATATGTATATATATATATATATATATATATATATATATATATATATAAATATATATATAAATACATATATATATATATATATATATATATATATATATATATATATATACATACATACATATACATATATATATATATATATATATATATATATATATATATATATATATATATATATATATATATATATATATATATATATATATATAACTTAATTCCTGAATAATAATCCTTGGAGCCGAATAGGCTCGTCTGTGGGTGAAATGGATATTGAACTGATCATTAAATCATAACAATGTTACAAAATAGATTCATAATACATTTCTTCGAATGTACAAAATTATACAAAATCATATTAAATGAAATTCCGTTGAGATTTAAAATGGAATTCATGCACCAAAGTTGTTCGTTATCATTATTATTATTATTAATGTGACAAATCTATTCGTACCATGCAATGTATCATCGTACTTATTTCATTGAATCGCTTCTTATATAAACTGTGTCTAGATTGTTTCTGGGGTACCTCTAACGACCTTGGATGTGCTAGTTTCGTCAATTAGTTCAATTATTCAATTTTTTCAGTTGAAACAAATTGTAATACAGAATTCTTGCTTGCATTGTTGAAGTTATTTTCTAATTCTATTTCAGCAAAGAATCTCACAAATTGTGTTTATGTTCTTGACGTCTTTATGTCTCCATGCCGTAAAGTGTTGAAAGCAGTCTCTGTCACGGAATAAGGTTAACGGGCGTAAATTATTCACACTTCTTTATATTTTTACATCTGTGTTTTGTTCGTTTTTAATTGATTATAGTTGCAATAAAAATATATGCAAATTTAAAAACAAGAAAAGAGCTTTTAGTCTTTTTAGTTTGTGAATTACTTCGTATTGTTCAATTTCATTTGTCATACTTTGTTCCTTCTTCGTATCATTTTATAATCATGCACCATTCTATGTATATCATTCTAGAAAGAAAACTATGCATGGAATTAAAATTGAATATATTCACATCAGATTTCACGAACAAGTAAACCATCTTGAATATTATTGTGAAAAACCTGGTATATTTGAATAAATCGCCTGAACTTCTCCTAGTTTAGCCTTCTCTTTGGAGTATCTCATGATAATAATATTCCAATCATTATCTCTCTCGTTCTACATCCGAACGATCCTACCGAACAAATACTTCGGGGCAAATTTTATATTTCATATAAAAACAAAACTGAACATAAATATTAAACTGATGACTATAATCGGAAAGTATTGAAACCCAACGAAACTAATGAGCATGAAAACACCTCAACAAAGAAGCAGAGAAAACATTAATTACAATCTAAATTTATGTTCATCTCAGTTTTCATTCCAATTTAACGCGTGTTTAAAGAAGTTAACAATGCCTGACTTTAATATTGCTTTTAAACACGCTCAAACGATAGATTTAACCGTCCACATCGTTTCCACAACAATGGTATTCATACTCACTTAACACCTGGAAAACGAGATCGAAATAAATCCAGCGAACGCTTTGACAACCTCTGTGACTCCATCAATCGAAGACAATTTTATCAATGTCACTTATTAAATACGATTGATTAATTAACACGCTGTTGCACACGAGTTGACTCGACGATTAAACTGCACTCTGCACTGATTGATGAGATACTAAACTGCACTTAATCGATCAAATAAGTGGTGTACACAGATGCACCGTATCGTAGATTACACGATGCAGCCGTACGTTGGAACATCACTCACTCTTCCAGTGCATGCTCAAACAATGTTCTATCAGAAGAATAAACACGGAAAACAAAATGAGAATATTATTGTTTTGGTTCAAAAATGCCGATTAAAATATTCACATTCAAATTGTGTTTCCGAGAAAATTTGTTGATTTGTAAGATTTCTGAAAAAAAAAACCCGTTAAATTATGAAAATTCATCAATTTTGATTAGATTTTTACTGAAGTTGAGAAAATCGATCAAATCTTGAAATTGTTCAAGTTATTCTACTGATAATTGTATAAGTTGTTAATAATTGACTTGACCACTTCTTGTTTCGATCGCGATAAATATTGCTGTTGTTGCTCGTCCCCGAGGAACACACACACACATACACACACACACGTACACGGAGAGTCGCGCGCCGAACTGGTTCACAAACTGACGAAATAAGCCGAGTGAGTATTTTGCCAAAAAACAAGTCGGCTAGTTCCACTGGCACGTCACATGGACCAAGGATCTGGTTAGTTTAATTGAGTTAATGCCAAAACCGACCGCCAGGTTCGACCATTGCCAATATCCTACTCTATCTCTTTCCTACGTTCTCTTGTCGAACGTTTATCATCTTTGTTGTCGGAGGAATGATAATAATAACAACAAAAAAACGTGTTTTATTAATATATATGTTGTTTGATTTGCAAAAACCGTGCAATTAACGGATAATCTTAATTTAAACTCTGACGGTGACAAAAGTTCAAAGCTATTTTCATCAACAAATATTTGTCTGGAAATGTTGATTGAAAAAAAAAACGTGATAGGCCTATATTAATATATTTGAATATATATATATATATATATATATATATATATATATATATATATATATATATATATATATATATATATATATATATATATGAATATATATATATATATATATATATATATATATATATATATATATATATATATATATATATATGTTTTTCTTCTTTGTTGATAACATTGAAACTGGATACAAAATCATTGTTCTCCAATTAAGGCTATGGATGAAAGGCAGGATCGTTTGGACGGGGCACCACAAGGGCGATCTTACCACCGCATTTCAATAATTCAAAACCAATAAACTTGAACAATTGCGCTGTCTGTGACCATAATTTTCCGATATATATATATAAATATGTTGTTTGAATTGCAAAAACGTGCAATTAACGGATAATCTTAATTAGAACTTTGAAGGTGACAAAAGTTCCACGTTATTTTCACCAACGAATATTTTTCTGGAAGTGTTGACAATATGTGTTTATCGCGAATGTTGTTATTCATGAAAATCTTTTGATTACTCAAGAAAAGAATAACAGTGATTAATACTGAAAGATTGGAACGCGAAATATAAGCTTTAATATTGATTGTTTTTCTTAAAAATACATTTTAGCTGTCGGTTAATGTATATGTAGCAGGTGTTTCATTAGGAACATGCCATGAAACGTGGTTGGATGAGCGCTTGGCAAGTGAAGAAGTTATCATTTGCTCCACATTGTTGCAATAACATGGACTAATGTAAGCAAATAATGGAAAGACCACGTACAATTTCGTTGAATAATTGAAGGGATTGGAAGCAAAGTGGACCAACCCAATTTTTTTCTCAAAATGATCTATTCGAACCACTTAATTCGTATTGTGTTATTTTTTTTTTCTTTTCATTTTCATTTTTTTTCAACACTATAGTTTCAGAGGTTCAAACATGTGGACCAAGCAACTATATTTTGGAGCAAAACGGACCAACCCACATTGGAGTGTTTTGTTTTGACTTTTGAGTTGGTCCACTTTGCTTCTGATCCCTTCAATTAACAAAAATGGTATAAGATGAATAATTGAAATAAATAAAAATCGTTGGGAGTTTCAAGAAAATATTCACGAATAAAAGGAGTAAAGTGAAAAAATTGTTTCATAAAATATACATCAACATTTCAAGAATAAAATTAATTTGAAATGTCCGATTCTTTTCAGTCACCATAATAATCTAAAAATCTTTATTCAGTCTCTGCTCACAATAGTTGCCCTAAGACACAGAATAAGAAGCAATATAAAACATTTGATGAAATTACAAATCTATATTATGAATAGATACAAAAAAAAAATGAATGAGAGAACACGGGGGAATTATTATATCAAAAGTGGAATGAAAATAAAATGAAAGTAAGTGAAGATTAATAAAAATGTGAATATGAATCGTGTTAGTGAAATACGGAAAATGTGAATATACATTCATTCGCATTGTATTTCATATTCATTTCTGTTCTTTTCCATCACTATAAATTAAGACTGATGATATAGAAAGCTCATATAATCTTCTGCAGTTTCATTAATAACAATTAATAAGTGGGATAATTAAGTCAAAAATTAATACACCGTAACCACACTTGTGTATTAAAATACAATACAAGCTCACATCTTTTCTTCTACGAACGTTTATTGTCTAATCAGTCTACACAGTTGAACACCATACAACAATAATGTGATGTGAGCAAGACCACACTATTTATCATCTTTTATCGCAGTTCATTAATCAACCGCATTGTTTTCAGAGAGCGCTAGTGTACAGCACATTTTATGGCGGACATCTTTTATAGGAGTCGACATTGAAAGTAAAAACTTGCAATGCACGCGCGTGTGTCAAGCTGCGAATCCCTCAGCGTTCTCATTCCTGGATAATCCCTCAGCGTCCTTATTCCTGGATAAAACCAGAACTAACATGAGAGAGAAACGAGCTGGCGTTTTGAGAGTACTAGGAAAACGCTATATACGCGTTGTTAGACGAGCGTGAAGTAATAGTATGTCGACTTCTTTGCCGAACTTTTGCCTAAATTCGCCAATGGGATAACATTTTAGTTATAAATGGGTAAAAACGGCTTCGAGTGGTACCAATTCAGCACATTTCATGTTTTTTCTTCAAAATGACTGACCCGATCAAGCTGAGAATTTCCAGAAATGTGTATCGATATGTAATTCAACTCCACACAAAATTTCAATTTTTAGGAAAATGAGAAATTTTCAATTTGTTTTTCCGCCGTGTTATTCTAATGAGTATTTTTGAAATTTCTAAAATTCATAAAAATAAAAGTTACCGCCCGATAATGCCACAAAACTGTACAAATCTGAGTTAAATGAGGAAGCATGACGAAAAAAAGTTTGAAGTTGATAGCTGTACCCGTTTGACCTGTGGAGAACCGAAAAAAAAACATAAAAAAAACATAAAAACGAACACCAATTTTTTTCAGTAGCCCCCTATGTCAAATTGAATTCTCGCTAAAGCTCTTCTAATAAGAAATGGCAGTTAGGATTTAGTTGGTGAGATTGGTCGACCTGGTTTGACTGGCGGGAACTTGTTGTGGGATGGTGCTTTATGATGATGATGATTATTGTTTATTCAACGACCCCACCAACAGCTAGGTCATAAGGGGGTACGAATAAGAAGGTGATTATGAGGTTATAAAGCGACGATAAGAATAGATTTGGAAAGGGATTACAAAGAGAGGAGAGGGGTAAGAATGGAAGTGGAAAGAGTGGATAGAGAAATAGGGAAATATGGATTCATCCAAAGAACGACGCGGGAAGGAACGAAATTGGAAGAAGATATAAAGCATTTAACGAAGATCAGTGATTTAAGAAGAGAGCTAAGAAAAAATAGCAATGTATAATTTTATTAAGTGGGCTATGTTGTTTGTTTTCCTTTAATTTCATGAGAGTAATCATTACCACCTGTCTTAAGAACAATCTGTAATGAGTAGATTAAATACAAATACAGATAAGTTGAAGGACGTTAGCAAAAACCCATGCCTTATAAGTGGGACTCGAACCCACGCTCAACGGTGACTTTAGTTTCTAAAGATGTCTCTAAGCTGAAAAAGCTACCGAGTGCAGCATGGTGTTTTAACCCGTGAGTCGCCTTTGTTCATTTTCATTATGATATCATCATTATCATTATCACTCCTTATTGGATGAGCGAAGCGAAGACTCAATTTCGCCATACCCGAAAAAAAAGTAACTGTTTTTTTTTCGCACTCCACAGGTAAAACGAAAATTCAAAATCAGTTGAAACTTGGCAAACACAAGTGTCATTATTTAATTCGATACTGTATAGTTTTAAAGTGCAATCAGTTCAACCACTTCTGAGAAAACTCATTTTAAAGTTTTCCAAAATTTCATTAGAATAACCCAGAGGATAATATTCATGAAATAATTTTCATCCGAGACATTTCAAATTCTCAGGAAATTTCAATATGATGATTATTCACATTATTCCGAACTTTCACTCAAATCGGATCAGCCGTTTTGATGTAAACAAATTTATAATGTTATTTTTGTGAATCACTCAAAGCTATTAAGATACCAATTAAATCCAAGCGACAGGTGTCACCTCTTAAATGTAAACGATTGAAACAAAGCCTTCTTTATTATCATAGAAATTAATAATGGAAAATAAGATGGCAGTGATGTAATGGTTTGGATCTCAAGGTGTATATATATATATATATATATATATATATATATATATATATATATATATATATATATATATATATATATATATATATATATATATATATATAATAGCAATCCAAAGATAAGTTGATATGTTCCAGCTCATCCATCAACGCGGCAACACATAACGCGTTTGCCTAGTATATTATCCATGCTGTGCTGTGTGGAATTTGGAATAATATTTTGAAAGAATTTACTTTCCGTATTTGAAATAATAAAAAGAAATGAATAATTACACTCATAGTTATTTCTCATTCATGTTATTTATCTAATTCATGTTTTTTGCTCATCAATTCTATGCTATCTATATTGAAACTTCGCGTTTTTATTATTATCATCATATTGATCATTTTCTTGACGTAATTAGTAACCATAGAATGTTTCATACCTGGTATAAGCTCTATGATATTTTGTGATTATTAAAAAAAAGTTATGTATTGATATGAAAATTGTATTTTATAATTATAACATATTATATAGGCTTTATGGGAGAGTACACGTGTGAGTTCAAGAAGATCACAAGAACAAAGCGAAGGTTGTTTCAGATAGACGTGGACTACAATCCATTATTCCAATCATAATTCATTCATATCAGAAGTAAAAACACATCAGTGAAATTAAATACTGTCTCCATTGTTAATATTTAATCAAAATAATGTATCTCCTTCATCTATTTAAAAAAGTACATATTACATAATTGCTCTGAACATTTCCACAATATATAGTTGTGTACACATTTTCAACAATAATAAATTAATAAAATAGTAATATGAGAGTGTTTATAATAGTTGAGGGGCCCAAGGCGTCTGCTAGGGGTGAGAACTCTCACGGCTGTACTTTCCAAAATAGCAAATTAGGATTTGTTACATTTGGCTACTAATGAAAAATTCTAGATTCACGGTAATACAGTTATTTGATTAAATGAACACACTGAACCAGAAAAGCGATTGACTACAAACAATATTGCTTTTTTCGTTTGTCTGCTCGCTTCAGCATTGGAAGCAGGTAGCGGTACCACGATACAGTGACACCAAACTATTTTATCATAATATAAAGAAGGTGCTCCAACTCACATACTAATAACATGGAAGGCATTTGTGGATTCTTGCGGTCATTTCCGAGCCAAAAGGTTCCGATTGCCGGTCGCGATTTAGCGGATTCCCTTATGAACTAGATGTAGATAAGAGTGGCTACGGTACCGGTGGCATTATTGAACTAACAAAATCTATCATTTTCGTAAAAAAAAAAAATGCAACTACAAACAGCTGAGCCGTGTGTAGCATTGTTGTGTAGTATTGTCGTTTTATATAATATAGTTCGATATAAAAGCGATAGTTGCGCCACAGGTAATCAGGACCCTGGACTCTGGAACTGACCCCAGAAATATTTCATTTTCGAGACCCGAGTTGGATCACCTTCTTCATAATTAGATGAGAGTAGCGAAGTCTCCATCCCACTCTTATAGGGGTTTGTCTGTGTGTATTTTTTTTTCTTTTGTAAGTACTCCACAGGTCGCAAGGGTTGACTGATCAACATGAAACTTTTTTTGTGCACGGAAACTTATCCAACTTAGAACTGTATAGTTTTTGGGATGAATCGGTTTGAACCGATTTTGAGAATCATCATCTCAAAGTTTCTAAAGACCCCATAAGATTTGGCTGGGCGGAAAATGTTGAAAAATAAAATCTCTCTAAATGGGATGAAATTCTCTCTAAATGTGTATACATGGATTTCACACATTATTACGATTATGTAAGCAATTCTGATCAGTCGTTTTGAAGAAGAAAAATAAAATGACTGATAATATTCATAAAATATATCATACAAATTGTGACAGAATAAAGTTGTCAAGATTCACTGCTTTCTAGATTCAAGAGTTGACCAACAATGAAGTATTTTTTATATGCGTCAAGGTGTGTAGAATACCAGAGTCAATGAAGTGGCAAGAGTAGAACTTCTTTAACGACTTTTATAGCTTATTCAGATATCAAGGTGTGTAGAATAGCAGAGTCGATAAAGTAGCAAGGGTACAACTACTTCAACGACTTTTATACCTCTCGCTCATCTTACAACGCATATTTCGCGTTTGACTAGTATGATAAAATAGGTTTGTATCACCACATCGCGTGGGGGCTATTGGTAGATATATTCATCACAACATTTGTCACCCAGCCAGGAAGAATACAGTAGCACGTCATCCACTCCAACATCGTTGTCGTTTAAATTAAATCCGATAAAGTTTCAATTAGAAGTACACTTGTACTTAATCGCTAAACAGTTAAGTGGAGTTGTGTTGCGACATATTCTCTCGGTAATATTGCTTTCAACTGTTACTTAGACATAGGTCTGCTTGTCTCTGTTAGCCCTGCCAAAACGTCTGATATTTATTAGCGGTATTATGTCTTGACTGGTTTAGATATGAATTAGTGCGCATCTGGTTATAACAGTTAAAAATAGTCGTGCAGCAAAAACGTTAAATGTTGACCAATACGTTGTATGTATTCTTGGATTTGTTTTTTGTTCTGATAGAATTTAATAATAATGTTGAAAGTAACATCAGTTATAATAATAAACAAAATATTTCAACTCACCAACTAAATCCTAATTGGGATCGGCTCTACAAACTGATAATTAGTGGATTGATTGTTAGTTGGTGGATTGAATTGTGTTCACTCTTGATAACGTATTTTATTCACGTACCTAATTGGTATTTAACTAAGAGTTCATAAATAGGCCCTAAACTCGTCTAAAGAACGTGATATTGTAGATAATTGAAGAATTTATGTTCAGCACAATCACAATTCTCTATGAATCATTATCTAAATGGAGCTAAAGGAATAGTGATATATGATGCAGAGATGAATCATTTTGTCTCACTATTAAAATTGGGATTATTATAAGAATTGAGAATATTTGGATGAGCGAAGCGAAGACTCAATTTCACCACACCCGAAAAAAGTGCTTTTTTTTCGCGCTCCACAGGTCAAACAAAACATCAAAATCAGTTGAAACTTGTCATACACAAGTGTCCTCATCTACATCGATGTTGTATAGTTTTGAGGCACAATCGGTTGAACTTTTTCTGAGGAACATCATTTCAAAATTTTCAAAAATCCCATAAGAATAACCAAGAGGAAAAAAATCGTCAAACATTTTTCCTTCGAGAGAATTCGAATTCTCATGGAATTTCAATATTATAATTATACACCTCATTCCGAACTTTCAGTCTAATCAGATCAGCCGTTTTGATGTAAACAAATGAATAATCCAGTTTTTTTAAATCACTCAAAGCTATCAAGAAGCCAATTGAATCCAAGCAACAGGTGTCCCCAATTAACTGTGAACGATTAAAACCCTCTTCATTATCATGGAAATTTATCGGGAAATAAGATGGCAGTGACATAATTGTTTGGATCTCAAGGTGTATATATATTTATGAATAACCAATCCAAAGATATATGTTGATATAAGTAGCTCATCCATCAACGCGGAAACACATAACGCGTTTGCCTAGTATTGAGATCGTAGTTTCTTGACTTGTCATCAAGATTGAATACATCAATCAATTACAATTCTTATTCAATCAAATAGTCTTTGAAGTCTTAGTAATAGTTGTTAAATCACTTTCTTCCTCACTGAAAAAGCAATAAACTCTAATCGACACTAAATAATTATGAAAATAAAAGAAATTCCGTTGATATGAAGAGGTATATGGCATGTTGGCTGGGATAGAATAGCAATTATTTAGGGGTAAACAAACCAGTATTGATGCTGTGTTTGAAGAACATAATTTGGGTGAATTTTTTTTCATTCATCACAAAAATGTATGGTAAAAACGCGTATACAAAGAAGAAGTAACAATATTGCAATGAATATTGAATTCAGACTGTGAAATATAGACCGTATATTATTATTCTGTCGATCTAATGTTCACAAAACTATAAACCCGACTGAGAAAACTAGCTTTCTCAAGCGTACACACTTGAGAGTTTGAAATAAAATGATACAATAATGTGAAACTATTCCATTTCTCTCATATTATTTTGTTCGGATGATTCTGATATTGAGCATA
>OZ023329.1:8155243-8175243 GCA_964007535.1 Brachyptera risi
ATATTTTCCTCTGGGTTATTCAAATGTGATTTTTGAAAACTTTGGTATGAGTTTTCTCAGAAGTGGTTCAACCGATTGCACCTCAAAACTATACAGTATCAAATTAGATAATTACACTTGTGTATGCCAAGTTTCAACTGATTTTGAATCTCCGTTTGCCCTGTGGAGCGCGAAAAAAAAAACAGTCACTTTTTTTTCGGATATGGCGAAATTGAGTCTTCACTTCGCTCATCCAATTATTATTTTTGAATTAGGATATAACTTGATTAAAAAAATGAAAATCAATCAGAATCGATAAAAAGATAGCAATAAATCAATAAGAGCAATCAGTCACAGAAAAAGAGAGACTCAGCATTATTAGTACTCGTTAACACTGTATTCATCGATGTAGGTGTTCCAAAGCTGTTATTTAAAAATGAATATATGAATAAGTGAATAGTTTTTATAAACATCACGTGTATTTCCTGTCATCTTACAATCAAACAGTTGAATATTATACTTATGTAGTTGTAAAAGGAACCTATCTATGATCATAAAGTTCACTCCAATTTTTTCAAGAATTTTGTTGAAAAACATAATTTGCCGAATAAATTGATAGATTCTACTGTTGTACAAATTTCAGGAAGATCAGTACATAATTTGAAAAATCATGAATATCCGATTCTTTACTTTTCATTTCTCCTCTACTAAATCTATCAACTTCCCAATATTCCCAATTGGGTATCGATAGATCATACTTCTCCCAAATCAGAATTGTTATATCTCATCAAAGTTATCATAAAAATCGAAATTTGATCACCAAATCCAACCCACACCACGCGTTGTTGATTGGCTCCACTCAAAAACATAAACAAGGATTAGAAAAATATAGCCTTCTTTCGAAATAAAAAATACCTTGTAGTCTAAAATCTTCATCAACTAAAATGAGACATTCTATATATTTTTTAAACAGTCTCTTGATTTATATCTATACTAATGCAATTTAAACACAGGACAAACTATGAAATACAAATCTGTATTTAAACATGAAGTTTGTCCCACAATTAATCACTCGACTCCTTCTCCTAATGTCAATGTTTTCGAAGCTAATAAATAGCAGCATAGATTTATCGTTGCCAATGAACCTTAACGAGGAGAATTTGGCATCATGCTATAGAATGGGTGGTGAATTTATAGAATACCACCCTCCAAATATCATATTTCTCGACCCCCCCCCCCCCCCTCAGTAGCTTCCAATAATATAATTGGATGAGCGAAGCGAAGTCTCAATTTCGCCATACCCGAAAAAAAGTTACTTTTTTTTTTATATTTCGTTCACGCTCCACAGGTCAAATAAAGATTTAAAATCAGTTGAAACTTGGCATCCACAAGTGTCATCATCTAATTCGATACTTTATAGTTTTGAGGCGCAATCGATTCAACCACTTCTGACAAAACTCATTTTAAAGTTTTCAAAAATCTCATTAGAATAACCCGGAGGAAAATATTCGTGAAATAATTTTCATCCGAGACATTTCAAATTTTTAGGGAATTTCAATATAATGATTATACACATTATTACAAACTCTCACACAAATCGGATCGGCCTTTCTCCAAACGATACCAAATACCAATTGAATCCAAGCCACAGGGGCACCTCTTAAATGTAAACGATTAAAACAAAGCCTTCTCTATTATCAAGGAAATTATTGATGAAAAATAAGATGGCAGTGATGTAATGGTTTGGATCTCAAGGTGTATTCGGCACAAAAAGTACCTATAGAATGCGCTAGCGGCAGCTGTCAAAAATCCAACATGGCGGAAGTTTGGAGGACAGAGTAATCTCTCCGTAGTGTTTACTATGGCCACTTTGCTTGTAATGCAGCTTGGAATGGCCATGCTAAACGTTCATACGTGCAATATTGTTTTATATTCATCTTTTGACAAATCTGTCCAACTTATTCAAGTGGATTTGGATGTTTCATTTGTAGAGAAAATGTTATTGAAACTCAGATCGGATTATTTTAATAATATGCCCCACCACATTTGTTTAAACAATTGTTGTGAGTTAGGTATTAATTATAATTACCACGTAAATGTTGTGTGATAATTTAGATTATTATATTATTTCACTCCTTTAGTAACCTATCAAAAACTTATATAGCCTAGGGCCTACATTAACCAATTAATTTACCCATGTAACATTTGTATTTGTTTATTGATATTAGTTCAAAACACCATTTGGCCCAAACTTAAAATGTCCAGTAGGTATTGGTAAAATGTATGGGATTTTTATTTTTTCTAAACATTTTCATTACTTGTTATCTAATCTTGGTCTATGTATGACTACCTATAAGCACTCCAAGGAAATCAATTGCAAGGAAAACATCAAAAATGTGTTATGCTTTATGAGTAAATTATTAATTATACGGTTTTTGTTTTGTATAATGAAGTATACAAAACAGTTTTGCATAGTTTTTGTATGATAGGCCCTATTTGCAATCAACCCAGAACATAATATCATCAGTTGTTACGGACAATGTCAAATAATTATTTCCAGTTAAATGTTATTTACAGTCGAATGTTATTTACAAAAATAGTATTTACAATTACCCTAAATGTTACAGGCACATAGTATAGCACTTTTAAAACCTAAAATTCATCATCAATTGAAATCGATGGTGACAAATAATTAATTACAATTATGCTATTTGCCATTGATCTGAAAAGTTACAGATAGGCATATCATTTGCAATCAACCTAAAATATTTCAACAATTGAAATAAATTGCCGCATTTCGGGAATAAATAAAAGGTACATTCGCGGTTCTTCCCTGCCACAGAGTTACCCTGTGGTACGCAACAATTTCGTCGTGAAACACATTTTTGGGGCGAGAAAGTAGTCACAAACAACGTTGTAACATAGCCACGTGCAGAATTCTGTCCTCCAAACTCTATTTACGTTAGTCGCCGATAGAGCGCATGACTGCAACTTTTTGTGCCGAATATATAATTATATAATAACCAATCCAAAAATAAGGTGATATGTTTCAGCTCATCCATCAACACGGCAACACATAACGCGTTTGCCTAGTATTATTAATTAGGATTGAAAATACTTGGAATTTCCACTATTCCATGTCCAAAGCCGTTATTTTAGAGTCAAAGATATTACTTGAACTTATATAAAGGTTATCAAAGTTTCATTAATAACTCGAGATTTCTGTTGGAGGAAAAAATCCATCCTCGTCCGGAAAAAAAACATTTCTCTCGTGTCTACTCAAAAACAAGAACAACAAATTACTTTTCTCACTTCCTGCCTTGAGCACTTTGGCATCGGTATTAGTTTCCCACATGACAGGGGTGTACACACCTGAGTATCTGCTGTATAACGACCCTACCATCAATTATAGCAACTGAGTTTTTTCATTCTTATTCTGTTGTATAGTTTGTGGACATACGTAGAGCTAGTAGATAGACCTCTATAGTATGTTGGGGGAGGGGGGGAACGGGGGGGGGAATGGGGGGGAGGGGGCGTGCATGAACAGTGCCTATACAAATATAGAAATTCAACTTCACTATTTTTTTTGCCATGTTTACGAACCATGGTGTAATCTAATGAAAAAGTATATCAACACCAAGATAATGTAAAATGCTCTTTGATCATTATGACATTAAATTTTTGTGAATTCGATCAGTTTAAAGATAATTTCCACAGCCTTAATTGGGGAACAATGATTTTGTATCAAGTTTCGATGATATTGAAAAAAAAAAGTTTCAAGATGATACGTGAATGAATTTCATCACACTTTTGGTATTCATTGACGTATCATCTACAAATTGTGCTTGAATTCACAAAATTAGGATGCCATTGGATGAGGGAAACGAAGACTCAATTTCACCATTCTCGAAAAAAAGTGCTTTTTTAAAATTTGTTTCAATTTGCTCGTGCTCCACAGGTCGAAAAAAATCAAAATCTGTTGAAACTTGGCATACACAAGTGTCCTTATCTGATTCGATACTGTAAAGTTTTGAGGTGCAATCGGTTGAACTGAGAAAACTCTGAGAAAACTTTTTTCCAGATTTTCAAAGATCCCATGAGAAAAACCAGGAGGAAAAAAATCTGAAAAATATTTTCTTCGAGAGAATTCAAACTTTCAGGAAATTTCAATATTTCACTTGAATCGGGTGAGTCGTTTTGATGTAAGAAAGTATATAATGTAATTTTTTCAAATCACCTGAAGCTTATTAAGATACCAATTGAATCCAAGAAACGGGTATCACCAATTGAGAAAGCCTTCTTTGTTATTATGGAAACTAGGAAAACGCATTATGAGTTGCGGCGTTGATGGATGAGCTAGAACATATCAACTTATCTTTGGATTGGTTATATGTATATATATGTATATATATATATATTTAAATATATATATATATATATATATATATATATATATATATATATATATATATATATATATATATATATATATATATATATATATAGATAGATAGATAGATAGATAGATATATATAAATATATATATATATATATATATATATATATATATATATATATATATATATATATATATATATTTATATCCACCTCGAGATCCAAACTTTATATGATAATGAATGAGGATTTGTTTCAATCGTTTTCAATCAATTGGTGACACCTGTTGCTTGAATTCAATTGGAATCTTAATAGCTTTGAGTGCATTTAAAAAATTGGATTATATATTTGTTTACATCAAAACGGCTGATCTGATTTGATTGAAAGTTCGGAATAATGTGTATAATTATCATATTGAAATTCTCTGAGAATTTGAATTCTCTCGAGAGAAATATTTTTTACGATTTTTTTCCTCGGAATTTTTCTTATGGGATTTTCGAAAACTTTGAAATGAGATTTTTCAGAAGTGGCTCAACCGGTTGAGCCTCAAAACCATACAGAATCGAATGAGATAAGGACACTTGCTTTGTTTTCACAAAATGTTTTTACTCTTAAAAATGTTCTGACTTTCATCACACTGTTATGTAGAGTCACCTCTGATACGAACAATCATTATTATCATTATTATTACTATTTTTTCTCAAGCGTTTGATACTTTATCTCATAGCGAAATAATTTCTTGTCTTGATAAAATAGGTGTAAGAGGGTCTATGCTGAACTGGTTCATCAGCTACTTGAAGAATAGACAATTTATAGTTAAAATTGATGGTGACTTCAGTGAACTTGAGCACTGTGGACTGGAGTGCCACAGGGATCCATTTTGGACCCCATTCTCTATCTGATCTATGTTAATGAAATGGTGAATTGTTTATCAAATAGTCGAGTTTTTTACGCTGATGACACGGTTTTATCAATATTCATCAAGAAATTAAATATAGCTGAGCATCGATTAGACCAACAACATTTTAAAATGGACCCATGATAATAATTTGGTGATTAACTCGAGCAAAACAAAATCAATCCACATTTGCTCACCTCACAGCCATCTAAAACTTCATCCAGTCAACATAATCTATCACTCTTATAATTGCTTACATAACTCAATTGGACAGAATCACTGTAATACTTGTTTTGATGAGATTATCAAGGTGGATACTTATGTATACTCAGGAGTGACCATTGACAGTAATTTCACATGGAGGCCTCATATCAACACCTTGTGTAAAAGATTGAGAGCTTGTGCTCTACAGTTATATAATTTGAAATATATTATGTTAATCGATTGATTCATACAGCTTTGGCAGAGTCGTTAATATCATATGGTCTTCTTGCGTGGGGAAACGCTTCTTTTGCTCATTTAAATAGAATAACCTTATTGCAAAACAATATGATCAAGTCAATTGCACCATAAGAGATAAAATTGACATATATTGATAACATTGCAGCCCTTTATCATCATTCTAAACTACTACCCGTTCACAGCTTTTTTCTATACAAATGTATTGTCAACTTCTACTATTCCCAACAATACAAAGCACTCTACACCAAGTCCATAACTACCAGATCAAGTGGTACAATTATTTATGATATCCCAAATTTCAATAATAAGCATGGTAAGAGACAGCTGCAATATGCCACTCCAGTTATCTTCAATAGAATACCAGAAAACTTGTTGAATTTATCCAATATCAATTCAGTTGAAAGAGAAATAAAAATTTGGCTACTCGACTTCATTATTAGGAATTCTACTCAAGATATATTCAGTTGAATATTCACTGACACAGGGTCAATATTACCGGTATGTTATTTGCTGACAATAAATTACCATAGCTTCAACTCGAACTCGATTGAATTCATACCTTAATGTGTTTGTCTATAATGGCGATTCACTCAGCTGGTTGTTATATGTAGTCAAACTCTGTTATAAATTGGCATATATTGATCAGGCTATTTGATGAATTGATCATGAATTTGGCCCAATATATAATTATAATGAAAAAAAAAGAAAAAAAAGTTGAGTCAACTAATTGCTCATTTGCGTATCTGTTTCATTCTATTTGTATCTCAAAACTCCAAATACCAGTAGTACCTGTAATTAATTTGTATCAGTTATGTTTTTCATGTGTTATAATTATAATGCAAACCACAGATAGGCTGGTTTAGAAGCTTTGTGGAATATGGTGAACTTTTCTGTATAATCTTGAATAGACAATTAAAAATCTGAGGAAAAAAAAATTATTACTATTATTATTATTATTCAGCCAATCCAAATAGATGTTGATATGTTCTAGCTCATCCATCAACGCGGCAACACATAACGCGTTTGCCTAGTTATTATTATTTAGCCAATCCAAAGAGATGTTGATATGTTCTAGCTCATCCATCAACGCGGCACACATAACGCGTTCTCCTAGTATCAATCAAAATGCATACAGTTATCTCACAGTTGATATACTCCTCAACTCAATCACACTGGTTCGAGGAACATGGAGACAAATATTCAAGATGCATTCTTCTATTTGTAGAAGCATCTTTCATGCGCCCTCATGAATAACCATTCCAGTATTCACCAAACAGATGAAGGAAAAACTCTGAAAACTTCTGTCAGGATGATCGAAAATGGCGGAAATCGAACCCCGGTCTCCTGAATGACGATTCAAAACGACAGAAACTGGTCCAACCGTCTTGCTCATTTTGGGGGGTTGTATTCAATCCATTCAATTTCGCATATCTTTTGAAATATATATATATATATATTCAGGAAATAGAATGAATAATATACATGACAAAAGAGGCGATATTCAATATTTTTTGGCATAACTGGGTATGTAAGGATGATGCTCACATCAAACAACGTTTTATGCGTGATCTGAACCCATCTTGACTTGATTTCAGTTCCAAAAGCAGAGCATTAACTGACTCGGCCAGATGGGCGGAAATGGGACATCTGACGTACGTACTGCTGTCATCTACATAATTATAGAGATACACCTATTGTCTTCCTTCTATGGATTACACTGTTTTGACCACTACATCTCTCTCTCTCTCTCTCTCTCTCTCTCTCTCTCTCTCTCTCTCTCTCTCTCTCTCTCTCTCTCTCTCTCTCTCTCTCTCTCTCTCTCTCTCTCTCTCTCTCTCTCTCTCTCTCTCTCTCTCTCTCTCTCTCTCTCTCTCTCTCTCTCTCTCTCTCTCTCTCTCTCTCTCTCTCTCTCTCTCTCTCTCTCTCTCTAACACGCAGATATGTATCTAGAATGTCGTCACCCAAGGCTTGGGATTCTGGCACCATTATTGAACACGGCCAGTTTGTTCGGCTGTATGACATGCAGTCTGGTGCGACCAGTGTGCAGTGAGCTATTTGCCAAGAGATGGGTATATCATTCATATATTTATATCTATATTGTGCAAACTATTCAGGGAAAGATACGTCTTCATTCTGCTGAGATGCTGGGAAGAAGGCAGAAGTGGTATAATATCAACCATCTCACTATATACTTTAACGAATGAGAGAAACGACGAAAAACCTCTGTCAGAATGGTTGTCGGTGGTAGGAATCAACCCGGATCTTGTGGTTGGACACATCGTCACAGGCTCCATGTTTACACAAAATCCCTTTCCTTCCTTTGTGCTAATCTCCCCTCCAATCCATGGAGCTTGAAAAGGTACATTGAAATCTATTTTTTTAAATTTAGAATTTTTTTTCCAGATTGATAGTGTAATGTTTCACATATGACTATCAATAACGTAACGGGATGAGCAACATGGCGTCAGTCCTATCCTTGTAACATTAGGCCGTTTTCACCATGGTGGAATCAGCGCACTTTCGTGTATATTTCTGAGATTCGCAATTTCAAATCAAATCGTACGTATTAGGTTCGTATTTCAATGTATAGTAGGTACATAGTTGCATACTTGCATTGTTTCTGATCTTTCTCGTAGACGATGAGTAATTTGCCAGTTATCAAATGATAAATATAGCAGTAGGGCTCTTGACTAGGGGACTAAATGCTTTTACAGACGTATTTTATATTGAGATTGGCCGATTCAAATGAAATTTATCCCAATATTGTTTGATGCAGTTGGAAAGAGCTGGATTCACAGATTGCATTACATCTATTACTTGTATAGATCAACATACAATAATAGCAGCAAATCATCATAACATTTGTGAGACGGCATTCCTTTGATATACGCATGGTGCGAAAGGAAAGCGCCATGTTTCTTATCCCGTTACGTTATTGATAGTGTAATGTTTCACAAATTAGAGGCCCTAAGAATCACCAAATTATTCAAAGTGGCTTTGATCATTTCATCTTTCACATTCAGCCTCTTTGTAATTCCACTTCTCATATTCTGATGCGATTAATCTTGTTCTAATATTTTCAATTGCAGTCATTTCTTAATATTATTTTTTCGATTCCTGGTACCTTCAAACTATGGAAGATAATCGATCCAAATTTTCACCACATGTAGATATAAGTATGTCATACTTGTGTGAAGATTATTCTAGTTTCTTTGTGAAATAAAATCGAAATTGAAAATAGATGTATGCCAAAAAATGTTTTATTTTTACAAATACAATTTTTTTTTTTACAATTTTTAAAATAAATGAAAATAAGACTATTTTTTTTCAATTCCAGTGTAGGCCTATGTATAAAAAATTCTTATGTAACTACTACGAACATTTTATGTATGTAACTTCCATAGTTTGTGATAAACAGGTAACGTAAAAGTGCATACTCAAAAATGTCGGTATGGGGCTTACAATATCCCCTTAAACCATTTCATGTCTCAAATTTGTCTTCTAAATGTCCGTACACGATCCAGGAAGTAGAGAACACCCTCTGAACACCTTGAAAGATGAATCTCTACTTTCCAAAAAGAAATGACTGATGTGAGAAATATGTAAATTTCTTCCTGATAGCTTGGATCTCGACTGCGTTCAACTCCCATATTCAGATTCTACAAAGTATTTCAGATGTTTCGGAGAAAAATATTCTAAAAATAAAGTTCTAGATGTCAAGATAGTTGATATAAATATAGACTACGTTTGTTAAATATCTTTTTCACTTGTGCCAAATACAATATCATTCGAAAATAAATACAAACTATTGGAATAGCCAAGGCAATTAAATGTACCTTGAAATAACTCTGTTTGAATATATGATATTTTTACAACTCACCCTCGTATCAGTGTGTCACGTGCAATCCTGTTCCAGCCAATCGGGCGGGGACTGAAACCAAAATCACATAACAGTGATTTAGTATCGATACTTCTGTTCAGAGTTTCTAGTGGTTCTGTGATTGTTTTAACTGCATTATTAAATCACAGAAGAAGCGGCAGCCCCAACACAAGTGAAAAATAAACAACTCGTTCTACCATTAATTTTTTTTCTGCTTAATTGTTTCGCAAATTTTCTCGAGCTTATAATTGATCACTAATGATAGGCGTGGCTTATCGGCAGGCCACCTAGATCTATACTTCATGTGGGCATTTAGAGATACTCTGATAGGCAATTTCAATTTTCCCACATAACAAACAGCCCATTTGAATGGATGTTTTGTTCTGTGACGTTTGTGGGCGGGTCAATCACTAGTCGTCAATTCTGATGAAAAAATATTGTCACAATATAATATATTATTTTCATCATCGAATGTTACAATTTTTTTCTCAGATTTCACGTTCAGTTTTCAATGTTTAGGGTAATAGCATTATTGAAAAACATGGCACCTCCACCGAAATGATTAAAGTAAAAACGTACACTTTATGCACATGAAAAAAAATCGTTCGAGATGTCAAAAACTGAAAATTATTCAACCAGTCACAGTAATTATCAAAACTTGAGTGAAATAAGTTATATCTATATCATAAAAAATCAAATATTTTCAGAACTTTTCAAGTAGACCTACGTGGACCGTATTCTTGAAAAAGTCACTTATTGCTAGGGATATTCATGATGTATGTTGACTTCAATTCATAATACTTATAATTTATATGAAAATTCAACTGATTCCTAATTCGTATTTTAATACAAAATACAAATCTCTTTAAAAATCCCTTATTTTTCATATAAAGTATATGAAGATAAGAACAAGACATCCCAAGTAAACGTTTGCCTCTACAAAGTCTAGTTGTATAAGCCACAAAACTCAACTGGCCGTGATTCTCTAATAGTTATCCTTTAGGCCGTGATATCGTCCCGATATCCACGTGTGACGGAGACAACTTTACCGACAGAGCCACCGGAACCGATGTTTCAAGTCAGCGAGCGTTGACATCACACTCACTTCTTCTATATCGTGTATCTTTTCTTTCTGTTTTTCTTGGCATATAGCCTCAACGGTGGTGATACGCCTTCTTGTGTTTTATTTACTAGTTCCCGTGTGAGGGGGGGGGGGGGGAGGTGGTTTATGTGGTGTGAGGAGGAGGTGGAGGGGAAGGAGGATGACGACGACGGAGGTCTGTGATCGTATTTGCCGAGTGCCGTAACTTTATGAAGGCGTTTCCCCCAAAGGGGTTGAAACTACCCTGGCTGAGTTTTGAGTGAAGCCCTCGTGGGAATGTGACTGTCGACGGCTGGCTTCAGAGTGTACTACAGACCACTGACCGTAGAGAGAGAGAGAGAGAGAGAGAGAGAGAGAGAGAGAGAGAGAGAGAGAGAGAGAATGAGGGAGAGAGAAAGATGGAGAGAGGGAAAAAGAAAGAAAGATAGAGAGAGAGAGAGGGAAAGAGAGAAATAGTGAGAGGTTGAGAGGGAGAGATAGAGAGAGAGTCAAACAAACAACACACTCAAAAAATCTCGCCGTCAGTTCAAAGAAAAAAAAATCACATGTAGGCCTATACACTTGTATCCACAAGAGCAGAGGGTTGTTTACTAACTTAGCAAGCACCAGAATCACATTTGTGTTTGTTCGCTATGTTTTTTTTTTCAATTCCATCTAAATTTATCAAAAGTTCATACATCCATTTTGTTTGTACACGACCATTACCTTTACAAGTATAGTCGTTGTCGATCACAACAAAATATATCCGACAAATTGTCCACATGTATCCACGAGAAAAGGAGGTTTCGATCGGCCGTCTCCCCTATCCCACACCACTAGCGCACGGGTGGCTCGCTCCTTCACCTTGATCCGAGTATGAATGTTGGCGAAAAGTTTCGCAGAGTGCGATTCTGTAAGTGTAACTGTTCGCAACGGAATGCGTTAATAACGTGACAGTGATTCATCGCCCCTGTCGACAGCGACTAGCAACCTATTCATATCTGCCAAGTGGAACTGTCAATCAGGAATCAAGAGAATTTATTTTTAGAATTGAAAATCGTCAAAAATTAGAATAAAAAAAAACTGATGTAGAAAATTGGATTCGTTTGATTGTAGTTGGAGAAGGGTAGAGTAAACCCCCCTGAAGATAGTTGAGTGGTCTGCTTTGCTATTATCGCTTGGATTGGATCGCACGCTGACGTCTATAGAAGTGTGGACAGAGTATTTGTGTCAGTGTTTTCCGTGGAGCAAAACTAATATCAGATGAGCAGGCTTTTACAAGAGTTAATCGTACGGGGGTCAATCGCCCAGAATATATAGACCAGAATATATATATTTGATCAATATTCGGTAATGGCAAAAACTCATAGCTTTTTCTTTATTGAAAAAATTAGCATTTTAACAAAACTTCAGCAAATATTTCAACAAAATTAACATTGACAAAAATTTGATAGAAATTTGGCCATGTCGAGACCTCGAATCATTTTACCTCATTGGAAAAATAAGCATTCAACAAGATTCTGATTAAAGTTTGAATAAAATGAACATTGACAAGAATTTTATAATAATTCAGCAATGGCGAGAACTCATAGATTTCTTCTTCACTAAAAAAATCAGATTTTTCTCAAAATTTCAATAAACATTTCAACAAAATTAACGTCAACAGTAATTTGATAAAAAAATTCGGCAATGGCGAAAACCCATGGCTTTTTTCTTTATTAAAAGTCAATTGACGACTAGTGATTGACCCGCCCATAAACGTCACAAAACAGAACATCCAATCAAATGGGCTTTGTTATGTGGGAAATTTCACATTTACCTATCAGAGTATCAATGAATTCCCACATGAAGTATAGATCAAGGTGGCCTGGCGATTAGCCACGCCTATCACTAGTGGTCAATTGTTATTTTAAAATCTGTGGTCGTGACAGTTCAAGGCGTGAGAGTTTACCCACTGAGCAGAAGTTCACGGCCTTTTGGATTATTTCTTTGATCATGACTTATGTTGCCTGTTCAATCCACAAACAATCAACACACTGTGAAGGTGTGCTGACGGTCATATAAAGAGGTCGATCAAGTCACATCAAAATATTTTTTTTCTTTCATCAATATTCGGAACTTGACCTGAAGCCATTGTTTCCCAATAAAGGTGAAGGAGAAAGTTCAAGGTCGTTTGAACGGAGCACCACAAGGGCGATCTCACAACCACAAAGAAATAATTACTCATATTTTGTGAATAAATAGTTGATACTTGAGAAATAATTGAATAGTTGGATAAAGTTAAAAAACAGATTATGAATTTTGAAAAAGAAAGCCAATTCCATATAATACATACAAAACGTAACACACAATGTACTATATACGCACTCTAAGAACAGTATGTGGGAAAGTTACTGGTGATATAGCCCTATGAATAGATTATATTTTAACTCATATTTTAATTTAGGACTCAGGCCCGGTAAAAACCAAGTCTAGTTAGCCTTTATCTGACAGTTCAAACTTGTTATCACCGTGGTTACCTGTGGTATTTGTTTTCACCAACTCTCAGATGAATACTAACTGGACTTGGTAATACTGGGCCCTCAAAAATAGAGTGTCAGCAACAATACATAACTATGAGTTAATATGACTGTATATTACACTGCCAGGGCTTGTATAACCCCGACACAATCACACAATACAACTCCAAATGTTATGTTTATAAAGTTGGCATACAGAACCCTTATTATCGCTGATAGATAATGTCCCACAATACATGATGCACGACCACCGGTATAATATATCACCTCACCGAGATACGTTACTCCTGCAGCCGATAGCGACATATGCTCGTTCCAATCTCGGCGGCCATATTGGCCACTCACAAATAGAATCTAAGCAAGGCATACGTTACTCCTGCAGCCGATAGCGACATATGCTCGTTCCAATCTCGGCGGCCATATTGGACACTCACGAATAGAATCTAAGCAAGGCATACGTTACTCCTGCAGCCGATAGCGACATATGCTCTCTCCAATCTCGGCGGCCATATTGGACACTCACAAATAGAATCTAAGCAAGACATACGTTACTCCTGCAGCCGATAGCGACATATGCTCGTTCCAATCTCGGCGGCCATATTGGACACTCACAAACATAATCTAAGCAAGGCATACGTTACTCCTGCAGCCGATAGCGACATATGCTCGTTCCAATCTCGGCGACCATATTGGACACTCACAAACAGAATCTAAGCAAGGCATAGGTTACTCCTGCAGCCGATAGCGACATATGCTCGTTCCAATCTCGGCGGCCATATTGGACACTCACAAACAGAATCTAAGCAAGGCGTTATATATATCACCATTCACCACTGATATATGTCGAATATGTCGGAAACTTCCCGGTTTGCAAAGCGATGTGAAGCTACTGCCGAGACACAAATATATACGCCTTCTTAAAGTTGAATAACGTATCTCGGTAATATAGATGACTGAATATAGGAGTATATTTCACTGCCATTGCTTGTATGACTGTAACACAACCACACAGTTTCAATTGTAGTGTTTATAAAGTTGTCATGCAGATAAAGCCCGTATCATCGCTGATAGATAACGTCCCACACCACATAATGCAGACGATGTTTTTGACAGTGACGGGCTGCGGGATGCAGTGGATATTTCAATTTGTCGACAGCGCATTTATCCACAAGTGTAATATGGTCAGCTACTTTCTCTTTCTCTTTGACATATATTTCTCTCTACGCTACCGAAGTGTGGTATTAATATTCCGGTCACAAATCTCACCGCGCTGGAATACGGGCGCTAGTGTAACGTACTACGATTTAAAGGTAAAGGAGATATGCTCCTAAACGCTTCTAGGAAGTTATGGAACGATGGTCAGAAACACATTCATGTATTTGCATAATTTTATTGGATGAGCGAAGCGAAGACACAATTTCGCCATACCCGAAAAAAAGTGCCTGTTTTCGCGCTCCACAGGTCAAACAAAGATTTAAAATCAGTTGAAACTTGGCATCCACAAGTGTCACTATCTAATTCGATACTGTATAGTTTTGAGGCGCAATCGGTTGAACCACTTCTGATAAAACTCATTTCAAGATTTTCAAAAATCCCGTTAAAATAACCCAGAGGAAAATACTCGTGAAATAATTTTCATCCGAGACATTTCAAATTCTCAGGGAATTTCAATATAATGATTGAACACATTATTACAAACTTTCACTCAAATCGGATTGGCCGTTTTGATGTAAGAGAACATATAATGTAATTTTTGTGAATCACTCAAAGCTATTAAGATACCAATTAAATCCAAGCCACAGGTGTCACCTCTTAACTGTAAACGATTAAAACAAAGCCTTCTTTGTTATCATAGCAATCAATAATGAAAAATAAGATGGCAATGAAGTAATGGTTTGGATCTCAAGGTGTATATATATATATATATATATATATATATATATATATATATATATATATATATATATATATATATATATATATATATATATATATATATATGATATATATTTTTATATATATATATATATATATATATATATATATATATATATATATATATATATATATATATATATATATAAATATATATTTATATATATACATATATATAATAACCAATCCGTAGATAAGTCGATATGTTCCAGCTCATCCATCAACGCGGCAACACATAACGCGTTTGCCTAGTGTAATTCATGCTCATTCATAATTTGCAAACATATAATTCCAATCGATGAAGATTATTATTTGTTTAAACGAGCTTTTGTAAAATTAACTTTAGATTCAGTCTTCTGAGTGAACGTTAAATACAGTTTAATATGCTTCTGTCAAGTAACAAATGACAAACAATAGTTACCATAGCAACACAGCGAACTGGTGGACTACCGAATATTCTGATTGGTCAATTCCAACTGGTGGACATTGTTGGCTGTCTCTTGCAACAATGGGTGACGTCACTTGTCAGAAGCCTAATATACCTGGAAACAGTTTGAGTTTCTGCTTCTGTGGAATCAGTCGAATGTCACGTGGTAGCAAGCAAGGTTTTCTCATGCGTTCGTGCAGTGTTCGATCCAGTCCTTATCAAAATACATCCTGAAAAATACCTCATATTGCACGCATTCAAAACCAGCGGAAAATGTATGCATCGATTGTTTGATAGATTTGTATTGTTTGATACAAATTTGTAGATTTGCCCCGTCCAAACGATCCTATCTTTCATCCATAGCCCTAATTGGGGAACAATGATTTTGTATCAAGTTTCGATGTTATTAAAAAAAAAAATATATATATATATATATAGTATCTATAGTGTTATGATGCATTTACTGAGTGAGTAATTATTTGTGATTATTCCTACGAATATCGATAGTTTCACTCCAAGATATTATCACCAATATTATTTTCACCAATGTTTTTTTCTTATAATTGATCATATGTTGCTATTGTTGTGTGTCTACGTGGCAAACGTATTTTTCGGCAGTGTTTCAATAAAAACAAGTACACACACACAATTGAAGGCTAAATGTGCTTGAGTTGTATTTTGATTTCAATTTTGATTTGTGAAATAGTTTTGAGCCATTGTATGTGCTATTGAAGTCGTCTTCCAGAATTCAGCGCTTAGCTATAGTGCTAGATTAGCATTGTCGAAATGGCGTTCCAAATTCTAGCGGCTAATTCCGCTAGAACCTAGAAAAAAGTTCCAGAATCTAGCCCGCTAAGTCCGCTGACATAGCTCATCTAGCGGTAAAAAAGGTTGCTAACTTGCTAGTTCAGCCATAATTTTGAGCGCCAATTCAAAGATCAAGACATCCCTTGGTATGGTCGACCTGCAGATTGAGTGTGAGAATAAAATAATGTCAATAACTGTGGACGAAAGCAGTGCAGAACAATTAAATAATGATGAGTTTCAATATTTAAATGTAATGAGTGAATAATTGCAGCAAAAAATTGACTTTGAGGTTATTGGAGATTTCCAAAAAGTTTGCAAAGGCTTATATTGGAGGCTATTCAATTCTATTGGCAATAGGAGTGAAAACTTCATAATCCTCTTCTGCTCCACTGGAGGAGGAATTAGAAGAAATGCGTGCATTTAATGCAACTGCTGCAGTTCCCAATACGATTACCATAATATAACTTTCACAGCTAGTTGCAAAAAATGCTGGTGGTCGTTCCAGAATTGCAAGCTAGCTGAGCTAGCAGTGACGTATGCTGGGGCAACTTGGCGCTAGCAAAGCGCTTAATTTTGGCACGCCACTTGAGTGTACTGTACAAGAGTGTAAACAAAGTGTACAAGATACAATCAGAAAATATTGGAAGTCGAATGTTTTGTGTGCGGTCTTCGGAATTTCAAATGAAATTATATATTTTCACACAAATTCGGCTTGTTATTACAATTGCATCCTCCCACTGGGAAAATCAAGTCAAGATAACTATATTTTAAATTTATATTATATTTTAATTCGGAAAATTATGGTCACAGACAGCGCAGTCCTGGTGTTGAAGTTCATCAGTTTCAAATAATCAAAATAGGGTGGTAAGATCGCCCTTGTGGTGCCCCGTCCAAACGATCCTATCTTTCATCCATAGCCTTAATTGGGGAACAATGATTTTGTATCAAGTTTCGATGTAATTAAGAAATATATATATATATATATATATATATATATATATATATATATATATATATATATATATATATATATATATGTATTTTTCAATCATATAACTTTCCTAATGACTGATTCTAGAATGTAAATGAAATTATACATTTTCATACAAACTGGCTTGTTTTTTCAAATACATCCTTCTACTCAGAAAATCAAGTAAAGAGAACTATATTTTCCAATCATATATCTTTCATTAGGAAAAATTCTAAAATATCTCCCTCTCTTTTTCCAACCACCAACCTACACAAACACTGCACGACATTGTGTGTGACCACAAGTCCATCAATGCGTTTATACTTTAGTAATGCACTGTCAGAACCCGCATGCTCGTAGCACATCTGGACCACAATACAGTTCCCATCCTCCAGTGTGGTTATTCATCTCTCATCTCTCGTCAGTCCGCTGGCCGCTCGATCGACCGTCTCTCACGTCGATTAACGATAGCGGCCGGCCGTGTCGAGCCGTCAACTGGGATATTTGCATGGAATCAAGAATGAATGTAAGTTGTTGCTGTATTTACTACAATCAAATAGAGTTGTTCGAACTCCGTACGTCTGAGAGATGTACATAATAATATGTCCCCGAGATATATATATATATATATATATATATATATATATATATATATATATATATATATATATATATATATATATATATATATATATTCACTTTTGTTAATAGATTGTGTTTTCAGATTTGTGTTTGCATTGAGATGAATTCGTGGGATTCATGGTTATATATTTATTCAAGGAGTATGAATATTTATTTTCTTCAAAAACACATGAGTTGTGGAACAACGTAAGTCCAATTTCTATCAAGAAAAACTTCATATTTGAATATTATTAATTCACAGCAATGTCGACGCTGAGAATGTATTTACGGCTCGTGGTTCAAGTATGCATTGCAAGTCTGGTTTGTTGAAAAATGTTTTAATGGTTTTGCCAAATTTTTGAACAGAGTAAGAGTGACTTATTATGAGAGTCTTTTAGTGGATGAGCGAAGCGAAGACTCAATTTCACCATACCCGAAATGAGTCCTTTTTTTTCGCGCTCCACAGGTCAGACGAAAATTCAAAATTAGTTGAAACTTGGCACACACAGGTATCATTATTTAATTCGATACTGTATAGTTCTGAGGCGTGATCGGTTGAATCACTTCTGAGAAAACTCATTTCAAAGTTCTCAAAAATTCAATAAGAATAACTCGGAGAAAAAAAATAAGGAGAAATATTTCATCCGAGAGGATTCAAATTATCAGGGAATTTTAATCTGACGATGATACACGTTATCACGAACTTCCACTTAAATCGGATCAGCCCTTTTGATGTAAACAAATATAAAATGCAATTTCAATGAATCATTCAAAGCTATTAAGATACCTATCAAATCCAAGCTAGAGGTGACACCACTTAATTGTGAACGATTGAAACAAAGCCATCTTTACTATCATAGAAATTAATAATGGAAAATAAGATGGCAGTGATGTAATGGTTTGGATCTCAAGGTGTATATATATATAATAACCAATCCAAAGATAAGTTGATATGTTCCAGCTCATCCATCAACGCGGCAACACATAACGCGTTTGCCTAGTACCTCAGCATGTAACTAGACAATGTGTGTTGGAAGAGATGTATTCATCATGAAACTGTATTTTGTATCTGTATTTATATTATGTGAATGTCTGACATGCCCAAGATCACCATGTGATCAATTGAGATCAGTGAAAATCCTTATTACCACTAGGCAAACGCGTTATGTGTTTCCGCGTTGATGGATGAGCTGGAACATATCAACTCGTCTTTGGATTGGTGATTATATATATATATATATATATATATATATATATATACACACCTTGAGATCGAAACCATTACATCACTGCGATCTTATTTTGCATTATTAATTTATATGATAATGAAGAAGGCTTCGTTTTACACGTTCACAAATAAGTGGTGACACCTGTTGCTTTGATTTAATGGGTATTTTAATAGCTTTGAATGATATACAAAAATTATATCATATATTTTTTTTACATCAAAACGGCTGATCTGATTTGGATGAACGTTCAGTATAATGTGTATATTAAAATTCTTTGAGAATTTGAATTCTCTCGGATGAAATATTTTCCACGAAATTTTTTATATGGGTTATTCTTATGGGATTTTTGAAAACTTTGAAATGAGTTTTCTCAGAAGTGGTGCAACCAATCGCGCCTAAAAACTTCACAGTATCGAACTATATGAGGATACTTGTGTGTGCCAAGTTTCAACTGATTTTAAATCTTCGTCTGACCTGTGAAGCGCGAACAAAAAATAAAAAATGAAAATAAAAAATCAGTACTTTTTTTCGGGTATTGTGAAATTCGCTTCGCTCATCCAATTAACCTCAAGATCTTGATATACAATCATTGTTTGTCAGGAGTGGAAGAAGGAAGAATGGAATAAGATCGTTTAAAAGCGGCTGCTTTGGTTGTTTCATGATTTTTTCTTTCCGCCTTTTATTATTGAAGAAAACAGAAAATAGACATACATATATATAAATGAACAGTCACGTGATGTCCACTAAGCCCCAAAGAGCTTGAATTTATATATATATATTCGAGGAGGTCTCATCAC
>OZ023329.1:8180243-8221071 GCA_964007535.1 Brachyptera risi
AGAACTATACAGTACCGAATTAGATGATGACACTTGTATGTGCCAAGTTTCAATTAATTTTGAATTTTCGTCTGACCTCTGGAGCGTGAACAAAAAAAAAGTACTTTTTTTTGGTATGGTGAAATTGCTCATTCAAAAAACAGAATGTACCAGCAGTATCCGAACAGGATCCCATTAAATCCTATCAATATATTCTTCTCGTTCACATGTTAAACTTGATGAGCATCCATCAAATGAATGCTCTAAGTAACAAAAACAAATCGTGCGTCGAGGAAAATGAAACCTATTTTTCTTCATATTAGATTCGAAAAGATTCAAAATACAAATTAAATCAACGTCTAACCCGATGTCTGCACTCTGCAATACACTTCGGGCGCCATTTGTGACAACATTCAAAATGCAATTTTGTGTATCTTTCTGATTGAAACTATAACTGAGGCATTACAGTTTCATATTGTATAAGAGATCTAGTTTTACTTGTTTTACACGAGATATGAAGGTTCCGATCGACCGTCCACCCTATCTCACACCGCTAGCGCGCGGGTGTTTCGAGGCTTCTGTGAATACATGTTCTACATCAGATATGAGTTTGTTGTATTACGTGACTTTTTCTGGGAATCTACCGTGTTTTCAATAGGATAGAGAGAGAGAGAGATAGAGAGATAGAGAGAGAGAGAGAGGAGAAAGAGAGAGAGAGAGAGAGAGAGGAAGAGAGAGAGAGAGAGAGAGAGAGAGAGAGGGAGAGAGATAGAGATAGAGATAGAGATAGAGAGAGAGAGAGAGAGATAGAGAGAGAAAGAGAGAGAGAGAGGGAGAGAGAGAGAGAGAGAGAGAGAGAGAGAGAGAGAGAGAGAGAGAGGGAGAAGACTACACAGGGTGATTGATTATTGATGATGCATCCATATTCCATTGCTGAGAGCCAGATGTATGTTGCAAGTTTTCTTGAGTGCACTTACTGCATAATATTATGAAACACACTCAGAATAAGTATTCCATATATTTTGATACGTTTATTGAATCTGATACTCAATGAGTATTTTTTATATTGGGTTTTAACGACGCACTTTAATGATGATGAGATCTATTGGCGTCGGATGAATGATTAATGAGATGATGGGATGATGAGATGAAGGTTTTATGGGTAATGGGAAGGATATGGGAAGGAAGTGGTCGTGGCCTATATTGTGGGAAACATCCCGGTATTAGCCTAGACTACAGAGGGAAACCACGAAAAGCCCCTGTAAAGATGGACGGTGACGGGGATCGAACCGGGTCCAATATGACCCTTCACCTCAATGAGTGGATATCAGTGATGAAGGAAGAGTGATATACTCTCCAATCAACTTTGAGGTCAGCCATGTTTACTTGTTATCTCAATCAAGAACGTATTCTTCATTTAACCAAACTTTCTTCGGAACAACACCTACTTGAGCTTGAATAATTCTCGTTTTGGCTCATAACATTATTATGCAGAGTCTTATGAAGAAATTGATATATATATATATATATATATATATATATATATATATATATATATATATATATATATATATATATATATATATATGTATATATATATAGCCACACTTCGACGTATTACTTGAACAAATTGAATGACCGAACTTTCTAATCTTCTATAAACTCTCCTCCGGCTGCTTGGTCAGATAACTCCCCGAAGATTCACGCAAGCGCAATATACCTTAATGAAGTCAAAACTAACTTTGCTTTCCAGAGTTCACGATCCGCACATCTTTCAGCGCCATCTTTGCAGGAGGCGTCATTCCATTCGACATGGGCAAGGTGAAAAACTTCGAACGTAATCTTATAAAAAGTATGTAATGTGAAAGTAAACTGTACATAAAGTTAAATGTCTGATATCGTTGGTTTCTTATCTCTCTTTTTCTTCTTCCTTTCTTTTTTTGTTTCTTCATATTGTGTTCAACGAGGTACTGTGATTATGACTAAGATTGTTAGCGTTGGTGAATGATATATAAGAGGATGAGATGATAGGTCATATTTTGATTAAGTGTACATTGGGAAGGAGTCGGTCGTGGCTTGTTGTTGAGGAACCATATCAGCGACTGAGATAAACTAGGGAAAACGTCTGTCAGGATGGTCGACCATGACGGGAATCAAACCCCGATCTCCTGAATATTGGTTCAGCGTGCTAACGGCTGACTCACAAGTCTAAGTAGGTTTTATTTTCTCTAGGAAGGATTCAAACTGTTTATCGTAGTCAAAAAAAAATAGGGGAAACTATTGTAGTGAAGTCTAGTCTTAGATTCAATAGTCATCTTCAGTTGTATATTAGTACAATTGATGAAATGTTTTGTGAGCATTCATTTTGTGTTCCTCACTGACTTTTCTAATCTAGAACCCTTCAGTATTTTCTTAAAATCATCCTAATTACCTTAGTATTTCCCATGACTACCAATTGATAAGTAATTAATATGTATTTGTGATTAGTAGTGATAAGTAATTGATATTCATAGGTATTTCTTACAGTCATTATATTCACTTGACTCAAATATTTCCTCAGAATCGTATATCTAAAGAAAGTCATTGGGCCCAAGGAACTACGAATGTTTTATATTGCCACATTTGAATCTATGTTACGGTATGGAATTGTATTTTGGGGAGGCGTTGCCAAGAAGGACGTGGACAAACTTTTCAGATTACAAAAATATGCACTAAGAATTCTGTCGAGTAGGAAAAGATATGAAAGTTGTAGAGGTATTTTCAAGAGTTTTAATATTTTAACATTAACCGGCATTTACATTTTAGAGATTGTGACTTTTGTGAAATCCAATTTTAATTTATTTGACAAAGAGATTAGCCACTCGCATAACACTCGTGGGAAAAATGACCCCCAAATTGATCATCATCGAACTGTTCTTTATGAAACTGGACTCAACCATAATGGTGTTAAATTTTACAATAATTTACCAAAAGACTTGCGGAGCATCAACAACATACATACTTTTAAATCTAAAGTAAAAAGTCATCTCATTGAGAAAGAATTTTATTATATAACAGATTTTTATGTAAGATTCGGTAACACGACCTAATTCTAATAATTGTACCATGAAAATGACGAAACATAACATGTAACATGTATACTGTCAATAAATATTATTATTATTATTATTATTATTATTATTAAAACCACTGACTGGCTCTTATTATTGTCGTTCAATCACGTTGTTTGATACATTTATCTCTCATTCAATCGTGTTTGTATTATTTCTGTCCAAGATGTGTTCATGTATTAGTCAATGTATTGGTTGCTAGCCGGATGTGACGTCATCAGGAACCAGTGAAGGTTTCAGAAACACAATGATTCATCATTCTGTAAAATTTGTTTTCAGTGATTACATGAAGATATTTCATCAATATATTTCATTACATTCCGGACTGTAAAAGTGATTTCAAATTCAGTTTAAAGAAATTTCAAACATAAAGGCTAGTAATCATTGGATGGAGATGTATTTCATTCTGATCATAATTCATATTGTTTTCTCGAGTATACATGAATAATTATTGTAGTTCAAAGTTTAATGGAATGTATTGTATTATTATGTGTGATTGGGTCTTGAGAAATGATGGCTAGAGTCATCGTCTTTTTCACAACCAGTTTATTTCATACATTCAATGAATGTGATGGTTATACCATAGTTTAAAAAGTTGGAATAATTTATAATATCTGAAATTTTCTCCGAGATCATTAATTTTCTGATCACTATTGTCACCAGAGTTACAGAATTACAGAAATATAACTATATTAGTTTTCTTCTTATTGCAGTTTAAAACACAGCGTCACCGAAGGTAATATAAACGCCGTTTTGAAGGATCAACTCTGAAACAAGAAGTTTTCTCCTCGTTTTAGTGTCGAGATTCAAGTCTTCCAAGGAACTTTTCTTGCTTCCAAACTACTCCATTTTTATGAACGATTGCATTCCACCATTACGTTTAGTAGAGTTAAAAACTGCTTGACAACTCACACTCTGTGAAGAAACTCAAGACATGAGTGGAAAGGAAAATAAAAAGTCATTTTCAAACACATTTCAAGGTAAAAAGTACATTTGCAAACACTAGCAGACTGCTGAATCGTCAAAATGTTGCCAACCTTACAGTTGAGAGGTTTTCACACTCGACGCAAATGTCGTCATTCTGTTAATTCAATAATCTTTTCGCCACTTTCTTGTAAAATAACGCTGCCATTTTCATATTTTCTTGCTGAGGAACAATTTCCTTTCAAGTCATTTTTATAGCTCACGTGTGAATCGTTATGGAAGATATTATCGACAGAAATATCACATTATTCATCTTCAATATGTGAAAATATTATATTCTTGTAGGGGAAGGGGGATGTATATTCAAAAATGAATGAAATTTCAATATATTTTTTTCGAAATTTTCATCAGAAAGCTTCCAACGCTCATATTAGAAATGGTTCAAATACTTCTATTGGACATGTTACACAAAAATGTTTCATAAACAATACTTTTTTGTACGATGCTTCACAATTTTGCCATTCATTCAAAATCTGGAACTTTTCTCTTTTCAAATAATCGCAATGTTACGTAATTTCGTATAACTTTTTCAACCGTCATCCGTGTATAGATCTCCACGATACATTCATCCATCTATTCATTCGTTCATGCATTCATTTCTTTATTCATTTATACATCATTTTATCATTTTATAATCACATTGAACAACGTCAGGCCGGTTGAAATATTAAAGTGCTTTAATACTCTGATGCAACATATCCGTATGTACAATACCACTCAAAGAACGTTACGTGTTATAACCTCACAACCGAGGAGGTTATAAGATCTAACCTCGCGAACATACGTGCAAACCGAGGAGGTTAAGCTATTCGAAACCCATAAGAAATGTCCTCTTCAACGCAGTTCATCTTTAACATGACGTTTATCGCACTCCAGGGGGCACTTTGGCAGAACATAATATTAAACTCCGTAAGCGTTACGAAGAACCTTGTGAATCAATACATGTAGAATGCATGCATTCGTAGCTTCTATAGGCTTCTTTCTGTTATACATTGTTGTTGACGGCGTGCGTCATGAGGAATGACGTCAGACGTCGGAAAATGATATTTCGGTGGACTGTAGTTTGAGAATTTGGAAATGAAAGGTTTAGTATATGACTTACAAAGCGTAGCATCACTATGCAGTTTCCTAAGGGGGTGGTATCCTCACAGCGTTGGATCTTGACGCATGTTTATATGTCGACACTCGGGTTGAAAAGGTGGAAACAATGGACATAAACCACGTCGATCGACCAGGGAAACAGAAATGGAAGGTAGGAAGGAGATGTATAATTGAACGTGGCTTTAATCACTGCTAGAGAATAATTAATATAGGCGAGACACTCAATAATACTTTCAACTCGACACCAACTAACAATCGAGAAAGAAAACTTGTCTTCACGACTAATCGGAGACACAATGGTCGCCAATAGATCGGCATACGGAACCAATCTATTTACACGACATTCGAGGAACAACTCACACAAACGAGAATGCACGACTGTTTCAGACAACTGAAGAGCAAGAACTGTATCGTACGACTAACAGAGGAGGACTAAGGGAGGAAACAGCCCATACGTTATCAGGTGAACTCGTAATGCGTAAGTGACTTTATGAAGACAATATGTAGAAAACTACCCTGTGACTGGGCATTCGATGTACCAAAACTAGTTCAGTTAGATGTCAAGGTAGATGACTATGTAATAACTGAAGATATTCCGTGCTTTTTAATATTCATGGCTAAAGGATTGAGGGGTAGACCCGCTCGATGCGAAGATAAATGAAACGAAAACAACCTAGTTGATTGCAACGAGATTGGCGTGAACATTGTTGTAATAAGTATACAAAAATGTTCCATAAAATATATTCTCGCAGTTTCAGTATGACTTTGTTTTCCCCGAACTTTTCTAGCTGCTGTTTCCTCGAGAAGGTACCAACTGTACTAAAACGAAACTATTCTACTGGCACATGCAGCGTAATGGTTAACGCACTTGCGTCATGTGACCCGGGAGGCAGTGGGCATATCGGACACGGTTCGATCCCCGCCACCATCCATCTTTACAGGGGTTTTTCGTCGTTTTCCTCTGTAGTCTAGGCTAATGCCGGGATGGATCTCACAATATAGGCCACGACCACTTCCTTCCCACTATCCTTCCCATTACCCATAAAACCTTCATCTCATCATCCCATCATCTCATTAATAATTCATCCGACGCCAATAGATCTTAGTCATCATTCAGTAACTATCCTGAAACTAGAATATCTTAATACCAACCGTCCTGAGAATCAACCATACTGGTAATCAAAGTGACGTAAGGGGTACCGCTCTTGTGGACCACAGTATTGTGAACCCTGATATTCTGTACCCCAAGAAAAGGATAAAGTGGATCCCAGTATTGTGGCCCACACGTTTAAACCAGAAAATTGTACAAATACTTTGGTTTTGTGGTCCCCAATATAGTGGGCCACAAAACTAGAACATGGGGGTCCAGAATATCTTTTCCAAACGACCGAAGTGGTATTGTGGACCCCAATAAACTGATACACAGAGATTTGTCATTGTTGACCCCAATAAACTGAACCCCGATATTGTGGGCCACAAAAGTGTATTAAATGTCGTGTGGATATAGTGGACCACAAACTAGATATACTGTACCCCAAAGCTCGTTAGACATACTGCACCCCGGTATTCTGGTCCCCAATATAGTGGGCCACAAAACTAGAACACGGGTGGTCCGGAATATCTTTTCCAAACAACCGAAGTAGTTTTGTGGCCCACTATATTGGGGACCAGAATACCGGGGTGCAGTATGTCTAACGAGCTTTGGGGTACAGTATATCTAGTTTGTGGTACTATATCCACACGACATTTAATACACTTTTGTGGCCCACAATATCGGGGTTCAGTTTATTGGGGTCAACAATGACAAATCTCTGTGTATCAGTTTATTGGGGTCCACAGTACCACTTCGGTCGTTTGGAAAAGATATTCTGGACCCCCATGTTCTAGTTTTGTGGCCCACTATATTGGGGACCAGAATACCGGGGTGCAGTAGGTCCAACGAGCTTTGGGGTACAGTATATCTAGTTTGTGGTCCACTATATCCACACGACATTTAATACACTTTTGTGGCCCAAAATATCGGGGTCCAGTCTACGGGCTCCCGACGTAAGCTTGCACTTCTCGAGCAACCTGTACAGAAATCAAATTGGGAGGTTTGGCTCCTCCTCTTCAAGAATGTTATTTGATACAAATCTTACCCACCTGACCTTGACCTTGACACTGAAAACCCTATGACACATTCGATGGGAATTCGATGATAATTTGTGATGGAAAAGATCAAATTAAGAGTCCACGGGAGTCGATTTTTCGAAATATCAGTTTCTTGGTGATAACTTTTGATCGATATGAGATGTCAAAATTCTAATGAGAATCACAGATAATCATAATGGTTTCAAGATTATATAAGTTATAACTATTCAAGTCATGTCGCATAAATGTCAATATTATACAGCTGAAAAAACACATTTTTTAGCTGTCGACGCTTCACAGTTATACAACGTGACTTGAATAGTTATGACTTATATTATCTTGAGACTATTATAATTATCTGTGTTTCTCGCGTATTAGAATTTTGATATTTCATACCGTTCAAAAGTTAACGTTCAAGAAACTGATATTTCGCTAAATCGACTCCCGTGGACTCTTAATATAGTTTGCGAGTCAGTTTTTATTACAGTTTTTGATCAGTCAGTATACAGGTGATATTAGCTCCTAAATTAATAGTGGATAGTTATCAAATAGTTATCACATATTTATACGTTACGATGAATACCAGTTGGAATCTGAAATATGTCAGAGTAGATTTATAATGTATTATCCAGTATTGACCTTGATTTCAGCACCGAGGGCGATCCAGGCGTACCTCTATTCCTGCAGGAAGTTCCACTCCAGCATTGTGCTGTCTGCTTGAAATATTCCCCAACTTTGTTCCGCGAGCTGCGGATAGTTCGGCGATAGTTGTGCCGGTGTTTATAGATATGCACGCGAAATATCAGAGTTCAACAATGTTTTACCCCCCCCCCCCACCTCCCCCCCCACCGGGGTTAGCGATATTATCGAGCACCGGTACTTTGGCATGGGATGTTTTTCTCGTGAAGGGGGTGCATGCTCGGTAACCATACAAATGAAGGAATTCATATTCACTATTTGTACTATTTTTCCGAACCAGTGCAATTGAATGAAGAGTTCACAACAACAAGATAATTATCTGCTCTTTAATTGATGAGACATTCTATTTTCGTAAATTCGATCAGTTCCAGGATGATAGTCGATGGATATAAAGAATTCAATAATACATATATATATATATATATATATATATATATATATATATATATATATATATATATATATATATATATATATATATTTGTATATATATATATATGTGTATATATATATATATATATATATATATATATATATATATATATATATATATATATATATATATAAATATATATATATATATATATATATTTTTTTTTTCCAATCATTAAACTTACATATATTTATATATATATATATATATATATATATATATATATATATATATATATATATATATATATATATATATATATATATATATATTGTACCTCATGGGTTTCACATGTGTCTTAATGACTCTTATAGTGAAGAGGTGGGATAGGATAGTGGGAAGGAAGCGGTCGTGGCCTTCATTGTGGGAACCATCCCGGCATTAGTCTATACTACAGAGGGAAACCACACAAAAAAATACTGTAAAGATGGGTGGTGGCGGGGATCGAACCGGGTCCGATATGTCTCTTCAACTGATTGCATCAATAGAAATAGAATGTACTAGCTATTAATCAAAGAGCGTAAAATCATCTTGGAATTGGTATACTTTTTATTCAATTACACTAGTTTGTAAGCATGGTGAAAAATGATGATGATGCATATCTGTATTTTTTCAAGCACTGTGCATTCACCCCCCTTAAGGTGTCTCCAGTCTCTATATTAGGACAAAAAGCTCCCACCAGGGGGATCTTACAGATATAAATCATCATGAAGCTGGAAAAATGTGAGATACAAAATTAACAAATCCATCATGAGATACAGACAATTTATTCTTTGAAAATGCCGAATCGAATATAATGATGAGAATATGTAAAAGATCACATATGTAACAGTAACAATAGATAGTTTTGTGTTCGATTTTTACCTCACAGCGTACCGTTACATACAAATAACACGTAACATATTGTGAATGTTCAATATGGAGCGACAGGATTTTGAAAGATACTTCTCACAGTTGTGTGAAGCAGTTTCACTACAATATATATTCAGATGGAAAGCCAATACGATCGTTCATATGTAACGATGACTCTAAAAATGTTGAGCCATTTATTAAGGTCTCTCTTTAAATACTATCGAAGATAGATGGAATTGTCCCAACTTTTTTTATAATTGTGATCACCGGCCCCACCAACAGCTAGGTTATACGGGGGTACGATTGAGCGGGGGATTATGAAACGATGAAGTGATGCTGGGTGTAAGGACGTTCACTCATGCAGGACTCAAACCCACGCCCAACTTGACTTTATTGGATAAGCGAAGCGAAGACTCAATTTCGCCATACCCGAAAAAAAGTGATATATTTTTTTTTCGCGCTCCACAGGTCAAACGAGAATTCAAAATCAGTTGAAACTTGGCATACACAAGTGTCATTATTTAATTAAATACTGTATAGTTTTGAGGCGCAATCGGTTGAACCACTTCTGAGAAAACGTATTTTAAAGTTTTCAAAAATCCCTCTAAAATAACCCAGAGGAAAATATTCGTAAAATAATTTACATTCGAGACATTTGAAATTCTCAGGAAATTTTATTATGATAATTTTACACATTATTCCGAGCTTTCACTCAAATCGGATCAGCCGTTTTGATGTAAAAAAATATATGATGTAATTTTTGTGTATCACTCGAAGCTATTAAGATACCAATTAAATCCAAGCCACAGGTGTCACCTCTTAACTGTAAACGATTAAAACAAAGCCTTCTTCACTATCATAGAAATCAATAATGAAAAATAAGATGGCAGTGAAGTAATGGTTTGGATCTCAAGGTGTATATATATATAATAACCAATCCAAAGATGAGTTGATATGTTCCGGCCAGCTCATCCATCAACGCGGCAACACATAACGCGTTTGCCTAGTATGATATAATAGATTGGTATCACACATCGTGGCTTGACATCAGTTAGTGATCATAGTGTGAACTAAGGAATAAGAGATTTCAGGATTGTCTTTTCATATTCATATTTTCAGATTGAGTTTGAATCAGATGACAGCCGGCAAGCTCAGTGTAGCCTAGACTAGATCCCCCCTTCTCCCCCCCCCTGATATTTGCCGGCGCCCCCCGTCGATGCACTCACATCTCACAGCCGATCTCGCACATTAACGAGTGCTGACACGTGACATGAGCCGATGTGTTCCTCGTTAATATCACCTCGTCACGCTGTTTTCAAGACAACGCATTATTAAAACAATAAACCGAGTGCGATTTATTGACTCAATTAATATCTTGTGATAATTAAATTCACCCAAGACATCAATATGCAGCTTCAGAGTGATTAATATCACTGTTATAATGAGTCCATATTGAACTGATACATACATTGAATACATTATGAATATATATAAATACTTTATTAATGAAAAATAAAGTCTCTACCTTACAAAAGGTTGCCCATTGGACACAGAATAATATAAAAATGGAAATAACATATTAATAAATAGAGCAAAATGACAATACAAAGGTGTTTGATTACAAAATTAATAATAATATTGGGCCATAATCTAGTAAATTGATTATTCCAATTGATTACTTAATTAGAATGAGGAAAGGAAAAAAATGGAATAATAAAAAAAAGAGAGGAAAACAATATTCAAAAAAGTTATTCAAAAAAGAGAAAAAAATGCATATGATATAAAAGCGATAAAATTAGGCCTACACACACGATTCATTCAAACCACATAAATGGTTTCTAGAAATTGAAATTGAACCTTTCAAGGATAGGAGGACTAAACTATAAATAATACTATTACCGAGGTTAAATCTTCTACAAAATTCAACAAAGAAGTGAGGAATTGTGCCTCTCGCTCCAACCAAAAGTCCAATCACTTCAATGTCTTCCAGATTGTATAAAGATATAAAATATGGAATTGTAGGTTCATTACATATTGAATTAATTTCAAATACATGGATTGAATTAATCATGAATTATGAATTGTTATCTGAATATATGAATATATGAAAATATGAATGAATTCGAATTGAAACATGCGTAAATCAAGTCAAGAGTGAGAAACATGATGAGAATTTGAAAAAAGAGGTAACAGTATTCGGGAAAATACAGTTATTCCAAGTAATCATGTTCGAACTAGGATGTACGTTTGGTTATTATGCACTGTGATGGATGTCTTAAAACTGGAATAGAGGCTCAAGAATTGACGACTCGAAATGGGCGTGGCTTAACCAGTCAGCCAGTTGGATCTATATCATTTGTAGTCATTTCAAGAGAACCCGATTGGATATTTGAATTTCACTACAGTTCCAACAGCCCTGTTGATTGGATGTTATGATTTGTGACGTCAAGGGGGTGGAGACTGCGAGTCGTCAATTGATAGTGCATACAACAATAATTGTAATACATGATTATACAAAGTAATTTTTGAGCTTGTGTAAATATTATAGTTGGAAATACACAATTTACTACTCGAAAGGGCGTGGCTTCACCAGTCGGCCTTCTAGATCTATATCACTTGTGATCATTCAGAGATATCTCGATTGAATATCTGAAATTCACCTCTGTTCTAACATCCCTGTTGATTGGATGTTATGATTTGTGACGATAAGGGGGCGGAGACTGCGAGTCGTCAAATTAGGGAGACTTGTTGTTTTACGATCAGAATAACTGATATTAAATCTTTATAATGAAAATGAGTTTTAATTTTTACGAAATAAGAATGCGTGAACTATATCAAGTTGAACACATTGTGGATATTTTAAAAATCAATGACCAGATTCGATAAAATACGTTTTTTTCAAATTAACCATGCTCAAACTATGAGAGATTTTCCATTGTTTTGACCTGAGATGTGTATCAGAACCAGAATGGAGATTCATCAATTGATTAGAAAACAATATAAAAACAATCAGAATGATAAATAATTATGAAAGTAATTTTCAACCCTGAGTAAATATAAAAGCTAGAAATACACAATTGGGAATACTTGTTTTCTCACAATCGAGTTCATGGCGTTAAAAAACACGATGTTTTTCTTACTATTTATCGAACTGTTCACTTATGAGTTCCGGCCCGGGTAGACAAACACAGATTCGTCAGAATATTGTCTTTCGATCGCGTGGCAAAACTTTCAGTCTGGGGTCATCAACAACTGCAATCACACGCTCCTCTCATATCATTCATTTCTCTCTCTTAATTGAATATAGTTCGGGCTTTTCACGGATTATAAGGAAAAATATCATATATATTGTGTTTTAACGACGCACTGTGATGATTACCAAGATCTATTGGCGTCGGATGAATAATTAATGAGATGATGGGATGATGAGATGAAGGTTTTTATGGGTAGTGGGAAGGGTAGTGGGAAGGATAGTGGGAAGGAAGCAGTCGTGGCCTATATTGTGGGAACCATCCCGGCATTAGCCTAGACTACAGAGGGAAACCACGAAAAACCCCTGTAAAGATGGATGGTGGCGGGGATCGAACCGGGTCCGATATGTCCCTTCACCTCCCGGATCACACGAAGCAAGTGAGCAAACCACTCAGCTACTGTGCCGGTATAATATCATATAGGACTTGACGACCCACAGTACTGATCACCAAGATCTATTGGCGTCGGTGAATTATGGATGAGAGATGTGTTAGATGACATGAATAATTATTTTGATATGTGTTTTTGAATAGTGGAAAGGAGTCGGTCGTGGCCTGTTGAAAAGGAACCATCCCAGTATTGACCTGAACGACAGAGGGAAACCTCGAAAAACCCCTGTCAGGATGGTCAACCGAGGCGGAAATTGAAGTCCAGTTACCTAAATGATGGTTCAGCGTGCTAGCCACTAGACTTGTCTCAGTGAAGACTTTAATTCTAGTTTCCGTTCTTAGAGGATGTGAAAATTCACCTCATACTTCTTCTTCGGCTATTATATACAATTTCACTCTTTGCATTTTATAACTGTGCATAGATCAACTATAACCGGCACCTGCACCAGAAAAAAATGTGTGGGCTTCCGTTAAAAGTGAAAAACAAATCATACAAATGAACATGAATATCCACAAATTATACAATGTATCTCTGAATCGAAAGAATCATTGAAAACAATTCGAATTGCTCATCCTTCGTTTTTGTGCTTATTCATATTATACATGAATGTTTGACTATAACACCGAGATACGTTACTCAACGTTGAGAAAGGAAACATATCTGTACCTTGGCTGTAGCTTCACACCGCTTTGCAAACCGGGAAGTTTCTCACATATTAGACACATATATTAGTTATAATATAGAATGCTTTGCTTAGATTATATTTGTAAATGTCCAATATGGCCGCTGAGATTGGAACGAGCATATATCGACTGCAGGAGTTACGTATCTCGGTGAGTATATATATATATATATATATATATATATATATATATATATATATATATGTGGTTTGATCAAGTACTTTCCCAGCCAACCTTCCAAATGTTTGATGTGACGTTTTTTGGCACAGATATAAATTATAGAGAATGACCTTACAATTAAATGAAACGTAAGGTCACGTCTCTAATATAAATAGTCACTTGGCAATAAACAGGTGAAACAATTCCTCACCTCACTACTTTTTAATTAGATCATTAGGAATAGTACGTATAGGTATGTAAGTATGATACAAGTGTGATGTACGAAAGTGTTACGACGCCTTTTGTTCTTCTGGAAAAAAAAACGAAGAAGAAGAAGAACATAAAAAACGAGAGTGATGAAAAACAACGTGTGCTCTTTTTCTAGAAGCAATAAGAAAAGAGTTAAGTTGGCAACGTGAAAAGCGAGTTAAATTCATTAATAACTTGGGCACTTGTAATTAAAACGAGCTTAGAACATTTAGCTGGTTGCTCGCGCAGTTGGTATTAGCGTGTCGACGTCGACTTCACTCCACTCGTAGTCAAGTGCCACTCGCTTATAACACGAGCATGTTTTCAGCAGAAGACTGGGATTAAATTAAAACATTTCAATTTTTATTTGATACGCTTTCTATAGTCATGATTTCACCAAACTTCAGAGTAATATTTCACAGAATTGATTACATCACAAAATATAATTAAAATATGGACATAGAATTATAATTCTCAATAATCAATTCGATAAATATAAAATTGAATATATAGGAATGTTCATTTAATTTTAGATGTCAATTTTCGAAAATGCTCACTTCTGAATTGACCAGAAACCTTTTTGACATGGATGGTATCAAAGGTGGGTGATAACTAACTGTTGTCCCAAAATGGAAAAAAATGTTTAGATACATCTATAGGCATACAGAGATTTTTTCGTATCAGTTACTTTATCTTCTACTAGTTTCATGTATTCTTCAATTTGGGTAGGTAATTTTATCTCTGGCAAAAGACATACATCAAATCAAAACACTTGATTCAGTATATATATATATATATATATATATATATATATATATATATATATATATATATATATATATATATATATATATATATATATATATATATTCATTCGGAGTTATGAAGCTGGAAAATGATATTTCAATATTAAATAGCTGTCATAAATCAGAAATAAAACTCAAGCCCGGTCATAACTCAATAACCAATTGGAATGAAACGTAATTTAAAGGGAGGAATGTAATTCACAATGTTCATATTACTTCAATTTCAACCGTATTCCATATTCACTGAAGTCGGGTATAACAGCTGCTCTACGTTGTCGCACAGTGAAACATAATCCTGAATTAAATCTTTGCAAACTATCAAAAAGTCATTACAAATATGTGTGTGATATTTTTTTCGATTTTAATAATAATAATATCTTGATTTCATCTTGATTGAACAACAAGTTGTTATAAGACAAGTCATAAGTCAACATGATACATACATATAAGGTTAAAAATATACAGATTAAACTACAATTGTCAATAAACTATTGTGATAAAAATTCTTCAACGGGATAAAAACATTTATTTAAAAAGTAATCTTTAAGGCTACTCTTGAATGATGATGTTCCAATTTTGGACTTCAGCGAATTTGATAAGGTGTTAAGAGGCCGCAGGCGCTCCATACGGGCTCGTTGTTCGCTCGCTTCAGACTCTAGTTTAACATGCATCGTGTGCTAGGCGCCACCCGTAGACTAGCCCGCCGAACTCAGATTCACATAAACGCCGTTAATTCCCCAGCTCACACTTCTGATATATTTCACATTCTATGTTTTTTTTCGGTATTAAAAAATATGTATCTAGGTTTTCGTAAATTGGACATTTTTCAATTTTCCATTTGAAGAATTTGAAAAATCACAAATTTTTGATTCAAAATTCTGTATTTACGGTAACCTTCGTTTTTCAATTACTAACAGAATGCAAAACACTCATATTGATATCACAGAAATTACGGCCGTGAGAGTTTGCGGCGTGAAATACGAGCGCCTGCGGCCTCTTAATCATATTTATACCAGCTGATATTGGAGCTTGATTGTGTAGACAGATTAGGAGTGATTACTCTTGTTATTGTCGAAGTCGAAGAAATTCTACCCCCTATCACACCTGAGTCAACGACCAGTGCGCCAGAAGCCAACGACTCTAACCTGTGTATACCTACCCATTCTCTTGATGCTACCTGGCCTACGTTAAACGCCAGTCACAAGACAGGTGTTCGCTCCCGTCAAACTCGATATAGTTTAAGAAAGCAATCTCATGTTAATTATAAGATTTAGAGGCTAGTAATCAATAAATTGTCATTACATATTGATAATCATCGATTAGTATAAGTTATTCAATAAGTGTATAGTACTGTTAATAGTAGTTTAGTTATAGGCCCTGTAAATGTCATTGTTATGTACTGTACATATTCAGAATATTTTTTTTTTTTGGTTAGCGGTAGTTTCATACTTCTGATAGATAGGACTTACAATAGAGTCCAACTTCGACGTTTCAACCATAAGATTAGCTTGGTCACAAAGAGTGATTTGGTTTAGATTTGTGTTATCAATTATAGGTTTTTTCAAGTTCAATCAGTGACAGTAATGAGGTTCCCCATTAATTGTGTGCATAATAATCACTGGTTTTCATACTACATTCTGAACGAGTTGTGAAGGCATTGCCTATTGATAAAAGCTAGTCTAGGAAGTGTACATTCGTTGACTCGCAGGCTCATGATGGACATGTGAATGCAAGGTTGCCGAAGGGAGATAAGTCGCACTATGATCGCGACACAGTGATTGACAGTCTCTCAACATATTTTAACTGCCAAATTAAGGGCCAGAAGTCACATCATTTCGTGAGAAGATGGAAAAAGATGCTTTCTATGCACAATGGTGGTTGGAGTCCTTGTTCTTTGTTAAAGGAGTTATTTTTCTCACAGAGAGCTTATTCCATGAGCTATCCCAATACCTTGTTGAATGGATACTTCCTGGAACCTGTAAACATGATTGATACATTCCATAAAACACTATTCACCGTTGCTTTCCCTAGACCTAAGTAGCTGTACATGTTGACACTTCAATAATACTATACCCTTTTCTTGGAAAGATGGAGATGTACAGTCCTTGTCTAAAATCCTTCCAATTTGTCGTTTCGATGACAGGTAGTTTGAAACTAACAAGTGTATTTCTTGAAACCCCGTTAGTCTATTGTTGCTACCCTCTGTTTGTCCTATTGAAAAAAAAAAACCTGGAGTTAATGAGCAGCACGTGCATGGTATTCATTGGCAACTAACAATCCCTTGCTTATGGACATACAAGAAATGTTATTTCAATAAGAATTTGCAATGTTTTAGTAATACAATCATTGAGACTGAAACTTCCAGTGGTCAGTATGAAGCGCTAACTTGAATTCGAATGCACCGCATTTTTCTTGTGGTAATAGTAATTATTTTTGGTTGATTAATTTTGTTCAATTAGAGAATAATAGATGCGACCAAGTGTGTCATTCAATTAATGCATAGTTAATAATGTCCATAAGTCAATACTATTAGCGCTATAAAAATGAAAAAAAAAAATGAAACAAAAACAAAAAACAAACATATATTGTACCTATTGATGAATGCTAACGTAAAATCAATTGCGGACGTATGATTGTGAAGCGAGCGAGAGTGAGAGAGACGAGAGAGAGGAGAGCGGAACCATACGCAGTCGAAGACCGAAGAATTGGACGCCCCTACCCCTAAAGGATGCGTACCCGTTCCACGACGCCGACCGTGATCTCCGGACATCGAGATCTCACGTGTCTTCTGGAGACCACTGACAGTTGATGGTCACCCCCTCCCTCCCCCGCTGTGTTCCTCGCCAGTTATGGAACCAACGCTTCATGCCAATCATGCCGACCTGTGGACATCTCGCCCTTGTGGTCGACGTCGCATTAAGTTAAGTTTTTGTACATAGTTATAAGTCGAGTTAAAGTCAAGCATACAAATAAGAACACTGTTTTTCACTTGTGAATATCTTGTTGGATAATTAGTCAATTCAGTTATTATGAGTTGATAGGAAATGAACACTGGTTCGATTAAGCTTTTGACTGACTCATGTCACCTCACTAATAAGTATTACTTTATCGAAGTTAGTTAAATCTTCAGGCTAGTTTTCTTTTGATTCAATTATTGTCTCGTCATACTGAAGTATAATTTCTCATCTAAATGTATTAGTTTCTTAGTTAATTAACCAGTTGTAACTTGTAAATAGCGTCTTGTATCTTATTGTATCGGTGATCTGCCTGAATTTTGTCTTTTAGAACTGATGCATCCCTGAGGTCAGCGATCTGCATCTGCGAATATCACCACCTAACCTACAAGGAGCCACACAGAAAAACGGGACTTCTCGGGACGAAAAGCAAACTAGGCCAAATAGAATACAACAGATTCCAAATGTACCTGGTTCGTCGTCGAGGCACCAAAGTCCGTAGCGTGTGTTCCAAGAACTAGACAATACGGTGACGTGATTAGTAGTGGAGTAGACTCGTTTGATTCAGTGGTTGTATCATTCTAATCGAATCCAATTGTTATACAAACGGAGGGAGAACATTATTTCATTGTGGATAACTTGTACTTCAATATATCGGACAGCTATTTATGATTCAGCGCGTAATTCTAATTAACATGAATTAACTATGCTTCGTCAAGATGAAAATTCGTATTATACTTTTATTTATCATATTTTAAGTGACAATTGATTTTTGTAATTATGTTTTTGTATTATGTTCTATGTTTGAGTAATTTATGTGAGCTGTTGAACTTATGTTATCTTTCTCACTGATTTGATATCAAATGTTTTGTCACATATGCAGAATTGGTACACTAAACTTCTCATATGTTATACACACTATCATATACAGTTTTCTGTTAATACAGGAAGATTATCTCTTCAGAGAGATAATCTCCTTTGGAAAAAGAGAGGATGATGTAACAGTCACCAACTGTTTGATTATTTATATTTCAATTTACCATTATCATAATTTAGTATTCTTTCACTTTATTCTGTTAGTTTTAGCTCATTTCATGTTCTCATAACTGTTTCGCACATTTCGGTATTTCACGTCCCGTTAGCTTTGCCTTTTCTAAAATCATACCTCTACTGTAAATAGGTCACTGATGCCCTCAGCCTAGTATAGCCCTCCCTTTTTGACCAATAGCATAGTATAGTGATTTCGCGGGTCTTAAACTCGCGAATCACAACCCTTCTTCATCTTCTTACCGTTATGTTCATTTTTGACCACCCCCCTTAGAATAGTTTATAAATAAGTGTGCGAACAGAGAGTTACAGAGAGAGTTACAGAGAGAGACAAGCAAGATAAGTTAGAGAATAGAATGTAAGAGTTGTTGTGGGAGATGAGCTGCTGAGTTCGAGATTTAAATGTAAGTTGTATTGAGTATTATTATTATCATTATGTATTAGCTTAGATTTTAGGTTATAATAAACTATGCTTAATTTTGAATAGATTTGTCCCTATGTATATTTCCCTCTTGCATTCCCCCTTCCGCTTCACAGCAAGAACCCATTTTAAACCAGTGTGTCCCAGGTTCGAAACCTGCTGGTGACAGCAACCCATAAGAGGCCCAAACGTTATACTCTCAAGTTGGTATTCACCCGAGTATTATGATTATGTTTGGCATTGTTTTGGCATGTAAGTTGTTTCTTATTCATCACGTACATAATTGTACTCAAGGTATGAATACTGGGGACAGTTAAAATTTTAAAGCGTCTAAAAAGTGGCTTACACGAATTTTTGTGAAATAAAACAGCACTTGGGTTAAAACTTGCATCAGCTAAAATGCGAATCGCTTTTTTTTTGTAAAACATACACTTTCTTCATATTACTCAAATTACCACATAGTATAATTCCATACTGTATTCGGGAATGAATAAAAGCATAATAAACTTACTTTGTGGTTTCCTCATTGCAAAGTCTATTCATATTATTCATTCGGGTTGGTTTGCACTTTGACTTCATAGATTTAACCATTACTAACATCCCTAGTCTGGGACTATATCAGTTTTTTGAAAAAACAATGAAGTTTTGGTCATGATTTTCATTCACACACGTTGACTACAGAATAATACATTTTCAATACATTTCAATCGATTATTCCTGTATTTCATAAAATTTTATTTCCTCTGTATCAGTTTGACTGCGATAATTCTGGCCGAACCAGCTGTGACCGGAGAGTTACAAGCACCGATATCGCACCTTGTGGAATGCAGACACACTCGTATATTGCCAACAATTAAATAGATCCAAAATCCACACGACCGTTTAGGAAGACTTATTGGCTATTCTGCCACACTCTGTGCTAAAGATAGCCGTGAATAACAGCCGACTTGTTCTCGGTCCAGATATATCAAACCACTCTCGTGTCGGACCGTGTGCAAAACAAACAATTAAATGTCACACCTAACTGTGGACGTCGAGACAGCGAGGAAAAGATGAATCATCATCTCACATTTTATTGGCTCAATGAAAGTGAAGACCATTTGTTGGGTTTTTTTGTACGCGTTCCACAGTTTTGAAGAATATTTTTCTATATATTTTGGTTCAATGACGTTCCATAATGATGACTGAGATCTATTGGCGTCGGTGCATGATTAATGAGATGGTGAGATGAAGGTTTCTTAAGTAGTGGGAAGGAAGTGGTATTGACCTATATTGTGGGAACTATTCCAGCAACAGCCTAGACCCCAAAAGTAAACCACGAAAAAATCCTGTAAAGATGGATGGTGGCAGGGATCGAACCAAGTCCTATAATCCTCTCACCTACCGAATCACATGAAGCGAGTGCGTTAGCAACTGTGCTGCATGTGCTGTTTTTTACAAATTTACTGATCGCAATGGAAACTTGTACATAGTTGTATTCACGAAAGATGGTGGGTCGCACATTAGTGCGGAAGATGGATGAGAGTTGTTCGGAACTTTCATCTCTCGAGGATACAAGCATATCAATTAAAATTCGAAACATTGGACATAAAATGAATTTTCTCCTTGCTTGATCATTTTTTTTTTATTGACATGGAATAATTGACACCAACTCTTCGTTCTCTATTAGAGCTGATGATAACGAGGTAGGATCGTTCGGACAGGGTTCTACAATGGCAATCTCACCGATCGAAAGGGAAAATTAAATTACAATAAATCTCATTATCGAGAAAAAACAAACATTCAACGTGATTCTATAGTGTAAGGAAATAAAAACCAATTTAATGGCTCCCTATTCTCTTACGACCACATGTCTAATTGACATTTATATGAATTATTGTTCATTCATTCATTCATTTATTAATCAATCGATTCATTCATCCATCTATTTATTTATTATTATTGACACTTTGTATATCGTGGCAAATTGGTACTTCATTCTGGCATTCAATTCACAATTGTAATAGATGAACGATAACCCAAGTTTGAATCTCCGTTCGAATATCATCATTTCACTAAATGCAACCGACTCGCCGTCGACATTTCCAAAACGTCATTTCATTTGTGCAACCTTTGAACTCTAACAATCGCTTGTGTGACGTAACAGAGACGTCAATCAAGTGAATCGGAGGCTGACTAATCAACCAATATACATGTCGATATCTATCGAAACAGTTCGCTGTACGAGAGAGACACATGCACATGCCACATCATTTGATGTGACGCTCCAACAGGCATGTCGATGTCGGCCAGAGCCAATTAGATCGCTGCTGTGTAGTCACAGATTCGATCTAATGATTTGTCACACATGTCACAATTATTGGGAAGCGAAAACAAAAAAGAGTACATGATTTTTATGTCGGGTTCAACTCAGTTCGAAATGGTGAGAAAACAATATGTATGTTTGCGTTGTGGGATGAGGTACTTTTTCGATCAAACTTTCGGAAAAAGTATATGAAATAATACGATCATATTCAGCGCAGTCCCAGTGTCAAAGTTCTTTGTTATCAATTGAAATAATTGAGATTAGTTGTTTATATCACCCTTGTGATGCCCCGTTCGAGAGATCCTACCTTTCATCCATAGCCTCAATTGGGAAACAATGATCAACACCAAGTCTGGATGTTGTTATAAAGAAAATATGAAGTCGACGCTTTATATTTTTAAAATTGCTGATCTGATTTTCAGAACATTTGTGAAACATGTTCGGCATTGATGTTCTCAAAACACGTTCTTCTGTCATAATAGTCCATAATAGACTATTTGATACGACATAATAGTCCATAATAGACTATTTGATACGATATAATAGTTCATAATATATTATATATAATATGAAAGTTCAATATAAAATGTCCAATCGATCCCATCAATGGCCTACAAACTTTTAATCTCTGAATGAAATGGTTTTCACTCTTTTCTTCGTGTTATTCCGATATTTATTCCCGAAATGCCAATAACATTTGTTATAGAATCTACTTGACCGATTGTTACACAAAACAATGGACCCACAGTTCTGGAAAAGAATAATGCCTTGCAAAAATGTTCATGTTAATTGTTCCGTAATTTAGCAAAAAGTTGGATAAATATTACCTAACTAAGAGTTCGTGAGACTGATTCTCATCACAATTGAAATGAATTTGATGGGCACAATCATCTAATCTCAAAGAACTGACATCTACATCGAAGTTTAAACATTTCTATGTGCGATATGGCCATTAACTTTGAATCTCAGGAAATGAAATTGACTTTTGGTTTCACTATTAGTTCATTTTAATTGGAATTGTGAACAAATCTAATCATGTCCGGAGCAATTATAAACCTTTTTCTCCAGATAATTACCGAGATAATGTCGGAGAATTTTTAGCTTCCGGGTTGATTATGAGTACTGATACATTATTTAACGATCTTTTAGTTTGATTCCGAAACTTTATTGAGTCTCTGAATTGTCTGTGAAGAAGTCATTACATGATCATGTAATTAATTAGACTGACATTCACTAATGAGCTGCTCTCTTTATTCGATCAAGCTCTAATTAACTTGACCCACCGACATGCTCAAGCAAATTGAAACCAATTTTTGATTCATCAAAGACATACAAAACGGTTTGTTCCTTTTTTTTACAATATTTCATTATTTTATTGATTGTTTACAAAAAAGTGACAAAGCAGCACACGGTGGCAGGACTTATTGTGGTAGTATATATATAAATATATATATATATATATATATATATATATATATATATATATATATATATATATATATATATATATATATATAATGGTTATGAATAAACATGAAGACACAAACAAACTTATTTCCTTATATAACTAATTCCTTCTCTAATATATATTTATGATTCCTTATCCTTATCTTGTCCATATATATATATATATATATATATATATATATATATATATATATATATATATATATAAATATATATAAAATATAGATATTTCCTCGAAATACGAGATTGGAATGTCAGCCCTGAAGGATTCCATTCGAATATTCAGGAACCATCTCTACAACTAACTATCATCCATCAACCTTCACATTCATTCATTCATTCATTCATTCATTCATTCATTCATTCATTCATTCATTCATCCATTCCTATATCTGATTTGGATGCTCTTTTGATAATGTTGAAAATATGTCGTTTTTTCTGTAATGTATTGTATTTGTTCTTCTTCAAATACGATATAAACTTTTTCATACTTTAAATTCTGTCATTACGATTCAGTATATTTACATCACTCTCTTTCAGAGTTTTCTGCGATGGCCACCAGGTGTACATTCTGTTCATCTCGTTTTTCCTTGCTCAATAAAAATAATAGACATGTAAATTCTCACCATTCTTCACAGAAACAAAGCGATATTTCTTTGTAGATTTTTGTGTGAAGAGAACGTATTTCCCTTGATTCGTATGGTTTGAGAATACGTCAAACCATATGGTTGGAGGAATTCAATCTGTAAATCTTTTCACAAAAAAAAACGAGAGAAAAAAACAACAATCATATTTCGGTCAATCATTTCACATCTTATCTTCATACTTTCGTATATTTATAGAAGATTTACTTTATTCAAGATAAGTTCCATTCTGTCAAGTTTGCAAACAGTGTTTCATTTTCACGAGTTGGTTTATTCAAGCGTGGGAAGAAGATGTGACGCATTTGTTGACGCCTTTATAGCGCTCTCTGGAGGTGAGTCATAAAACCAAGAACAAACTTGAATAAATATTTCACCATCACCACGACTGGAATATTTCTTTGTTTCGAAGGATTAGTAGTGTTCAAGTGAGAAATATGCACCGAATCTGAGTAAATTGATGAATGACTTTGTGGGAAGACCAGTAGTGAGGGTGTACTTGAGTGTTCAACGCCGTGCCAAGTCAGACGGAACCGGGTTCGAGTCCTGCTTTATAATCACTTACTGTTATACTTATAGCATTTAGCTGTTAGTAGGGTCGTTACGCACTATTACATATATATATATATATATATATATATATATATATATATATATATATATATATATATATATATATATATATATATACATATATATATATATATATATATATATATATATATATATATATATATATATATATATATATATATATATATATATGAACATACTTACAATACCTGATTTTCACTGATGAGAATGCAAGGAACAACACGATTTCGTAGTTTTAATACTAGGCCTATCATAATTAACCATCTCATCTTTTTTCTGTATTTTCATCATTCTATTATCTCATTCTAACAGAGTTGGATGATTACAGTCAGTCAGAGAAAATTATCATCGACCGATACTAAGTAATTATGTTGATGGAAATAATTATGACAATTAAATTGAATTAAAATGTCAGTATCCGAAGGTTCAAACGAAAGACCTAATTCACCCATCAGTTTCTGTCGGCCCCAAATTGCATTGAATTTCATCATTTCAGTACTTTCCTCCTTCCTCTCTTTCCTTCCTATCTTCCATTCCTCTCTCTCTCTTCCTATCTCCTACTCTCTTCACGAATGAATCCACTCATTCCAATTGGCTAACTACCTCTCTATTTCTCATCACTACTGATTCAAAGTCAGCGCGTCTCTTTTTCCAGTCTCCATCCTCTAACTGTAGGATATCAGTCTGATATTAACCAGAAGAATAAACCCTTTTTTCATCACTAAAACTGAAATTGTCGAGTGTCTTTAGTACGGTCCACGGCGCAAGAAGTGCGTCCATTACCGAGCTTCAATCCTCTCTTCTCTTCTTTGCTCACCCCCAACACATATCACAGTATAGATATAACCACCAGTAGCGTCACGCCTATATCTATACTCAATAGAAACGACTCGAAGCAAGTTAAAATGAATTTGCGACTATCTCAGAACATTGTCTGTGCTTTGATAATAAACAGGGCTAAATCACAACGGTGCCAAATTTGTCTATCTTCTACCACCTGATGTCAGATCAATATCAAACTAGTACTCTTTTAAATCCCATTTGAGAAGATTTTTAATGGAGAAAAACTTTCACTCCATTGACGACTATTCTAATGAAGCTCGCCCACTGTAATAAGTCTTGTACTATATTCACGAAGCATAATTTGTATCACTTTTATAACTGCCAATTAATTTTTTTGTATTATTATCATTATCTTTATTATTATTATCATGAGGCAATATGATTGGCCAGAAAGAGTCACAGGTACGCTGTGAGTGTTGAAAAATGTAACTAGAGAAGTCACAAGATAAAGCGCGCACATATCTTTAACAATGATATTGATTGGAATGATACATTGTTGACTGAACTTTTGTGACCATTATTCGGCCATATTGAGATTCACAAGCGCCTTCTATATTGTTACTTTTCGTGTCGAATCACGCAGTCTCAGTCGACAGTCACATTAAAATGACCGCCAATTTTCAACCAACCAGGGACTTGGTCTGTGCTTCGACAACAATAACGTGAGCCAATATGAATACATTCAAATTCAAATTGTTTTATTTCCGTATAGAATCAAAAACAGAGTAACATAGATTTCACTGTCAAGTCATATCGAATTAATATTAATACCAAACATGTGAACAATGTGTTGAAATATAATCAGTGATAATAGAGTGCATCACATTTTGAATCGTGAGTAATCAAAATAATTAATATTGCACTCGATGTTAAAATTAAAATTGTACGTATTGTCATAAACAAACTCATTTGCAGATTACGCAGTCAACAGTCGTATCGAAACGACCGCCGAGTCGCAACCGCTCGACACATTCGCACCACTACAGACACATGCAACACCAAATGCGCGCGCAACTACATGTGTTTCGATGCACGAACACCAGGAGCGACTTGACATGTGCGGCCATGTTTCTGCTGCAAGCACGGCTACCCAAGAGACGCTACTGAAGTCATGTTTTTATACTGTGCACACTCCTTCCCTCCCCCCTCCCCTCCTCGCACCCCTCGCACGCATTCGACTCAATTTGTCAGCATAATTCAGATAAATGAGAAACGAATCTAGAGTCTAATCTCCAGAAGGAAAAGCCTCGTGGAGAGATTCCAGTCAACGGCACGGCACGAACGGTTTGGATGATGGCTTATGTTTCCTGGTTTTTCTACTCGATTGAGGTTTGACGATGTTTTTTATTGGAGTTTGATGAGTCGAATTCATTGAAAATTGGTTGGTGATTAATCATCAGGTCTTGTGATTATTCCTTTTCTCAGCGCGTATTTGTCAATAGGCCTACTGTGGAAGAATTGACCGGCCTTGAGTATCAAAAGTAAATTCAGTATTTGTTCATATCGGATGATATTCAAGGGTCTAATTATAATTGTATCATATAATTCGCATGATTTTTCCATGAATATTCGATTGAAGAAATGGTATGAGGAATAATTCAAGTCTACTCGCAGTGTAGCCTTCATACACGTCTCTAGTCTTACAATGAATGCAGCCGGCCAATAACAGATGATTGAAATAATCGATCTTTGTGATACAACAACTGAAATAATACAGTCAACAATTCATTTTTTGTGAATATGAAGGTTTTGAGGGCCGAAAGTTGATGTTACAGTCTCATTTTGTGGATTGCTCTTCTGTGAAACAGTTGGTGGTTCCGAAAAAAACCCGATACCTCAACTCGACTTCTATTAAACCCGGCACCTCCACTCGACTGCTATCTAACCTGGAACCTCCACTCAACTTTCACTTGACCTGGCACCTCCACTCCACTTCCACTCAACCTGGTACCTCCACTTCACTTTCATTCAACCCGGAACCTCCACTCTACGCCCGTTCAACTTGGCACCCCCAATCACTCACATTCAACTCGGTACCTCCACATCACTTTCCACTCAACGTGGCACATCCACTTGACTCCCATTCAAACAGGCACCTCCACTCCACTTCCATTCAACCCGGCACCACCACTCCACTTCTTTCTACCTAGAACCTCCACTTCACTTCTACTCAACCTGGCACCTCCACTGCACTTCCATTCAACCCGGCACCTACACTCCACTTCCGCTCTGACTCGGTTCCCCCACTCGACTTCCTTCAAACCTGGCACCTCCACTCGACTTCCATTCAACCTGGGATCTCCACTGCACTTCCATTCAACCTGGCACCTCCACTCCACTTCCATTCAACCCGGTATCTCCACTCCACTCTCACTCAAACCCGGCACCTACACTCCACTTCCGCTCAGACCCAGTTCTCCCACTCGACTTTCATTGCTATCCAAGTCAACGGCCCCTTATTAAAAGCACAAACACACATCCCACTTCCACACCACAACATAAGAAGAGCAAATAAGATCTAGATCCATGAATGTATTAATTTTGGTACGCCATTATGACTGTGATCAAGATGTAGATTAGTCCGAACGGTGGCCGTTCCTTGTGTACGACGTGGAATAAAAGATTCGGTTATAATAAGTGTGAGGCCTGTGCAATATGGCCGCCTGTGACGTCACGTAGGGAAGAGAAGGAAGTAAATAATGATAGGAGACATCTGGATTGGTGGTTGTGTTTGTATGCAACAGCTGTGAGCGGAAACGTCTTTCAACTCGGGTATTGTGACGGAGGCGATAATTATAACGTCAAGAAGCTGGAAATGATTGAATTAAAAACTGAGTTCAACTTGATTTGATCCTCTGACAGAGGCAGAGCCTTATTACCCTGAAACTTGATCAATAGGAGAGGAATCAATTGATTAATTTCTTGTTACCACTAGTTGTTATTATTTTCTTAAGGTTGTATTCGTGATACGTTTGGTCGAATGTCAGGAATATGTCTTATGAATAACGGTCGAGACGATTCCCAGAGTAATTGATGAATATGATGGAAAAAAAACAATTGATACAATGAATTCAGATATTGGTATAACTAGGAAAACGCTATATACGCGTTGTTAGACGAGCGGAAAGTAATAGTATGTCGACTTCATTGCCAAACTTTTGCCTAAATTCGCCAATTGGGTAACATTTTAGTTATAAATGGGTAAAAACTGCTTCGAGTGGTACCAATTTAGCACATTTCATGTTTTTTCTTCAAAATGGCTGACCCGATCAAGCTGAGAATTTCCAGAAATGTGTATCAAGAAGTTATTCAATTTCACACAATATTTCAATTTTTTTGAAAATAAAAAGTTTTCAATTTTTTTTCCGCCGTGTATTTTTGAAAAATGGGTATTTTTTAAATTTCTAAAATTCATAAAAAAAAGTTGATATCCAATAATGCCACAAAACTATACAGATCTGAGTTAGATGAGGAACCATGACGAAAAAAAGTTTGGAGTTGATAGCTGTAGCCGTTTGACCTGTGGAGAACCGACAAAAAAATATAAAAAAAAATAAAAAAAACATAAAAACGATCACCAATTTTTTCAGTATGTCAAAACTCGCCAAAGCTCGTCTAACTAGTTCTCATTAGTTTTGAAATGTTGTATTCGTGATACGTTTGGTCGGATGTCAGGAATGTCTTAATTATGAATAACGGTCGAGACGATTCCCAGAGTAATTGATAAATATGATGGAAAATAAACAATTGATACAAGGAATTTAGATATTGGTATTATTATCGTGGGTTAATTTAAATGGGATGGCGATGAAGACATGTGATAAGTGATCGATTCAAAACATGAGATACTTGTCGATTAACAAGAGAGAGATGGAACGGAAGAGGTCAAGTTGGACACGCGTGATCTGGTAGTAAAATGATAAGGTTGGTAGGCGGTGGAATTTAAAAAATAGGTGGGTGACAACAGACTGTTGACAGCAAAGACCTTGGAGATCCTGCGTGATCAAACATAAATGTGCTTCATAATTGCTGATAGATTACGTTTTAACCATTCCTGATTAGACGAGCTTTAGCGAAGATTCAATTTGACATACTTAAAAAAATTGGTGTTCGTTTTTTTTTTTTTGTTTTTTTTTGTCGGTTCTCCACAGGTCAAACGGCTACAGCTATCAACTTCAAAATTTTCTCTCATTATGGTTCCTCATTTAAATCAGATATGTATAGTTTTGTGGCAATATCGGATGTTAACTTTTTTTAATGAATTTTAGAAATTTCAAAAATACTCGTTGCTGATGAGCGTAGTGAAGTCTCCATCCCACTCTTAAAGGGCTTTGTCTGTGTTTTTTTTTTGTAAGCACTCCACAGGTCGCAAGGGTTGACTGATGAACATGAAACTTTTTTGTACACGCAAACTCATCCAACTTAGAACTGTATAGTTTTTGGAATGAATCGGTCGGACCGATTTTGAGAAAAATCATCTCAAAGTTTCTAAAAACCCCATAAGATTTGGCTGGGTGGGAAATGTTGAGAAATAAAATCTCTCCAAATGGGATGAAATTCTCTCTAAATGTGTATACATAGATTTTACACATTTTCACGATTTTGTGAGCAATTCTGATCAGTCGTTTTGAAGAAAAAAAAATAAAATGACTGATAATATTCATGAAATATATCATAAAAATTGTGACAGAATTAAATTGTCGAGATTCACTGCTTTCTAGATTCAAGAGTTGACCAACAATGAAGTATTTTTTATATGCGTCAAGGTGTGTAGAACACCAGAGTTAATGAAGTGGCAAGAGTAGAACTACTTTAACGACTTTAATAGCTTATTCAGATATCAAGGTGTGTAGAATACCAGAGTCGATAAAGTAGCAAGGGTAGAACTACTTCAAGGACTTTTATACCTTATTCAGATATCTCGCTCATCTTACAACGCATATTTCGCGTTTGACTAGTCAGAATAACACGGCGGAAAAAAGGAAATATTTTTATTTTCAAAAAAAAAATGAAATTCTGCGTGAAGTTGAATTACATTTTGATACACATTTCTGAAAACTTTCAGCTCGATCGGGTGAGCCATTCTGAAGAAAAACTATGAAATGTGCTAGATTGGTACCACTCGGAGCAGTTTTCACCCATTTCTGAATTAAATGTCACCCAATTGGCGAATGTAGGCAAAAGTTTGGCCATAAAAATCGACATTATATTACTATCCGCTCGTCTAACAACGCATATATGGCGTTTTCCTAGTAAATAGAAATCACGGTAATTGTTTGTGATACAGTAATATATAATTTCTGATTGAAAAACTGAACGCTCTACTCGACTACTAGTTTCATATGTGATGTACACATTCAGAATATGAAATGTTCCAGTCTCACTTCGCAGGTTGCCTCACTGGGAATCAGGTTTCTCTCGATTGGAAGTGGAGTGGTGGAGCCGAGTTGTATGAAAATGAAGTGGAGGTGCCAGGCTAATATCTCTTTTGCGTTGCTTTCCATCAATTGCGATGTAATATGAGCTTCTTTTGACCTAGTTTTACTAAGGCCCGGTATTACAAAGTCCAGTTAGCCTTTATCTGACAGTTAAAACTTGTTATCACCATGGTTACTTATGCTATTTGTTTTCACCAACTCTCAGATAAATACTAACTGGCCGTGGTAATACTGGGCCTGAGAACAGGAACAATTAAAGATCAAGTATTAATTAGTTAATTATCGGTAAGGGGTACGGAAATAACTTGAACCAAGGGTGATGATGAGTTAGTTCGTGAATTATTGCTCAGTTCACTAACCATCAGTTGGTGAAACGCGGACTGAAATTTGGGTATATAATGTATATGATTATAACTGTACATCTGCTGTTAATGGAAAGAAGTGATCATTGCCCAAGAGACTTGGTTAAAAATGGAAGATATCAACATTCGTGTGTTTTGAGTTCTCTCGATACCAATGCTGTAATTGTCCGGATATATATCACAGAGACGTTCATAATGTGTTCCGGACTTTCGGAAACTGGAATACTTTTATCTACAGCGGAAAATTATGGTCACAGACTACGCAGTCCTGGTGTTGAAGTTCAGTGGTTTCAAATAATCAAAATGGGGTGGTAAGATCGCCCTTGTGGTGCCCCGTCCAAACGATCCTACTTTTCATCCATAGCCTCAATTGGGGAACAACGATTTTGTATCAAGTTTCGATGTTATGAAAAAAAAATTATGAATGTGTTCACTAAGCTAATTGATGATAATCAGCGTACACGAATGAAATTGGAAACCAAGGATAATAACGAGTTAATCCAATAATTATATCACTTAATTACAAATTTCATGATTTGTAGAACCGGACCAAGAGAGCTTTCACAAATATTCATCAGTCCCAATCCTGTTCTAGTTTGAAATATAAGATTATTCACAGAAATAAAAATACAATTTTTCCTTTGATTTCAGTTGTTCGATAGTGTAAATAACCGTGTAGCAATCTGTTGTCTTGCTTGAGACTTAAACCATTCAAAGACGAATAACAAACATCGTAGCAATCAAAACTACTCGATGATTGCTACGATGTTTTGATTATTTAAAAACAAATGAAAGAGACTGAGAAGTGTGGCCGAGTGATTAATACACTGAACTGTCATTCAAAATACCGGGATTCGATTCTCACCACGGTCGACCATTCTGACAGTTTTTTTGTGTGTGTGGTTTCCCTCTGTCGTCCAGGTCAATACTGGGATGGTTCCTTAACAACAGGCCACGACTGACTCCTTCCCACTATCCAAAAACACATGATTAAATGAACTTCCATCCCACCATCTCATATATCATACACCGACGCCAATAGATCGTAATCATCAGTACACAGCATCACTGTACCCGGAATAAAGAAACAAATGAGAGAGAATTGTGAATGTAGTCCAGATGTTTCACTTGGTGATAGATACGGAATATGTTGTTCCATTCTATGTCACGTATCATGGAATGAAAAAAAACATAGAATCGAGATAATGTGGAAACATTTGCTTTATTTTTCGTGTACTCAATAAACTGATTAAAATGTGAGCTCACATTCAATCATATGAATCCATGCAAATGACACATATTATAGATAATAATGAAAGGCCACTAATTGGATGAAAAATATAATCAAATGAACATATTTCCAAGGATCAATTTCAATACAATAACTATATTTTATGAATGAAATGAATTCAATTAAACGGCAACACAACGAAGCAAATGAAGTGATATTTGAATGAGGTGTTTGACTGTCGTATGTCCTTGTGATTTGGAATGCCACATTTTTCTCAATCACAAACACCAAGCATGAGTACATTGATGATGATTATTGTCCGCTTAACGACCCCACCGACAGTTAGGTTTATATGGGGGTACGAATAAGCAGTTGATTATTTGATTTGATTTGATTTATTGAGTCACAATACAATGAGTTTTGTATCACTCTCTACAGTATTAGTTCTTATAGGCCTATAATAATATGGTGATATGAAAAATAAAAAATATGTGATGAATAAAATATGATGCAAGCTAATAGAATATTCCTGATAGTATGCATCTTTCAGGAAAAGGTCTAGAAGAGCAATAGCAAATATTTGAGTAGAGGCCGCAGTTAAAAGGAAAAGGTCGGAAAATACAAGGACATGAGGGATAGAGGTTACTTAAACAAGTATGGAGGTCAGTTTCTAAAATGTGATTTTTGAGGTTGATTTTGAATTTATTTTTCCTACTGCATGTTACTTCAAGTGGAAGTTTATTATACATTTTATATCCATAATGCTTAATTATGCTTAATTATGAAATTATGAAGTGATGATAATTGAAGAGACGTTCACAAAGACCCAAGCCTTATGCGGGATTCGAACCCACGCCCAACGATGACTTGAGTTTCTAAAGCGGTGCTTCAGCTGACCGAGCTACCGAAGGTGGCACATGAGTCCAAGAGAAACGTTTTTCATGCATTTTAGAATAAAAAAATACTGAATTGAACGAGCGTTTTTCTTAGACCCCATATTACCAATAATAGAAATGTGTTGATGAGGCTAATTTATTATTTAGGGTACAAAAAATACAATTGGTAACCAAGGGTGATAACAAGCGAGTCCACTAATCATTGCTTAATCAACAAATTTATTATTCGTAGAACGGGACCTTATTGCAATAATTTATATGTTCTGCCATTGTTTACTTGTTCATTTGTTCATTCTCTTGTTACTTGGAGCACGATTTAGTGATACCAACCTATTTCATCATAATATAAAGAATTTAGGTGACCAAATTCACATACTGATAACATGGAAGGCATTTGTGGTTTCTTGCGGTCAGTTCAGAGTTAAAGGTCCCGATTGCTTGTCACGATTTAGCGGATTCCCTTGTGAACTAGATGTAGATAAGAGTGGCTAAGGTACTGGTGGCATTGTTGAACTAACAAAATCTATAATTCTAGTTGGAAAAAGGCACAACTGCTAGTATTATGATTCTACTGGGCCGTGTATAGCATTGTTGAGCATTGTTGTTTTATGTGATTCGGTATAAAAGCGATAGTTGCGCTACAGGCGATCGGGACCCTGGACTCGGGAACTGACCCCGGAAATATTTCACTATCAAGACTCGAGTTTGATGAGCACCTTCTTTATATTAGGATAAAATACGTTGGTATCAATACATTGTGGTTAAAAGATACTTTACCAACAGTTCAATTCATCGTGATGACAGGAACTACGTTCCAAATTGAAAATGAGCTTTTTGTGTGACAATACATTTTCATTCTGTCAATATTTTATGTGACAATAATCGGTTTCACAATCCACTTTTATTGTACCAAAACGTTCATACTGTTTGAATGATATAAATATATGGATGTATCCCGAGGGGTGAACAACAAGTGAATTTGGTGTACACCTGATTTCAGATTCCACGGGATTTCAAGGAGATTTCAATTTCATGGGATTTCATTAAAATTTCAAGGGATTTCAGAAAGATTACATGACAAATGTACACCAGATTTAGGGAGTTGTTAACACCTCGATGTATCCCTATTCGCGATTAAAAGCAAAGTGGCTGACATCTGGGGATGTCTTAGTAAACTGTGCGGAGGCAGATACTTTCAAATTATATACAAATTAATTAATGCGTAATTACAATGTAAAATACAAAATTGAAATTACTAAAATTATTAATCATCAAAATTACAATATTAATTACAAATATGATGCGTGTAAGCATACAACAACACGACATCTTGGCCTAACTGCCTCCCGACGGCCAATCGCCCACTTCGACTGTGCTGCCACCTGGTTAGCTTTTAATCACGAATTACATTGCATATGTTTATTATTCTGAATATTTAGTTGATTAAAATGGCATCATTTTGAGACCAGCATGATATTATCACTCTGTGTAAGAGACACTATTGTATTATCTGATTGCTCATTCGTGCATCTTGTTGTGCTATTCTGGAATGGTGACTGAGTCCCAATTTCACCGTAAAGGATTGTGCATTGAGGAATCCCGAATAAAGAAAGAATGAAGAAAGAATGAAGAAAGAGAGAAATTGAAGAAATGAGGAAATATAGAACGAGAGAAATATGAAGACACAGAGAAATTGAATAATGTATATGATTCAGACTTGTATTGGTCTCACAAACAACTCGATTAGAGTAACGCATATCAGATTCAATTCTCAATCCGGGTGAATATCCGTGTCGATCGAAGTTTGGTTATTAACACCGGATACTCTGTTGTACGGCATGCGGTTAGAGAGCGCGGTCTCGAGCTATCGGTGTGGATCCATCAGTGATCGACCGGCAGACAAGTTCAACAGATTGCTGCGAAGTCGAGGAATGTCAACACATTCGATCAAATACCGTTGTTCAGAAGTTCCACAGCCTTCTGTACCATCCTGTATTGACTTATGCAGAGAATCTCTAACCCGTGAGTATATATATATATATATATATATATATATATATATATATATATATATATATATATATATAAATGAATATATACATATATATATATATATATATATACATATATATATATATATATATATATATATATATATATATATATACATATATATATATGAATAAATACATAGATTCATATATGTATATATATATATATATATATATATATATATATATATATATATATATATATATATATATGTGAAATATCATTTTCGGGAATACCATGTGTATTGAGTTAAGAACAACAAATGAATGTGTTTGACCCTTAAGCCGGAATAATAGGGATGACAACCTCAATCTGTCCGTCACTTGGAAAACGGTGTTGAAGGACAGAATAGTTGATATATCAGAGGGGAGAGGAAGAAACATAGAAACAGGTTTGAAGGGAATGAGAGGAGATGGTGATGGACAGGAGAAGGAGGTGGAAGAGAGAAGAGTTATGAGGAGTCCCACAAATATGGAACCACCATGAGTCATCGAGAAGAGCACAAGAGATACCGTTTCTTCATTGATTTACTGTTTTCTTCTTTTCACAAATAGATAGTTTTCTGTTTTTTTCATAACAATACTCTGAATATTGTCCATTTCTAAGTTAAGGACTCTATAACAGCTCGCGCGATCTGTCACCGCCGCGCATTCACTGTTATAAATTGCCATTGACAGAGCACCACTGGTTCTATTCTAATGAACAATATGTCATTGGAACGTAAATTGTTCAAGGAAGATCACAATATTTTTCAAAATTGCATGGCTATCATATTGACGACGGTAAAAATAATTACAGTTTTACCGTAATGCATATTTATGTCGAGAACGGGTGGAGATAATGTGAGATTTCAAAGGCAATTTTCACGACCTAATAATTTCTGAGGCAATCTTCAGCTCGGGATTCGTTAGAAAAAATATCACAGCTCAAAAATGTTGTATAAATCAAAGTGTTAATTTTCATGAATTTACGTCTGGCTTTTCGTTCATGATCGGTGCGCTGCCGTATTTTGCGGCGATCTTTCACACTACTTCAAGTTTACGAAGGGTTGCTAGCTTGCTTTCAACTCCATCCCCTGAGGCTAGCCACGAATCATACAATGCACAGAAAAACTACCTGTTCCAATGTGGTATTTTAACAAATCTTTCCTGGTCCGATAACGACAGTAATATTCACATTCATACTTATGTCAGAGAGAAAACTGAGAACCTTCCGTATCACATCAAATGTTCAAATGTTTATTCATTATATGCTTCTCGGAATGCTCGAGTTCATTCATATCCATCAAACATTCTATTCATCATTTCATCTATTCGAGATATTAATCAACATATGCTATAGATATGGGGACTATTATGCAATATGGGCCTATTTGTTTTGTTTTATGTGATGCACATCATACAGTATTCGTTATGTAATATAATAATGCAATAACATGCAATTCTAGGATGTTGGACACTGACATTTCAGAGGCCTTGATATATAATGCGACAGTATGTAGAAAATGTATTTTGGAAATTTATTAACTATTTGTGGCACAATAATTATTCGGCATTCCGTACATTATTCTTTCATGATGGATTCTAAGAATATAATTGAGAAATTTATCCAAAATAGGTCTAGTACATGAACGGTGTGTGTTTGTATATCATGTTCACCGCGTGGAAACATACCAATTTCAAAGTCAATAACAATGTATCAAAACTAAAATCAAAATCGATTACGATAACAACCAAGTATTCAATCCTATTTAATGATACGGTAAATTGAGATCAACTTTGGATCAATAAATATAACTTAGAAGGTAGGTAGATAGATGTGTCATGTGTATCTCATTGAGCCACAGGATTGTTATTTACAAAAATGAAAATAAATGACATGTCATCAAAATACAACGATTATGAATGAATTGGGAAAAATAATTTGAATGCTCACAATCATATACATCTATATAGATGAAGTGTAAGATCTGAGTGAGTGACGTATCATGTCACAAGTCATAACAATACATACAAACAAAACACAAAATACATAAACATACATTAAAATTGCCCAATTCTGTTATATGAAACGAAACTCATTGATCAAAGTTCGCAGTAATTTTTGTGTACCCGAAAAATCTTTAGATATTGGTAGGCCCATATATCAACACAAATACGGTTGGAAATATATAGTGCATTGCATCAGAAATACATATATTCAAGGACGACATTTGATGAAGTGAATAATCACTTTAATCTTCTGTTGTTATTAGGCCTACGATGTAAAGACAACCCACGGCGTATGCGTTGTAAAATGACAGATGAGCGATATATTTGTATTCATGAATATAGGACTACTAATAGAGTAATGAAGTTTTTAAAAACTTCTCTACTCTACGGTCTACTCCAAACCTTGAAGCGAAACTCGTAGAATGAAGCAAATTACACAATACAGAATAATTGCATAGATCACATTAATTGAATGTGCGGTACAGAGTCTATAAGTCTTGTATCCAAGAAATTTCGCTACATACTGATTCAACCCTCGACCTCTTCCTCACCCTAGAAGTAACGGCTGAACACCCGGATGGCTGAATATCTCAGTCAACAGTTGTTGATCATGCCCGAAATTCAACAGACTTATAACATAATGAGTTCATATAGCTAGACCATCGCAACAACCACATGGACATACGCACTTTGAATTTCCAAGGCTGGAGCAGTGCATTATCATACATTTTTTATGAGCATAGTCACCAGGACTTTGTTACGTTAGCGTCGTTAAACACAATGTAAACTAGGCAAATGCAGCATATGCGTTCTGAGATGAGCGAGATATTCATATGAAGTAGGTCTATAATCGAAAACTCTACACACCTTGACACATATAGAATATATTCCACCCAACAACTAACAAATACTACAAAGTTGTGATTCTCGCCTTCTGCTCAACGAGATGTAATAGTATGGTTTACTATTACATCTAGTTGGTTCTGCCATTATTTTTTATATATTTCTTTCTTTTTCTTTCTTTATTATTCTTTGTATATATTGCTTCATATATTTGATTAATTAAAACATTCGTTGCATTATTTTCTTCAAACCAGCCGGTCTAAATTACATACACATTTGTAATCGTGTGTATCATTTGAGTGAAAATTTGAATCTTTTTGGAGATATTTCATTTTTCAAATTCTCCCATACTGCCTAATCTTGTGAAATTTTTAGAAACTCTTAGATGGTGTTTCTCGGAAATAGTCCAACTGATTTGACCCGGAAACAATAAAGTTCCAAGTTGGATAAATTTGCGTGTACACAAGAGTTGCGTGAAGATCAGTCAATCCGTGCGACCTGTGTATTATTCATTATGTTATATTATATTATTATTCATTATATTATTCAATATTATACATATTCATTATCACATATATTATGTGTATAATTCTTGCAAAAAGGCAGTCAATATGATATTGAAAGGAGACAGCCCACAATGTCGTATTGGAAGTGGTACGCTTCATTCCGCTTTCAGCAATAGATTCTCAACGCCTAATCTTCAGGTTTGTGATGAATACCCTTCAAAACTATTGCCTCAAGAACGTTCATTAACTGATAGTACTTTCCGGAACAACATAACAGTTGACGATGTAACTCACGCTGTGAGGTCTATTAAAATGGACACAGCAGCAGGTCCTGATAGGGTCCTTATGAGAATAGTAAAATCGGAAAGAACTATTAAAATCCTGTCACTAATCGCTACGATCATGCTTCAGAAATCATGGGTTCCCAGTATTTTCAAAAAAGCAAGGACAATTCTCATTTTTAAAGATGGTGATGTGCATGACCCCGAAAATTGGAGACCTATCACAATATTTTCTGTTTTGAGACGGGTCATAGAGCGCTCCTTGGACAAATTTCTGCGAGATTATGTGTCATTCAATCAACATCAGAATGGTTTCATGAGAACACCTGGAACTTACATTAATGTTTCTATTGTAAGTGCGATACTAGAAAAGGCTAAAGAGATGAAACAAGACGCTACTTTGATATTCCTTGACATCTCAAAAGCGTTTGACAACATTGGTCATGATCACTTGGAGAAAACTATTCGAGCTTCACCGATGCCGTCCAATCTACAGGAATTGATTATTCAATTGCAGTCGGGAAACACAACACACATTGAAGCGAATAATGAGAAGACGAAGCCGATTATAGTGAATCGAGGAGTCATGCAAGGTGCTCCGTTATCACCATCATTATATAACCTAGCCACAGATCACATCTTAGGAGAACTGTCAGAGAAGGAAATATCTGATGTGTACGGCTACAATTTAGTGGATTCTCTTGACAATGTGTCGGTTCTCGGCTTCGCTGATGATACCGTGGTCATCGGGAAAAACGAACAATCAGCTATAGTCCTTGCCCAAATGGTCAAAGCTCGACTCTTGAAACTTGGATTGACTCTCAACGTACGCAAATCGGTTGCCATTGTTATTAAAAAAGGAAAATTATGTGAAGAAATTCTTCGTGTAGATGAAGATATGGAGATCACGCCTGTTAAATCAACGGAATCCATTCGCTACTTAGGAGTCAACTTCAGTAAATGCATAGTTACTGATTTTGGGAAAATTATTACCAATTTAAAATCGAAACTGGAAACTCTTATTTCATCGCCACTTTTAATGGCTGATCAAAAAATAAATATTCTCAATCAATATATCTGGCCAACATTGATATATCCACTACAGAACGCTCCCCTGAAAAAATTACCATTGTCTTATCTTGAAGACCTGGATAAACTAGTACGCAGCTCTATCAAGGAAATCCTGCAGTTACCAGGTGATACACCTGATAGCATGATTTATACTGCTAGGAAGTATAAGGGTCTCGGCGCATTCAGAGCAAAATGGGAGACGTATATACAACACCACAATATATGTCTAGTATTGGAAAAGGCTAATGACCCATATATATATGTAACAAGAGACACCACAGTCGAAAAAACTATGTGTTTAAACAAACTAGAGATCACCCCCAATGATTTGATAGCCATTAAAGAGAAAAATAAAGTCAATAGTAGATTCATTAGAGATTTGATGCGCAAGAGAGAATTTGATAAGTGGAGTAGTCTTTCTGAAAAGGGTCGTGGAGTGACGATTTACGCTGAATACACCCCCGCCAATAAGTGGATATCAACTAAGTCTGGTCTGTCTTCATCCGAATGGCGCGATGCGTTGAAAATGACAGGTAACGTTGCTCCAGTAAGAGCTCTCCACGGCAGGAGCCATGATGGACACCACTGCAGACATTGTCTCAGTGAGATCGAATCCTTAGCACATGTCCTTGGCTCCTGTAACCGTGGTGAGCTCTTACGTAACTCTCGTCATCACAGTATAAGAAGTGCAATTGCCAATGAGCTGAAGATGAAGGGCCTGGAAGTGTACGAGGAGGTTGCTTGCACGTCAGCAAATGGTAGCTCCCGACGCATAGATATTATAGCCATCAATAGATTCACAGAAGAAGGCTACATCCTGGACCCAACAGTGCGCTTCGAGACCGAAGCAGGCCAAGCTGAAGCAGTTGATGCGGAAAAAAAACTTATTTATGAGCCTACCATACCTTATTTCAAAACAAAATACCGTCTGCAGAAAATAGAAGTTATAGGGTTAGTGGTAGGGGCTCGAGGCACAATTCACAATTTCTTTGTAAAATTTTGTAAAAAATTCAGACTCAACAACAAATTCATTTATAGCATAGTTTTACTCGCCCTTC
>OZ023329.1:8221271-8263771 GCA_964007535.1 Brachyptera risi
CAATTTCTTCAACCCTAATTAGAAAAGATTTGAAAAAATATTTAGTTCCTGAACGATTGACGTGAAGATTCCAATACTGACATTACGGGATTCCCTCAGTTTATCCGGCTGGAATACTTCAGTTGGAAACAAATCTCCAGAAACTAATCCGACAGCCGATGCCACGATCTCCAGCATCGCATACGTTCTCTGATCCGCTTGGTACCACTCCGCTTCATCTCCGCGCGGGTCGAGCGACTCTCTGTCCACACAGGCGGTTCACGCTGTTATGTTGGACAAACTGACCAGCCCAATAACGAACACATTCAGCCGAACTGTCCGACCGTGTGATTGGCTTAATTCATATTGATTATATCACGTGGTATAAAACCAGACAGCTGTGAATACATCACAGTCCTACAACATTCATCAGATTTTGGCGCTATCACTGATTCGAAACGATTTTGAAATGTATGGAATTGTTTCGGAGAATCGAGTTATTGATACTGGGCAAACGCGTTATGTGTTTCCGCGTTGATGGATGAGCTGGAACATATCAACTCATCTTTGGATCGGTTATTATATATATATACACCTTGAGATCCAAACCATTACATCACTGCCATCTTATTTTCCATTATTCATATGATAATAAAGAATGCTTTGTTTTAATCGTTCGCAATCAAGTGGTGACACTTGTTGCTTTGATTTAATAGGTATCTTAATAGCTTTGAATAATTGGATGAGCGTAGCGAAGACTCAATTTCACTGTACTTGAAAAATCGAATGTGTTTTTTTTTTTTTTTTCTTCTTTTTTTGTTCGCGCTCTACAGGTCAAACAGAAATTCAGATCATGATGAAACTTGGCACACACATGAACCCCTATCTGACTTGATGCTGTATAGTTTTGAGGCAAAATCGGTTCAACAATTCTTGAGATGAATCATTTTGAAGTTTTCAAAAAACCCATATGAATAAGCCGGGCGGAAAAAATGACAAAGAGAATGTTCTCCGAAATCTTTCAAATTTTCACTGAACTCGAACAACATAATAATACACATTATTACGGACTTTTACAATAATCGGATGTGACGTTTCGAAGTAAAAAATTAAAAAATGCGTTTTTTATTCATTTAACTACTTCATTTTTTTTTATTCGCTCATCCATCAACGCGGAAACACATAACGCGTTTTCCTAGTTAACACAAATTACATTATATATTTTCTTACATCGGAACGGCTGATCCGATTTGAGTGAAAGTTTGGAATAATGTGTATCATCATTACATTGAAATTTTCTGAGAATTTGAATTCTCTCAGATGAAATATCTTTCACGATTTTTTTCCTATGGGTTATTCTAATGGGATTTTTGAGAACTTTGGAATGAGTTTTCTCAAAAGTGGTTCAACCGATCTCGCCTCAAAACTATACAGTATCGAATTAGATAAGGATACTTGTGTGTGCCAAGTTTCAACTGATTTTGAATTTTCGTCTGACCTGTGGAGCGCGAACAAAAAAACAAACAAACAAACAGGCACTTTTTTTCGGGTATGGCGAAATTGAGTCTTCGCTTCGCTCATCCAATTATGTTTTCACGAATCCTTTTCTTTTGATTCATGATCACCTCTAACTCTGATAGTTTTAAAAATCATTCTCAATTATTTTTCAAACTGGAGGCGCTTTTGTGATATGGAATGGTGAAATAAGAAAAATACCGGTGTCATGGTTCATCATGTCTTTCACTACAGTATAGACTGGGTTATAAAAACTTTGGAAAGATTCAATAAATATCCAATTTGGTGATATTTTTAAGACATTTCAAGTGAAAGGATCAATATTTTCACCCAGACTGCAATAACATAAGATTGAATCAAGATTTCCCAGACGCAGTTCAAAACTACTTTCATTGTAATTGTTCTTATCTTCACTTCAAACCAATTTGGTACTTGAAAGAGCAACTCCAATGAACTTGGCAGATCGGACAGAAAATGAAATATATAATGAAACTTGGCAAGCATGTAAGTTATTATCCAATTTGAGTAAAAATCAGTTCTGTTCAGAGCTGTTTTGTAAAAAAACAATCACGAAATTCTCAGAAGAAAAATGAGAAAGGTTGTGAAAAATATTCAGATCATTCTCATTTTTGTTGACTTTTCAGACAAGAATAACTGACCTCACACATCAATTCGCATCGGTACACAAATCTGACCAATCTAATAAAAGAAATAATAATTGCGTTCGTTTGTGTTCTTATGTTCCATTTTTCTTCTGAGAATTGTTCCCATTCATTATCCCAGCCACGGTCAATATCACAGATTACGGTTCAGCTTTCGTAGTGATCAGTATTATTAATTTACGAGAGTCAACTTTTACTGCACACTTCACCTACATTTTGAACAGAGAATCAAAAATTTCGGTCCCAGTTCTCTTCATTATGAAATAAAAATCCCAATTTTGATTCTGCTTCCAGAAAATCATCAATTGAATTCGATTTGAGTTCCGATTCCGACTCATTTCATCCGAGTCTCTTCATGGCCTTGAAACTTACGAGCCAAGTTCGGCTGTTTATCAAATCTGAAGCTTGAGATGAAGAAACTGCATAGTATGAAGAGAATTAGCAGCGTCTCTCCTAGACATACTCGATGGAACAACTTGGTGCAAATGTAAAATGAGTTTCGACTATCTAAGGACTTTGTCTGTGCCATGACGACAATAACGTGTTCACGCAGTTTACCGCTAGTTCACAGTCCCAAACGAGACGATCGCCAATTTTCGACCACTTTAAAATTGCTTCCATCTACAGACGCATGCAGTTGCTAGGGGCAATACCAAATGCGCGCGCAACTACTTGTGTTTCGATGCACGAACACCAGGAGCGACTTGCCATGCGCGGTGGTGTACACAAGTGCCGCTACTGAATGTTAATTATACTGTGATAATTGTTTCCCAGTTAGGTATGAAGAGGACAAGAGATGACCATGTGTACAAGACCATCACGTAACACAACTCAAAGAGACAAGGTGTGTAGATAAACCGTCCGAACTGGTTAAATGAAAATTGGTTTCCCTTTGAATTTTGATGACATATTAGCTGGTTTCAGTCCACTGGAATCTCTTTGAAGTAAGTTCCCGTAAGCTACATTCACCTCCCATTGCACAATCCTGGATTCAATCGGGAACAAAATGTGCACGCCTGGAGGTTTGACATTGTACAGTTCCTGTGTCACAGGCTCCTAGTCGATAAGGTAGCACACAACGGAAGGTGGGACTATTTTATCGACACTGGCATTACCCCCGTCGAATACCCGTTACACAACGCGTTTAGCATAGATGTATATATTGACAAAACTATCTTCCAGTTGGGAAACTTGTTTTATCTTCAGATCGTGAGTACTTTGGGCTTGGGGATCGAGTTTCAACTACTAAGTAGATCAAATTCACCTCAACTCACGCGGATAAAAGTGAGCATATTCGATTTGGTCGGGCAGTTTGTTTCGAGAGTTTGAAACTTGAGTGAATGTATATTTTTGTATGAGCGGCAGCAAAGACTCCATTCAGGATCTATTTCTGTTTTTTTTTCTTTCTTTTACTTCTCTCAACTCATGAATCATAGAAAATAGAATAAAATCACATGACAATAGAAATGTATATGGTTATTGGTAACAATCGGTCACATATGTTTTGAGAAATCGATTATGGACATTTTGTGAATACCCATAAGAATAACACGAGGAAAATCAAATAAAAAATATTCTCATCCATACAAAATAATTGCCCTTGTGGTGCCCCGTCCAAACGATCCTACTTTTCATTCTTGGCCTTAATTGGGAAACAATGATTTTGTATCAAGTTTCGATGTTATTAAAAAAAAAATTCTGTCATATGGGCTCATTTTTCGTGACGTCATTCATTGTTGAAATCGAAGGAAAATTGCCCACTGATTGATATTGAGAAATTGCAATCTTATATAGTTTCTTATCTCTTCTTGTGACAGAAGTCCTTGAAGGTCCAGAATGACTGACATCTTCAACAAGTTTCTTGAAGACCTTGTAAGCGGATATCGATGTCAGTAGATTTATGTTAAATTCGATATGAATATCTCGTCAAGAACTATAATGTTGCTTTTCACCTAGAATTTATTGTTACAATTACAAATGTGACCAGAAATCACGACGGTGAGAGTTAAAAGTTCAAAATTTAAATTGTATTTTAATTGAAAACGAATATTTTTCTTAACTTATATTCATGTAATTTTCAGATGCAACTCTAGAGCTGAGAAGCAGAAATAGGAACAAATGATGTTTGTCGGGTTACCATAGCAACAGCAAACCTTGCTGAGGGAAAGCAGTGATTGGGGAACACAATTCGAGTAATATTATTTCTCACTTAATAAAAACAGCTAGTGTCATCAAAATATGGAAGAAGCACGATGTAGTAAAACCAACGTACTTCATCATAATATGCAAAAAGTCGCGTCTCCAAAGTGAAGTATTTCCGGGGAAACACGGTCCAGTATATGATCATGTTGGCAGTTGCATTTGTTTTGCACGAAAATGATAGATCATGACTTCAACAATGCCACCGGTACCTTAGCCACTCTTAAAGTTCACAAGGGAATCCGCTAAATCACGACAGTCAATCGGGACCTTTGGCTCTGAACTGACCGCAAGAAATCACAATCACCATCCATGTTATCAGTATGGGAGTTGGAACACCTTTACGATGTAGTGATACCAACATACTTTATCATAATGTAAAGAATATGTACCGACTCCCATACTAATAACATGGACAGCATTTGTGGTTTCTTGCGGTCAGTTCAGAGCCAAAGGTCCCGATTGCCTATCCCGATTGAACACATTCCTTTGTGAAATAGATGTGGATTAGAGTGGCCACGGTACCGGTGGTATTGTTTATCATTGTTGATCGTGTATAGTTCGATATAAAAGCGATAGTTGCGCTACAGACAATCGGGACCCTCGGACTCAGATTCTGATCCGGGAAATGTTTCACTTTGAAGACGTGAGTCGGTAGACGGACACTTTCTTCATACTAGGCGAACGCGTTGTGTTACCGCGTTGATGGATGAGCTGGAACATATCGACTTATCTTTGGATTGGTAATTATATATATACATATATATATATATATATATATATATATATATATATATATATATATATATATATATATATATATATATATATATATATATATATATAGCCATCTTATTTTTCATTATTGATTTCTATGATAATAAAGAAGGCTATGTTTTAATCGTTCACAGCAAGATGCATGTAGAAGGTTTGTTTGCGGCCGGGAGAAAACGGGCGAACAAACCCTCTATGCATCTTGGTTCACAGTTAATAGGTGACACCTGTGGCTTGGATTCAATTGGTATCTCAATAGCTTTGAGTGATTCACAAAAATTACATTATATATTTTTTTTTACATCAAAACGGCTCATCCGATTTGAGTAAAAGTTCGGAATATTGTGTACCATCATCATGTTAAAATTCTTTGAGAATTTAAAATGTCTCGGACGAAAATTATTTCACGAATATTTTCCTCTGGGTTATTCCAGTGAGATTTTTGAAAACTTTAAAATGAGTTTTCTCAAAAATGATTAAATCGATTGCGCCTCAAAACTATACAGTATTGAATTAAATAATGACACTTGTGTATGCCAAGTTTCAACTGATTTTGAATTTTCGTTTGACCTGTGGAGCGCGAAAAAAAAAAACAGTCACTTTTTTCGGGTATGGCGAAATTGAGTCTCCGCTTCGCTCATCCAATTAGGATAAAGTATGTTGGTACCACCAAATCGTGGAAGAAGCCCACACGTTAGAGCTATCTGTTGAATACCTCGTATAAGCCGTTCATTCTGTGTAATCTTCGTGGCAATGAAAACACAACAAATGATTATTAATTGATATCAGAAAACATCCGCAACAATCAATCATCCACCCAATCATCTTGAAGAGTTCAGCCGCGTTAATCAACTAATGTTTCATCTCGCTCCTGAATCAATCACCCAGCACGCGTGTTGTTGATCTGCTGGCGGACACGACGCTTCGATGCGTCGCGACGCCGCAGAGTCGAGCATCACACGGAACCAGATAGTAAATAACACCAGATGCTTGCCGGAATAAAATGAAAAGGAGACTTTACAAGTTCACACGTTTTTCTTCGTATCGTTGTCTTCAGTGGAGTTAATAATGGGATCGCCCAGCTCAAATCAGTGTCAAGTATTCTGAGTGAATGAGCCGCATGATTATCATTATTATAATCATTGTCATCATCATGGAGATCAATCATGGATATCCATCGAATAAAGTCTCATATTTCATTTTTCGGGAAATATATGAAATGTATGAACAGAATATTCTTTCTCTGAATTTTTCCGAAAACGCTAAGAGAATAATATGTTTATTTTCACTACGTTAAGAGGCCGCAGGCGCTCGTATTTTACGCCGCAAACTCTCACGGCTGTAGTTTTTGAGATATCAATATGATTGTTTTTGCATTCTGTTAATAATTGAAAAACGGAGGTTATCGCATTCACAGAATTTTGAACAACAAATTTGCAATTTTTCAAATTCTTCAAATGGAAAATGAAAAAGTTTCTAGCTTACGAAAACCTAGATATATATTTTTGAATACCAAAAAAAATATGGACTGTGAAATATATCGAAAGTGTGAGTAAGGAAATTAACGGCGTTTACGTGAATATGAGTTCGGCGGGCTAGTCTACGGGTTGCGCCTAGCACACGATGCATGTTAAACTCGAGTCTGAAGCGAGCGAACAACGAGCCCGTGTAGGGCGCCCGCGGCCTCTTAAGCCTATATTCTCTTATTTGAAAGATGAAACTTTGCTTTCTTATATTTCGAATAATTTGTTCTAGTTTGTATACCTAATGGATATCCTTAAAAATATTCAGACTAAAAATCTATTCAAAATCCGTCTTATTTCTATGTATCAAATGTTAGCATACCAACTTTTGATATACCTTTTTTCAACAAGAATTTAAGTCTCAAAATGTGATGAATGTAATGTATATCGAGTCAAGAAGTTACCTTTGCTAATCCTCATTTTTAGGTCAACAAATGTTAGAAGACAAGCCAACTTTGACTTCACTGATCTACAAAAATGTTCTCACACTTATGTTTCAACATCAAAATGAATAACCCTGAAAAGAATATATATTATCAGGAGCGTGAGGAGAATAGGAGGAGGTATATGGAGAGTTTCTGGGGAGAACGGAGAGCATGACGAATATTAGTAGAGATAGAAAAAGAAAGTGGAGAAGAGGATGAAGACGAGGAAGGTAATGCGACACGTTTGGTCAGCCGGTATTTGTTGAAAGGTCCTAGATGAATTGGGTTAACATCCCGACCTGACTGGTTGTAACCACACGTTCGATATTTATCAATTTCACACGCTTAGTTTATAACTGATACATTTTCCAGATGTATTTCAATAACTCCACCAAAAGCTAGGCTTCATGAGGGTTCGAATAGGTGGATGATAATCTGAGATGAAGTAGTGGATAAGGGGACGTTTATAAAAACACGTGTCCACAGCGGGACTCGAACCCGGACTCATCTGGCTTCGGACTGGCTTGGCCCGACGGAAGGTTGACTTTCGTTGTTTTACTGATGGGCACCATGCATGGTCACTGAGCTCAATATCACCCAATCTTTACGATTCACTGCCATCTAGTGCCGCTCATCACGGTGTAGGCCTATATAGGCTGTTTGATATTGCACAACGGTTTATGTGACGTATTAATGTGCAATCCTTATGACAACCAACATGATGAATAAATGAATACAATATATATTTTTTCGACGGTTTATGCTGACTTCACATTCCATTTTCAAATTTGTTTACCTCTTTAACATTCTTCGAGAACCAAATGAGAAATAATTTTGATTGTGAGAATACAAAGAACGGAATCTAGAATGCATATAGACCCTACTCTTCCAATTGACGACTCGCAGTCTCCGCCCCCTTGACGTCAGAAATCATACAGTCCAATCAACAGGGCTGTTGGAACTGTAGTCAAATTCAAATATCCAATCGGAGTGTCTTGATTGACTACAAATAATATGATCCAACTGGCTGACTGGTGAAGCCACGCCTATTTCGAGTCATCAATTGTGAATGTAGATTCAATCAGGTCACATTCTTGACGTGTACTGTACATAAATACATAAATGTTGATTTCACAAAACTTTGCCTTGCATATACTCGCAACTAATATAGTAGATATATGAAAATAATCGATTGGAAAACTTGCTGCGGAGAAAACGGACCAAACGCATGGGGTTCAATTTCTCTCCAGACAGTCTAGGCACGTAGATAAAATAAAACCACCGAGAAAAAAGCTATAAATAGAACGAAAATGCGTCCATCAAATGAAGAGAATTGTCTGCATTTTAAATCGCTGCCACAACGAAAAATGTACATCTATCAGAAAAACAAGAAAAAATACGTGAGTTTCTAAAAAACTGCCACGCGCTTTGTTATGCAAATTGGAAACTGTTGCCGGCGACAGAAGTATATATAGTGTATACTCGAAAATGTGTCAGAAACTCACCCGAAAATACTGGGATCTAGTTGACAGTTGGAGAAATGACCGCACAGCGGCGCTGAATCAAAGTAAACTGACGTTCACACATCAGCATACCAACCTAGAAGAAAAAAAAACGAACAAAAAACATAAACATCAATGAATATTATCTTATAAATCTGTATTTACGGTACGTATACAAAAAATACGGACTTTTTTCCGTGTTTGTGTTTCGGACAGTTTAGCCATTCCAAGAACGTTTCGGAATGGCTGAAGGAGAATATAAACCCGGAAGGTTTAACTTCCTGATTGCTTTTGTCAAGTTCACAGCCGTCTTGAGCGCTATCTAGGCCACCAAGACGCATGGGGTAAACAAAAAATAACAACAACAACAACTCAGTGCTGACCGATGGGCTATCAGTTCTGGACAAATCAAGTGGAAGTATAAACAACGTTGCACTCTCTGCAAGGAGTTTCACAGGAACAAGCTGGAATGCGATTGCAGCTGAATATAGGTTGAAGAATCGTGTAACGGTGGAGATTTTTTTTTTTTTTTTTTTTTCAATTTTTTATTCGTGTTCTCACAAAGATTTCAGTACAATTTCGTAATAATAATAATAATGATAATAATAATGATAATAATAATGTTTTTCATTATCGGAGACTGTACAAACAGTATGATATACGTCATGAATTACAAATATACATATAATAAGCATTGTTCAAGATTAGCTGAAGGCTAAAGAATCGTCAACAGAGTAAAAAGCATTTCACACAACAGTTTCTTGACTCTGGATTTAAACATATGCATGTTGGATATCGACTTGATGTCTATTGGTAGGCTGTTATAAAACCGTGACATTGAATATTGCGGTCCTTTCTTATACAGCATAAGTCTATGTTTGTCCACACGTAAGTCATTATGACGTCGTGTATCGTGTTGGTGGATTTCATGATTACATTGAAATAGTTTAAAATTCTCTTTCACAAAAACAACGGACTCAAGAATAAAAATACAAGGTAGAGTAAGCAGTAAATAAGATTTAAAAAGAGGTCTACAAGTTGTTGACTTCAGTGAAAGAGTATAAATTATTCACTGTGCCGTTTCAATGGAGCATTCCTATGCAGGACATGTTGGTAGGTGTGAACATAATGACTATAAGAAAAGGTGTTGTGTGTTTCCGCGTTGATGGATGAGCTAGAAAATGTCAATATATCTACAATTGGTTACCTTGAAATCTTGATAATGAAGAAGTTCTTGTTCTAACCGTTCTTAATTAATTGGTGACACTTGTTGCTTGAATTCAATTGGTATCTTAATATCTTATACGATATGAAAACATAACCTTGGATATTTTGTTACATAAAAACAACATAAAATAACAATAAACATAAATATAACTATTATATAACATAAATATTTGGGATTGTCTAATGGCAGCTTTGTACTGGCAGACGAGAAGAGACATATCAGAAGTAGAGTTCCTACTACAATCGTGACGAATATATTCTCAAGGAGAAGCAGTTCTGACTACCGTACATCAAGTTGCATCAACAGCTTGAAACATTTTTTTTTTTCATCCTGATTGATGGTTTTCCATGGTTTCCCTCAGACGTCCAAGAATTCACAAGCATTCAATATTGAGAAGATCAGAAAAAGAAAAAAGAGAAAAAGAAAAGAAAAAACAAGAAAAAACAAGAAAAGAAAGAAAAAAGGGTTGAATAATAATCAAATACAATAACTAGAATGAATGAAATGAAAAAGAAAAAAAAATGAAAAGAAGAAAGAAAGAAAAAGAAAAAATAAAATAATAAAAAAAATGAAAAATAATAAAAAAAATGGAAAAAAAATGAAAATAAAAATGAAAAAAATGAAAATAAAAATAAAAATGAAAAAATAAATAAAGGAAAATGAAGAAAAATGAAAAAAAAAATTCAAAAAGAAAAAAAAAGAAAAAAAAGAAAAAAAAATGAAAAAGAATAAAAATAAAAATAAATGAATTAATGAATGAAAGACAAAAGGAAGATGAAGTGAAAAAATGAAATGGAATGAGGAGAAGAAATGAATGAATTAATAAAGGAAAAGAGAGGGGAAAAAAAGAGAAAGAGAGAAAAAAAGAGAAAGAAAAAAGAAGTAAGAAGAAGAAAAAAAATATATATATCAAACACAACAAGAAGAGAAGAAAAGAAGAGAAGAAGTTGGAAGAAAAAGCTCAAGACCAACAAACACCTTTTTTTATCCATCCTGACGTGGTTTTTCGTGGTTTCCCACAGTCCTCGAAGCAAATGCTTGGATGAAGTACTAATTGGCCACGACCATTAATTAGTAGAGCGATAGGCCTAATTATAACATTATAGGCCTATCACTGATTTAATTCGTGCTTTTTGTATAATGATCAATTTTACATCTGCTGTCATCAAGGGAAAGAAGTAATTAATCATTGCCCAAGAGACTTAGTTCAAAGTGGAAGATATCAACATTCGTGTGTTTATACTGAAAGACTTTTATCTACTGCGAAAAATTATGGTCACAGACAGCGCAGTCCTGGTGTTGAGGACCATTAGTTTTAAATAATCAAAATGGGGTGGTAAGATCGCCCTTGTGGTGCCCCGTCCAAACGATCCTATCTTTCATCCATGGCCTTAATTGGGGAACAATGATTTTGTATCAAGTTTCGATGTTATTAAAAAAAAAAAAAAAAAAAAAAAAAAAAACATAAAAACATCTGATTTGATTTGAGTGAAAGTTTGGAATGATGTCTATCATCATTACATTGGGAATCCGTGAAAATTGAAATTTTTTGGAAAAGATATTGTTTACGAATTTTCCTCTCTGGTTCATTCACACGAGTCTCTTTGAAAATCTCGGAATGAGTTTTCTCAAAGAAATGCAAAGGATTGCGCCTTAAGACTATATGCAGTCTCGAATTTGATAAAGACACTTGTGTATGCTGCCAAGTTTCAACTGAATTCATATTTTTATTTGACCTGTGGACCACGCCAAAATGAAATACTTTTTTCGAGTTCGGTGAAATTGAGTCTCCACTTCGCTCAACCAACAACATGACATAATCATGTGAGCATAATGAATATGTGGAAAAGGTTGTTAGATCCTGGTTCACAATTGAAATAGTGATTATGGAATATGGTATAGTGTTATAGTGACATAGGTGGGCCACAATAGCCGTTTATTTCAACTCTAGGTTCGCTAGTAGTTTATTTCATGAATTTGAATTACTGAATACTAAAAAAAAGGATCATAATAATACTGTAAATAATGAATGATAATGGATGCATGATGTGTTTTATACTGTAATTTATATTTCATTATGAACTATAAGTAGATTATTATTTCATAAATTTACGTTCACCATAAACGGTAGTAATTTAACTCCAGTAGTAACGTTATCTGATTGGTCAGAATTTTGCTGTTGTAAGGAATGGATTTGTTTCATTTCTTATTCCTTATACCATATCACTATACCCTACCACATTCTCTCATTGTGAACGGTTACATAGAAACGCCATCATCCATATCGCTTAAACACTATACCGTATTCCATAATCACTATTCCAATTGTGAATTTTTCAATGTGTGAGATGATGGTGTTTTTGATAGAAAACGGTACGGGAAATAGAGAAAACATTATACAATGTGGAGAGAATACATTCATTGTTCAACAATACTTCATTCACCATATTGAACTGTTAATAAATAACAATGTCGATGATGTCAAGAGCGTGATCACGATGTGGTGATACCAACCTATTTCATCGTAATATGAAGAGATTGACCCAACTCGGGTCTTGAAAGTGGAATATTGCCGGGGCCAGCACTCGAGCTCAGGGTCCCGATTGCCTGTAGCGCGACTATCGCTCTAATATCGAACTAGATGAAAACAACAATACTCAACAATGCTATACACGGCTCAATATAATTATTATGTTAGCAGTTGCATTATATTTACGAAAATTATAGATTTGTGAGTTGAACGAAGCCACCGGTACCGTAGCCACTCTTATCTACATCTAGTTCACAATAAAATCCGCTAAATCGTGACAGGAAATCGGGATATTTGGCTCTGAAATGTCTGCAAGAAACCACACATGCCTTTCATGTTATCAGTATGTGAGTTGGTACACCTTCTTTATATTATGATGCAATAGTTTGGTGTCTCTACATACACCGTGGTACTCCTTTTCATGTTTCACGTTCAATATTTCCGGTCTTGATTGAAAACCAAAAACAGGGTCGCGTTCGGAAAAGTTGAATTGGAATTTCAAAAATAACAATTTGAATATGATTATATATTCACATGGTTGTCGTTGACTGATTTATTTTCTAGATGCCATTCTGATTGATTTTCTCACGATTGAGTCGATTTTTTCCAAATTGATTCACGTTTGAAATTGAATCATTTCATTATTAGTGGAGGTGCCAGGTTTATCTCAATCGTCGAACTCCAATTTGATTACAACTAGCAATGCTCATTTCGAATGTGAATTCATAATACTGATTCAAAACAGAAAAGATTCGTGTGGGAAATTATACTATACCAATATCAGTGGAGGAGCCAGGTTTTCTTATATTGTTGTACTTCAATGTATTCACAACTTTCAACGCACATTTCTGATGTTGATTGAAGATACTGATTAGGAACAGATAACACATCAGAATGCATGACTTATTTGAGGCAAATTGTGGAGACATTGTTAATGTTTTCCGTACATTTGAAAACGAACAGATTAGGAAAACCAAGGTACGTTCCCCAATCGTTAGGAAGGCGTGTCTCAGTAGTAGCTTACACATATCTATATATGAACATGAATAAATATATATGTGTATAAATATATATATATATATATATATATATATATATATATATATATATATATATATATATATGAATATATATATATATATATATATATATATATATATATATATATATATATATATATATATATATATATATATATATATATATATATATATAAACATATATATATATATATACATATATATATATAAATATATATATATATATATATATATATATATATATATATATATATATATATATATATATATATATATATATATATATATATATATATATATATATATATATATATATATATATATATATATATATATATATATATATATATATATATATATATATATATATATATATATATACATGTGTATATAAATTCATATATATATATATATATATATATATATATATATATATATATATATATATATATATAAATACATATATATATATACATATATATATATATATATATATATATATATATATACATATATATATATATATATATATATATATATATATATATATATATATATATATATATATATATATATATATATAAATATCTGTTTATAAATATATATATATATATATATATATATATATATATATATATATATATATATAAATATATATATATATGTATATATATATATATATATATATATATATATATATATATATATATATATATATGTTCATATATATATATATATATATATATATATATATATATATATACATATATATATATATATATATATATATATATATATATATATATATATATATATATATATATATATATATCCATTCATTAATGTACTCTTTTATATTCTTCGCAAGAAGCGTGAATGTGGCTCACTTAGTTATGTAATATGGAATGCGTGTTCTATCGGGTTGGGAGAACACGCGATCTATTATTGGATGAGCGAAGCGAACACTCAATTCCGCCATACCCGAAAAAAAGTGCCTGTTTTTTTTTTGTTCGAGCTCCACAGGTCAGAAGAAAATTCAAAATCAGTTGAAACTTGGCACACACAAGTATCCTTATCCAATTCGATTTCGATACTGTTCAGTTCTGAGGCGCGATCGGTTGAACCACTTCTGAGAAAACTCATTCCAAAGTTTTCAAAAATCCCATTAGAATAACTCGGAGGAAAAAAATCGTGAAAAATATTTCATGTGAGACGATTCAAATTCCAGGGAATTTCAATCTCATAATGATACACATTATTCCGAACTTTCATTTAAATCGGATCAGCCGTTTCGATGTGAAAAAATATATAATGTAATTTGTGTTAATTATTCAAAGCTATCAAGATACCTATCAAATCGAAGCAACAAGTGTCACCACTTGATTGTAAACGATTAAAACAAAGCCTTCTTTCATATCATACTGGGCAAACGCGTTATGTGTTGCCGCGTTGATGGATGAGCTGGAACATATCAACTTATCTTTGGATTGGTTATTATATATATATACAGCTTGAGATCCAAACCATTACTTCACTGCCATCTTATTTTCCATTATTAATTTCCATGATAATAAAGAAGGCTTTGATTCAATTGTTGACAGTCAATTGGTGACACTTGTTGCTTTGATTGATGAGTTATCTAAATAGCTTTGAATAATTAACACGAATTACATTTTATATTTTTTTACATCGAAACGGCTGATCCGATTAAAGTGAAAGTTCGGAATAATGTGTATCATAATCAGATTGGAATTCCCTGAGGTTTTGAATCCTCTTAGATGAAATATTTTTCACGAATGTTTTCCTCTGGGTTATTCTAATGGGATTTTTGAAAACTTTGGAATGAGTTTTCTTCAACTAATCGCGCCTCAAAACTATACAGTATCGAATTGGTTGAGGATACTTGTGTGTGCCAAGTTTCAAATGATTTTGAATTTTTGTCTGACCTGTGGAGCGCGAACAAAAAAAACAAACAAACAAACAAACAAAAGAAAGAACAAGCACTTTTTCTCGAGTATGGCGAAATTGAGTCTCCGCTTCGCTCATCAAATTAATTAATAATGGAAAATAAGATCGCAGTGATATAATGGTTTGGTTCTCAAGGTGTATATATATATATATATATATATATATATATATATATATATATATATATATATATATATATATATATATATATATATATATATATATATATATATATATACATATATATATATAATAACCAATCCAAAGATAAGTTGATATGTTCCAGCTCATCCATCAACGCGGCAACACATAGGGCGTTTGCCTAGTATAGAACAATATAGCTCATCATTCGATTCCTCGAGCACTCGAGCAGAGCAACAAGAGTTATTCTTCTTTCTTACGCCTCGTACTTTCCAAACATCTCGATTGCAACCGTTTTCCTGCGTCGGAAAAAAACCACCGAACCGATAGCATCAGAATGTAGTTCCACTTTGTCGCTGCTATCAGCTGTTTTCTGCGCGTGCTCGTGCGCAGTAGCTCGGTTCGAGTGTTCTGCGCAGGATGCACGCGTCGAGAAGTGTTCGGTGAAGCGGTGGAGATGAGATAGATAGAGATAGAGCCACGTTGAATTGGTTTTTTTTCTCATCTTGTGTACACTTGTATCCACGAGAGATGTAGACAATCAAACAGTAGAATAAACGTAAAAACTTTACGAGTCAAAACAAAGACGATTCTCGAGAAAACAATGCAACTTCAAATATTCAACACTTCTGAAATATGTGGTTGTGTTGTAAATCGTGAATCTTTGCCCGGAGACTCATTTCTCATCAAAATATCACGGATACGTTTTTTTGTTGTGGTTGTTGTTGTTGATGTTGTTGTTGTTGTTGTTGTCGTTGTCGTTGTTGTTGTTGTTGTTGTGGTTCTTCAATCCACATGGAAAGCTTGACACAAGGCCATTGTTATCCCATGAGAGCAAGGAACAAAAGTCCAGGATCGTTTGAACGGGGCGCGGGAATATTCCTAAAAGTCCCATTTTGAATGGCACTAGAAACAATTGCTAGAAATCACAGCATTCATGAATATATATTTTCGTTTTTGTGGTCGAATTAACAAAGAAATGAACCCTCACCTCATTTCTGCGCTCGAGACCACATCAAAAAGTTATTTTGTTGAGTTCAAAAAAAACAGTCGAGAGTCGCACCATGGACTTCGAGCATGTGATACAGCGATACTAACAATAGCACCACAGCGACATATGATCTTTACACTGCTACTATATTATATCGTAGCACGGGCCGCTCACCGAGCTATGACGTCACACATAATATGCGTTCCCATTGGTCACCTCTAATCCCATCCAAAAACCGACTTGAACAATTATCGCAAACGGGGAGATTCTACATCCCCCCCAAAAATACGAATATATAATATAGTTCTTATTACAAATTCCAGATTATTATCCTAATGATAATTTAATACACTGTACCGTAATTCAGGAGACTGGGATTCGATTCCCGCCATGGTCGACCATCCTGAGAGGGGTCTTTCGTGGTTTTCCTCTGTCGTTCAGGAGACCGGGGTTCGATTCCCGCCATGGTCGACCATCCTGACAGGGGTTTCCGTGGTATTCCTCTGTCGTTCAGGAGATCGGGGTTCGATTCCCGTCGTGGTCGACCAACCTGACAAGGGTGTCCGTGGTTTCCCTCTGTCGTTCAGGAGATCGGGGTTCGATTCCCGTCGTGGTCGACCAACCTGACAAGGGTGTCCGTGGTTTCCCTCTGTCGTTCAGGAGACCGGGTTTCGATTCCCACCATGGTCGACCATCCTGACAAGGGTTTCCGTATTCCGTGGTTTCCCTCTGTCGTTCAGGAGATCGGGGTTCGATTCCCGTCGTGGTCGACCAACCTGACAAGGGTGTCCGTGGTTTCCCTCTGTCGTTCAGGAGACCGGGGTTCGATTCCCGCCATGGTCGACCATCCTGACAGGGGTTTCCGTGGTTTTCCTCTGTCGTTCAGGATATCGGGGTTCGATTCCCGTCGTGGTCAACCATCCTGACAGGGGTTTCCGTGGTTTCCCTCTGTCATCCAGGAGACCGGGGTTCGATTCCCGCCATGGTCGACCATCCTGACAGGGGTTTCCGTGGTTTTCCTCTGTCATTCAGGAAACCGGGTTTCGATTCCCACCATGGTCGACCATCCTGACAAGGGTTTCCGTGGTTTCCCTCTGTCGTTCAGGAGATCGGGGTTCGATTCCCGTCGTGGTCGACCATCCTGACAAGGGTTTCCGTGGTTTCCATCTGTCGTTCAGAAGACCGGGGTTCGATTCAAGCCATGGTCGACCATCCTGACAAGGGATATTCCGTGGTTCCCCTCTGTCGTTCAGGAGACCGGGGTTCGATTCCCGCCATGGTCGACCATCCTGACAGGGGTTTCCGTGTTTTCACTCTGTCGTTCAGGTCAATACTGAGGCGGTTCCTTAACAACAGGCCACGACTGAATTCTTTCCACTATCCAAAATCTTGTATCTCATCATCCCAATGCCATCATCTCACATATCATCCACCGACGCCAATATATCGTATTCATCAGTATAGTGCGTTGTTGAACCTAATTCAGATCAATACAATCACAATTCTGATGATAAGTTGAGAAATGAAGAACGATTCCTAAAGTTATTTTAGGAAAAAAGTGTCCAACCGATTCTCAATTATTGAACATATCGTGTTATATCATTAAACTAGGCAAACGCGTTATGTGTTGCCGCGTTGATGGATGAGCTGGAACATATCCACTTATCTTTGGATTGGTTATTATATATATATATATATATATATATATATATATATATATATATATATATATATATATATATATATATATATATATATATATATATATATATATATATATATATATATATATATATATATATATATATATGTACACCTTGAGATCCAAACCATTACATCACTGCCATCTCATTTTCCATTTTAATTTCTATGATAATAAAGAAGGCTTTGTTTCAATCGTTTTCATTCAAGAGGTGACACTCGTGGATTGGATTTAATTGGTATCTTAATAGCTTTGAGTGATTTAAAAAAATTACATCAAATATTTTTTTACATCAGAACGGCTGATGTAATTTGAGTGAAAGTTCGGAAAAATGTGTATAATTATTATATTGGAATTCCCTGAGAATTTGAAATGTCTTAAATGTCTCGGATGAAAATTATGTCATGAATATTTTCCTCTGGGTTATTCTAATGAGATTTTTGAAAACTTTAAAATAAATTTTCTCAGAAAAGGTTCAACCGATTCGCCTAAAAACTATAGAATGTCGAATTATATAATAACACTTGTGTATGCCAAGTTTCAACTGATTTTGAATTTTTGTTCGACCTGTGGAGCGCGAAAAAAAAAAAAACGCACTTTTTTTTCGGGTATGGCAAAATTGATTCTTCACTTCGCTCATCCAATTAATTTTCATTCTTTGACTCTGAATACAAAACATATAAATGATACATGAATATTCGGTGGCAAATGTCACAATAAAAAAGCATGTGAAACATGTATAGGCCTACATGGTTAAATAATTATGTTATTTGAAATTAAAATTGAAATGAGTTAAATAATTACATGAGCATCACCCTTCGTCTAAATACTTTGGCTGGTGGCTAGTTAACGAACACCGTTTCTGATAAGAAATTGCGAGTGTAATTTCTTGTTAAAGTGCGATGCCTTGAACTAGTTGGGATAAAGTTGAACTTATCTCTTCGGAAATAACAGATCTTTGTCATATCATGCGATGTGCATAAAGTAGTAAAAAGTGTCGTACCCCATGATACAACATAGATCGATTAGACCGCAGCCTAATCGTATTGAGTTCTCTAAGGCAGAGGGATTCAGAAAAGGAAGATGAATAATATATATATAACGATTTTACATAGCTCAAGCACCTAGGCTTTATTTAGCTCCAATTATATAAAATAATAAGTACAATGATAATTACTTACAGAATAATATCCAAAGACATGGAATACTTTCCATGATGTCTTTGGATAGTCTCAGCTTCAAAACGAACTACGTTCACTTCTTGACTTGCTCTGGTCTTGACTCCTGACCTGACTTGACTGCCCCTTGCTTACCGATTTGGATCTTATATATCGTTTGAACACTTTGATACCAAACCCTACATGGTAAGCAAGGGTGTACGAATCAACCTCATGACGTCAAGTTATACAATATAAATAAGTCCTTTTTAGACTATCCTATGGCGTATCTATGTCGTATGTGTGACGTATCGATTTGTCAACATGCTAACACAACAAGTGTATTAATGAAATATAAATAATAATGCCTTATTTAGCTATAATAACGATAACAGTGAAATTACCAAATGACCCTAATTCCAGGCCACAACAATGCCCCGACCTTTTAAAAAAGACGATGCCAAGGGCACGTGCTTTTCATCAATTAGTCTATACGCCTGGTAATTTCTAAGTTCCTGCAGGGTTACCATCGAAACAGAAGCACGCCATAACTAACACAGCCAACCGCCATGATAAGTAAAACCAAAGTGAAACTCACAATAATCACTTGTAACAAGAGTAATAACAAGCTCAAAACAATTCCCCGACTAGTTAATACACCCCTCACCGAAGAGATCCCTCAGCCTTGCTGGATAAATGAATCTGCCACACAGATCATTGTCTTTTCACATTTGCCATCTGTGAATATTTCATAAGTCATATCAAGATGACTCTGTTTCATTGATCTCATCTTTCGGTCTTAAAAGAAGTTGTATTCCGTAGTTGCGAGTGAATGTATTTTGGGCATCAATCACATCCCGAATGTGAAATTTAAAACTACTGAACCTACAAAATAAAACGTGCTGCTGCTCCCCTGTTTTCCCCTAACAAATACTAAAAAAATTTGATTCAAATTATAGCACTTGAATCCGAATCACTTGTCATGAATATAGTCAACTGAATACTTCCTTTGGACTAACAAATAACATTGAGTAACACTCTCAGATCTGAATAACTACTACTACTATAGCTAAATATACAAATAACCAACCCCATCATTATTTGAGTAGTACGAGGGAAATTTCTTGTTTGAATAGACTCTACTTAGTTAACAAGTGACAACAATAATGAAATACTATTCCTTCATCAAACCCAAAGAAAAATGGTATTGTTGTAATAATCGAACGTGGACAAGACGCCTTCTTCCGTTCTGCTTTTCCAGTCTTCTTGAAAAAACTCTTGAATCTTCAGGAACTCTTCCTCCTGAATCTCTTGGGAAAACTCTTGAATCTTCAGGAACTCTTCCTCCTGAATCTCTTGGGAAAACTCTTGAATCTTCAGGAGCTCTTCCTCCTGAATCTCTTGGGAAAACTCTTGAATCTTCAGGAACTCTTCCTCCTGAATCTCTTGGGAGCTGAGTCCCTAGCGTCGACTCGAACCCATCTTGACACAACCCAACTAGACAGAGCTCAGCGGTGATCCTCCCGACCTCCGAAATCCAAGTACCCTCCTCGTCGCTTGTGGAGAAAGGACGTTTGGCAAGCTGGCGCTGACCCCGTGCATTTCCACTTCCTCTGGTGGAGAGTTCAGTGCACCTAGGCTTAGATTAGCCCGTTCCGGCTCCCTTTGAGAATGACATCCGCATCTCCGGCCATAAACCCACTGAAACAATAAACTGACACAAACGGACAACACAAAGCATACCCCAAAACAAATTGTAATACCCCAATTGAACACACTTGAACTGGCACGAGTGTTATGTACACTCCGAAGGGATGAAATCTCTTTTAATTCAGATACCTTATTTATCAAACCCCCTGATAGAAATACCCACTCCCCCTGGACCATTTTTACCCACAGGAGAGAGACGAAGAACAGCGTCCTGTGTGAAAGAAACATCCTCCAACTCAGAGTATTCCTGTTCTGTTATATTTTCGCCATTTAAGGGTACAACTAAGTTCTCCCTTCGTAGTACAGCTTTAGAAATTCCGTTTGTGAAAGGTAACAATCAAAATGTCGCGGAGTTAATGTAGCATTGAGCGACACCCCTCAACACCCCAGTACCATTTATCCAAATCTCTCGCCTACTTTCCCTGGCTCCCGTCCGACACTTCAATGATAGACGAGTCGGCTCCAGTGGCATACTGAATACCCAGAGGGCGTTTCCTGGAGAGAAGTACCATACGGCTGAGATTCCATGCGGTAACACCTCCCGATTACACATAGTAGCCACCGCCTCCGCTTGTCCGAAAAATAACGCGGATTCACAGCACGGGTTACCCTGCAAATACAAAGCAAATTGCGCGGGACACCCGCACCGAACCCAACGTACACCTTGCCAAATCTAATAAAACGATATCCATGTTCCGTAACCTAATCCTTATAATTGATACATCTATTCCTACTCCTGAGGTTATAATTATGATTTGAGGATCCCTCCATTGTTATCCCTGGAGGCTCCACAGAAACATCTTCATTTTCAACTTCCATCCCCTCCAATCCTGGGTCTATATTCTCCCCATCCGGAGGTGAATATGGATGAGTTGTTCCATCCTCCTGGTCTACTGTTGATGAAGACTTCGGAGCATCATTCTCATCCGAACATGGAGATTTATCTGACTCCATCAGAGTTCTCAACTCTTTGCTCGAGAGTTCCTCGAATCTATCATTCGATTCCTCTGCCTCAACTGACTCTCCGTCATCCTCGACGTCCTCTTCTGATTGTGACACATCCTCATCTTTAGACAAATACAACTTTAGTCTATTTATGTGTACTATCGACGTCCTTGAGTCACTCATCCGTATCTCGTAGTTTACAGCACCAAGTTTCCTCACAACTTCAAACGGTCCAGTCCAGGGTTTGCATAACTTCTTCGTCAAACCCTTACCCACGACAACGGTGTGTAGGTACACTTTGTCGCCTGGATTGAACGATCTGAACTTGGCCCTCTTACTGCGATTATACTGATGAGTCTGTGAGATCTTACTCTTCCTCAATTGCAATGCTGTGACGCGATATGCTTCTTCCAGCCTCTTCGCCAGAAGTTTCACATAATCATCTCCAATTTGAGACTCAACCCAGCTCGGCGTTAAATCCTCTTCGAAGGGAATCCTCATTTCCCTCCCATGGAGTAAGAAGTGTGGACTGTAACCAGTTGTCGAGTGAGGTGTACTTCTGTACGCCATTTGGATGTATGGTAGATAACGACACCAATCCCGCTGATCTTTCCTCACAAAGTGAGATAAAGCTGCCGCTATAGTCTGATGACTGCGCTCAACCATGTTAGACATCGGATGATACGGACTAGTCTGAATCTTCTTAATACCAAGTAACTTGCATGTCTCCTTCAGTAAGTTGGACACAAAATTCCGACCCTGGTCCGTCAATAGCTTCCTTGGTGTTCCGTGTCGTGTTATGATCTTCGTAACAAATTCATGTGCAATAACTTCTGCAGTCTGTGATTTCAAGGGAATTATCTCACAATACTTGCTGAAGGCACACATGAATGTTAACATGTATCTATGTCCAGCCTCAGAAGTTGGTAGTGGCCCTACTATATCTACAGATAGTAGGTCCCAAGGCTGACTCACAGTCTCGTGAAGCTGTAAGGGTGCCACAGGATGTCGACCCGTTTTCCTTTCATTACATGACACACATCTTTTCACGTAACGCTCCACATCAGCTTTCATATTCGGCCAAAAGTATGTCTGACGAACACGGTGATAAGTACGACGACCACCCGGATGACAAGAGAACAGACTGTCATGCATGTCTTCCAGGACACGACTCTTCATCTTTTCTGGTACAACAACTTGACTTGTACTGTTTGAACCTCTTCGTGATCTCTTATAAAGAACACCATCCGCATCCACTTGATACTCGGGATACTTATGTTTCTTCAATGCTAGGCACTCGGGATCTTCTTCTTGTGCGGAACGGATCTCCCCCTTGGACCATATCGTTGATTGCTTCGGTTTTTTGCTTGGCGAACCCCTGACAGTATACACAACCCGACTAAGGCTGTCAGCATTTGTATGCTGAGCTCCAGGCTTGTGAACTACGTCGTACTGGAATTCTGATAGACGCAATGCCCACCGAAGTAATCTTGACGATGGATCCTTCAAGTTCAATAACCAACGAAGGGCTGAGTGATCCGTCAAGATGGTGAAGTGAGTCCCGATCAAGTAACAACGGAAGTACTTAGTAGCCCACACAACAGCCAACATCTCCCTTTCCGTTGCACTATAATTCATTTCCGCACTATTTAATTGTCTGCTAGCGTACGCCACCGGATGCTCTTCATCTCCGATACGCTGTGATAAGATTGCCCCCAAGGCCACACCTGACGCATCTGTACTAAGAATGAAGGGTCTTTTGAAGTCTGGGTACTTTAATACAGGTTCTTCACATAATGCTCGACGCAACGTATCAAATGCCGTCTGTTGCGCCGCACCCCATCTAAACGGTATGTCTCGTTTAGTTAGTTCATTCAAAGGTTTTGCAATATCTGCATAATCCGCTATGAATCTTCTGTAATATCCCACTAGACCAATGAAGGACTTAATTCCAGCTACATCCTTTGGTGCTGGGTACTCCTCCACGGCTTTAATCTTCCTGGGATCCGGTTTAAGACCATCTTTGGAGACGACGTGACCTAGGTATATCACCTCTCTAGATGCGAAGGTGCATTTCTCTAGCTGGACCCTCAAGTTGGCGTCCCGAAGGCAATCAAACACCTCCCCCAACCTGGCCACGTGCTCCTTCATGTCTTTAGAGTACACGATGATATCATCCATATAAACTAAGCACTTGTTGCTTCCTTTAAGTCCACAAAGAAGATTGTCTACGAGGCGCTGAAATGTAGCTGGCGCCCCCTGGAGTCCCATCGCCATCCTGTTGTATTCGTACTGACCTCCTTCCACGCAGAAAGCTGTTTTATGCTTATCAGTTTCTTCAATTTCAACCTGATAAAACCCGGATGCTAGATCGAGAGTACTGAAATATCTTGCATTACCCAGGCTATCCAATGTATCCGTGATATTTGGAATTGGATAACTGTCTCCATGAGTAACGCTATTCAGACCCCGGAAGTCAGTACAAAATCGATATTTAGGCGTACCATCCACCGACTTCTTCGGCACGATAACTATCGGCGAACTCCAAGCCGATGTCGATGGCCTTATAATGTTCTTCTTCAGCATATCTTCTATATGCTCACGGACAACCTCTTTATGTTTATATGGCAAGCGATACGGATATCTTCGTATCGGTCTAGCCTGACCGGTATCGATCCGATGCTTTATCTTACTAGTACATCCGATAGCATCACTTCCAGGATCTTGGAAGACATCGGCATACTTTCTGAGCACATCCTTAACCATCTCCCTTTCCCGGGGTGGTAAGTGCTCTAACCCGACTTGGGTCACATCATGTACTTTTCCTTTGTCAGGACTTGAATTTTCCTGAGACAAAGATTTCTGATTTCCTTCAGTTATGGTTATACCATTTATAGTTCTACCACGATCCCTCTTGGTGGATCGGACTATATTTTCCGCCAACCCACATCTTGTGTGAGTCTGGTCTTCTGAGTTTACCGAGTCACCTCTTCCGTGTGACCGGACTATAGATTCCGCCAAGCCACCTCTTCTGTGTGACTGGACTATAGTTTTTTGTTCAGCTGTCACCGAGTCACCTCTTCCGTGTGACCGGACTATAGATTCCGCCAAGCCACCTCTTCTGTGTGACTGGACTATAGTTTTTTGTTCAGCTGTCACCGAGTCACCTCTTGCGTGTGACCGGACTATAGATTCCGCCAAGCCACCTCTTATGTGTGACTGGACTATAGTTTTCTGTTTAGCTGACACTGCATCTCTATCTAGTATTTCTTCGCAGTTGTCAGTGTAGTTTGGCTTGCTTTCTGGTATAGGCCTAATACCTTGCAAGTGCTCTACTGCATTACCCAGCAGTATATTCTTGTGTAAATGTATATCTTCATTCGATAAATTAATAACTTTCATTTGGACCGTGTTATTCAGGATAGAACCAATAACCCGCGAGACGTAAACACCGTGTATTTTTAGTCCCACTGGTTCTATCACTACGGACTGTGTTGGCTTGACAGTTAACATTTTACTTAGTTTTCCCTTTACTGTCGTCTCAGTTCGCGCTGGTAACCTCAAACTTGCGTGATTATACACCTGCCAAGTCCTTGGTTCGATATCGGGTAGATTATCACTATGGATTATTACTTCTGGTTTCTTCTCATCTGAATGGTAAGTCGAACTGAACGACATCTTCTGCAAGCGTCCCCGCAGTTTAGGTTTATTCAAGTTCTTCTCTCCCGGGTTCGACCCCCGGCCATTTTGACATCTATTCAGATCATCATCACTAGGCTTTTGAGATGGCACTAGGGTGCTGAATGAAACCTTATCTAGAGTCATGACTTCCAGAATACGATCTCCTTGATCCGAATATTTAGATGTGAGGTTTACCAATTTCGTATTTCTTCCCTTCATCGTTAGCGTTCGCGAACCAATATCCAACACGGCATTAACTTCTTCCAAGAAGTTAATTCCAAGAATACCGTCAAATTTGATGTCCATGGGGCAAACCAAACAGTCCTGTTTCACACTGTCATTCCCCAAATCAAAGACGATCGTTTGAGTTCCTTCTATGTTTAATAAGTGTCCGGTTACTCCTTTGGCGGCAACACGACATACCCTAACCGGCTCCCTCGAGATGTGGGGCTTGACCAAAGATACAGCAGCTCCAGTATCAATCATCCAGAGACTCTTTCTGCCATCCACCTTTAATATAATGGCTAACTCATTTGTATCATCCACCTCCACTCCCGGGATCAAGTATGTCATGTCTCTTCTTGCCTCTACGACGGAGTCCTCGTCGAGGCGTTGCCGTTTCCCGTCTTCTCTCCTGGAACAGCAACTTTTGGTTTCCCGCCCTTGCGCCTTAAGCAGTCCTTGATGAGATGACCAACCTTCTGACAATGATGGCACGACCTCGTCTCTCGGTGGACCGTCTTCGGCTGCGAAGTTTTGAAATCCTTCCTCTTCAAAGCATAACAGCGGTCGATGCTGTGACCTGGCTTGCGGCAATGTCCACAGGTCACTACCACAGGGAAAACCTTGGTTACTGGCTCTTCCCTCGCACCAACACTCCTCTGGTTCATGGTGTTATTCGCACGAACTGCGTACTCCATGGCGATCTGCATTGTCTCGGGCATCCTCAACCTAGTCAGCTGACCGACCTCGCCTTGGAGACCCGCCACATAGGTTGCCAATAATCGACGTTGCGCTTCATCGTTTATTCCCTTCTGCTCTTTTGGGCACTCGACTCGTCGAATAGTTTTCAAGTTGAGCTTTTTGAGTCGATCCGCGAATATTTCAGGAGATTCATCCTTCTTTTGAGAAGCCGTCAGCACCTCGTTGTAATAATGCTGACTTGGCATTTTCTCCCGAAACCGCTCCTCAAACGCTTGTCGAAGCTTCTTGTATGTTGAATCATCGTCGATTAAACTTGGATCACCGCTCAAAAAGTCCGCTGCCCTCCCTGTAATCTTGAGCGAGACAATCCTCTTCTTGTCGTCTATAGACCAATGGCCTAACGCCGCGACGCTTTCTATGTTGTCGAAAAACTTGGTTACCGGTACCGAATTGGTGTCCCCCGACCAACATGGTATCAATGATGCGACGTTTAGATCCTTTGCCAAGATTGGTTCTGCTTGAGCATGGGCCACTTGAACGGCTTCTAGAGTTTGAGCTAACCTCGTAATAGTTTGCTCAGGTGTTTCACCCGGACGCATAAATGTTGCCATGATCTTATATCGTTTTCCTTGTTTGTTTCTTGATGTTTTTTCCTTGATTGCTTGATGTTAAATGTTCCCCTTGTTTGCTTCTTGAAAATTTAGAGAAAATTATCTAATTTTCCATCCCCAGGTTAATATTGATATTCTGTATCATTAGGCCTAACTGTCTTTTGTCTATCTAAGCAACAGCTTTATTGCCTCTATATAAGGAATCAATCAAAACAAGTAGAAGGTATTCCTTATTTTAACATATTAAACACCTGGACAGAATTTCTAAATGGGTTACAACAACAGTAAAATCAAGATCCCTGAATTAACTAATTTATTTCACAATCAATCCCAATTTTTTTTTTTTAAATACTCAAATGTACTCCATTAGAACCATCTGAATCGATAATGTTGTTTATAAGGTAGTTAATTCATAATGAAAACAATCATGGTAGCAAAGTACATCCTAGTCAGCTTTATACTATACAAGCTATTATGAAATCACTTGCATAAAACAATGTCAGCAGTATCGTATACGTCTGAAAGACTGCATACTAACAATAATACAATGAACTACATATATTCAACCAGCCATGCAATATAGCATGGTAATTGACATTATTTTATTTTTATTGAAATAATTTTCAAAAATCTATTGTGTTCTCAATTCAATTTGAGTTTACTTTAATATGATATCACTGATAAATACAAGGAATTTAAATTCCATTTGAGAAAATGAGTAACCAAAATCATTATTCATAGATTTTTTCAAAATCAAAATTTCATCCTCTCCCTCCCTTAGAGCTAAAAGCACCGCTGTCACCAAAATATGTCGTACCCCTTGATACAACATAGATCGATTAGACCGCAGCCTAATCGTATTGAGTTCTCTAAGGCAGAGGGATTCAGAAAAGGAAGATGAATAATATATATATAACGATTTTACATAGCTCAAGCACCTAGGCTTTATTTAGCTCCAATTATATAAAATAATAAGTACAATGATAATTACTTACAGAATAATATCCAAAGACATGGAATACTTTCCATGATGTCTTTGGATAGTCTCAGCTTCAAAACGAACTACGTTCACTTCTTGACTTGCTCTGGTCTTGACTCCTGACCTGACTTGACTGCCCCTTGCTTACCGATTTGGATCTTATATATCGTTTGAACACTTTGATACCAAACCCTACATGGTAAGCAAGGGTGTACGAATCAACCTCATGACGTCAAGTTATACAATATAAATAAGTCCTTTTTAGACTATCCTATGGCGTATCTATGTCGTATGTGTGACGTATCGATTTGTCAACATGCTAACACAACAAGTGTATTAATGAAATATAAATAATAATGCCTTATTAAGCTATAATAACGATAACAGTGAAATTACCAAATGACCCTAATTCCAGGCCACAACAAAAGTTTTCAAGTCTCCAAAAAAGTTTACTGATTTCATATGTAATATTTATGGACAGCAGCAGTAAAATTCCCTTTCGAAAATTTGTATACTGGTCCCGTATTCATCTGTATATGCCGTCTATATCATATTTTCACCAAAAGAACTCCCCCTCTAGGCCTGCCCGATTGTGGCTCGAAGAAATATGGTGAAAAAGATGCTCAAATTTCCAACTTGCCGCTCTTGAACAATTCTATGAGTAATGATCGATATATTCGCACATTTAATGTGCTGTGCAAGTCAATTTCGGATATGAATTATACGATTTCAACTTTGGACTCTTCAAGTCGGCATCACGAAATTTGATAGATTCAATTCCAGTCATGTCAAGTTCTATTATTCCTTCACACGGTTTGTGAATTTAATTACATGTGCAAATTACTATGTGTTCTTATCACTAATGATATATTCATTTATAGTGACCTAACTCATCTCTTTCAAACTTATTTCCCAGTGATTCCATTGATTTTGCAAGCAGTTCGTGTTTCAGCTTCTTACTTCCATTCCATTCTCTAATGGTCTTTTTCAGGAATGAAAATTTCCCATATTTTTCAGTTTCTTCAAGCTTAATTTCGAATCTATGGTCGGCTTTGCCTAGATAATCTGGTTTCCCATGAAAAAATGGGTTGTCATTTGATAAATACAGCATATAAGTGCAGGAATTCCACTTTTATTCTATAATAAGATTAATATGTACTATATAGATTACAGCGGAGATGGTGGAATTTTAATATCTGGGTAGTGTATGGTGACGGCAGATGGGAAGATGGAACAAGAGTTGAATGAAGGGAAGCGAAAAGCAGATAAATTCCACCAAACGGTGACAAAACTCTCTCGGAAGAAAGAAGTACACAAGAAAAATTGCTTGGGTACACAAGTTACTTCCTGCCAATCCTTATGTTGGAGGCGGTGACGTGGACGATCGGACAACAACCGGAAACTAGAATATTGCGAAATGTAGAGATGACATTTCCAAGGAGCGTGTTGGGCGTGAGGAAAATAGAGGAAGTAAGGAGTACAAAAATACGGAGGGAATTGCAAGTGGATGGATTGAGTAACAGGATCGGCAGGGAGAGACTATATACTGTGGTACGGGCACATGGGGAGGATGGGAGGAGAGCGAATACCAAGGCGTTAGTTTGGAAGCGGAACAGTCCGAAGAAAGAGGAAACGAGGAAGACTGAGAATAATCATGGGAAGAAATGATGAGGTGGGATGAGGAAGAAAGAAGAGAGTCTTGGAATAGAGTGAAGGACGAAGAGTGGTGGGGTGATAGGAAAGTATGGAGGGAACTTGTGGTGAGAGTGGAAGTAGATGGAAGCGATCATGGCGAGAGGGTGCATGTTGTGTCTGGCAAACACAACATATCGCGTGCAACTTGCCCACGATTTTGGTTCAATTACTTGACCCTCCCAATCTGATTTCTGTTGGATTTCATTATTTTATATACATTGCAATTGTATAAAAGTTCAACTACACTCTTCAAGTTTGTATCGTGTAATTATTCAGGAAAACGCCATATATGCGTTGTTAGACGAGCGGAGAGTAATAGTATGTCGATTTTTCTGCCAAACTTTTGCCTACATTCGCCAATTGGGTGACATTCAAGTTATGAATGGGTAAAAACTGCTTCGAGTGGTACCAATTTAGCATATTTTATGTTTTTTTTTTCGAAATGGCTGACCCGATCAAGCTGAGAATTTCCAGAAATGTGTATCAGAATGTAGTTCAACTTCACACAAACTTTCAATTTTTTTGAAAATAAAAATTGTTCAATTTTTTTCCGTCGTGTTATTCTAATGAGTATTTTTGAAATTTCTAAAATTAATGAAAATGAAAGTTACCATCCGATAATGCCACAAAACTATACAGATCTAAGCTAGATGAGGAACCATTATGAAAAAAAGTTTGAGATTAATAGCTGTAGTCGTTTGACCTGTGGAGAACCGATAAAAAAACATGAAAAAAACATACAAACGAACACCAATTTTTTTCAGTATGTCAAATTGAATCCTCGCTAAAGCTCGTCTAATGAATTCAATAGATTCAGTTCATAATTAACAGAAACGCTATTTCATTTAATCAAATATCCGTATTGAAATTCAATTTCGTTGAAGCTTTCACGAGAAAATCCTAGAAAAACTCTGATTGGAAATACTGTATTTTATGAATGTTTTGCTTCCATTTATCTTTGTCTATACTGTGAACAAACCCGTTCCATTAATTCTTCCTCAATATCGAGTGTTTGTACGACGATAAATTGTTGTTGGTCTCATTTTTGATACGTCTGTTATTCCACAATGAGATCTGATTCGATTTATCTCTCCGTTCTTCAAGCGGTCAAGTACCTCACATGACAAATCCACCATCGATTACTTCCGTCACATATAAACATTGCTTGGTCCCAGACTCCAAAGTGTACAGGGCAACTATCAATATAAGAAACATGGAGAGATAAAATGAAACATAATTGGATGATTGAATACTGGATTATAAAAATTGGAATGGAATTGAAATGATCACGATAGAATACACACATTATTAGATGAGCGATAGCGAAGACTTCCATCCCACTCTGTTGGAGCTTTGTCTGCATGTCTTTTTACCCACTGCACAGGTCGCACGGTTTGACTGATCAACATGGAAATTTTTCTGTATACGTTGACATATCCAACTTGTAATTGTATAGTTTTTGAGCCGTGTCAATTGAACAATTTCTGCGGAATATCATCTCAAAGTTTCTATACAAACTCTATAAGATTAGGTTGAGAGAGAACATTCGAAAAAAAAGAATGAAATCTCTCTGAAAACAAATTAATATCCCTCTGAATGTGGACACATTGTTGACACACATTATCACAATCTGCATTAAATTCAAACCAGCCGTTTTGAATCAAATGATTGAATGAATGTCTTTTATTCAACAAATACTTGGATAGAAATAACACGATATAGTGATACCAACCTTTTTCATCAAAATATAAAGAAGGTGACCCAACTCCGATACTGATAACCTGGAAGGCATTTGTGGTTTCTTGCGGTCAATTCAGAGCCAAAGGTCCCGATTGCCCATCGCGATTTAGAGGATCTCCTTGTGAACTAGATGTAGATAAGAGTGACTATGGTACCGGTGGCATTGTTGAACTTACCATATCTATAATTCTCGTAATCTACTGGGCCGTGTATAGCATTGTTGAGCATTGTTGTTTTGAATAGTTCGATATAAAAGCGATGGTTGCGCTACAGGCAATCGGGACGCTGAACTTAGATTCTGACCACGGAAATATTTCCCTTTCAAGACCCGAGTTGGGTCACCTCTTTTATATTATGATAAAATAGTTTGGTATCACTACATCATGGAAATAATATCAGAAAAAATTCTGAGATTCACGGCTTTCTAGATTCAATAGTTGACAAATGAAGTATATTTCATAGGAGTCAAGGTGTGTATAGTTTTTGATTATACTTCACATATATAACTCGCTCATCCCACAACGCGTGTGCTGCGTTTTCCTGGTGAAATCTATCATACAACCAGCAGAGACTGAAGAATATCTTCAGTGTGTTTTACCAGTTATCAATAAAAAGATTCTCTCCCCTCTTTGGAAGTCAATATACTTGCTATTCCTTGTGGCCAAGAGAATAACACCACTTCCGAGAATGTGGCTCTCAATGAATATTCCCTTTGACTCTGGAGATACGAGGACTGCTATTAAAAGTCTGGTGGCGTGCTTTCTGTGGACATATTTACTTGGAAGACAAACATTTACATTATCTATACCGTGCACTGAACCGTCTCTATATTGCCACTGACGGAATGTACTCTTCAATATCAAAAGAGTATACGCTCAACGTTAAGAAGGCGTACATATTTGTGTCTCGACAGTAGCTTCACACAGCTTTGTAAACCCGGGAAGTTTCCGCTATATTCGACAAATATCAGTGATAATTGGATGAGCTAAGCGAAGACTCAATTTCACCATACCCGAAAAAAAAACTTGATTTTTTGTTGTTTTTTTGTTCGCGCTCCACAGGTCAAAAGATAATTCAAAATCGAATTAAACTTACCGTACATGAGTGTTCGTATTTTATTCGATACTGTATAGTTTTTAGGCACAATCGGACGGACCACTTTTGAGAAAACTTTTTTCAAAGTTTTCAAAAATCCCTTAAGAATAACCCGGAAGAAAAAATTCGTGAAAAATATTTCATCCAAGAGAATTCAGATCATCAGAGCATTTTAATATGATGATGATACACATTATTTCAAACTTTCATTTGAATCGAATCAGCCGTTTTGATCTAAAAAAATATATAATGTGATTTTTATAAATCATTCAAAGTATATATATATATTCAAATATATATTAAAGCTATTAAGATACCAATTAAACTTCTTCATTATCATAGAAATCGATAATGAAAAATAAGATGGCAGTGAAGTAATGGTTTGAATCTCAAGGTGTATATATATATATAATAACCAATCCAAAGATTAAAGTTGATATAAGTAGCTCATCCATCAACGCGGCAACACATAACGCGTTTGCCTAGTATAGAATGCTTCGCTTATATTATATTTGTGAATGTCCAATATGGCCGCCGAGATTGGAACGAGCATATGTCGCTATCAGCTGCAGAAGTAACTTATCTCAGTGAGGTCATATATATCTATGCCTAAACGTTCCCACAAGGCTCCAGAGTGATTCCACGTATGAATAATCATGGAAATGTGACAGTTCAAGACACAAAAATAGAAAATACGCCATTTGATAGAAACAATCATGCTCACGACTCAGACTGCATGGTGTCAAAATTGGAGAGATCACTTGTATGTAACAGTAACACTCGATATTCTCACCTCACATCGTACCGTTACATACAAATAAAACGTTATATATTGTGAATATTTATTTTAAATCAGTAGTTCAATGAAAAGATACTTTTCCAAATGGTGTTATTCACTCTCACCACAATATGGCCATCCAGAAAATCGCTGAGATCGTTTATACATCACAATGACCTTGGAAATGTCAAGATGTGGGCAGGCTCTCTTAGGCCCGGTATTACCACGGTTAGTTAATATTTATCTGACAGTTGGTGAAAACAAATAGCATAGGTAACCATGGTGATAACAAGTTTGAACTGTCAGATAAAGGCTAACTGGACTTGGTAATACCAGGCCTTAATCATATTCCAATGTATTTTTCTCAATACTTTTTTTCTCAGTATATTTCATCCGATCCTATCTCAATACCAATCTTGTGAACCGATTCTTCTTCTTCGCAGAATGACAACATGACAGAATAAACATCATCTTTATTGAAAAGTTTCTAGTGTGACGTCAAAGGTTGACTGAATACACCTCAATGGACAATAGTTTGCGTATCGGAACCCCTGGCCGTTATCGTTAGCTGAACGGCGAGACGCAAATCGTAACCACAAACACTCGAGCATTGACGTTCCCATACGAGAGAAGAGGGTCAACTACCAACATCAGAAATGTAAATATATCGTCATATTCATCTAGTAGACGTTTTTTTCCACCCACATAAGTGTTTTCTCAAGTAGAAAAAGTGAAGAAGATTCGGAAGAAAAGAATAAAAGAAGATATAAGATAAAACGAGGGCAGAGAAATAATATTCTCAAAGAAGATATGTATAGCGTAACGCCTAACGGAATAAGTTATTTTCGAATAACTTATTTTTACAAGGTTCAATTGGCAGTTAATATAGTATTTTTCATATTGGGTTTTAACGACGCACTGTAATGATGACCAAGATCTATTGGCGTCGGATGAATGATTAATGAGATGGTGAGATGAAGGTTTTATGGGTATTGGGAAGGATAGTGGGAAGGAAGCGGTCGTGGCCCATATTGTGGGAACTATCCCGGCATTAGCCTGGACTACAGAGGGGAACCACGAAAAACCCCTGTAAAGATGGAAGGTAGCGGGGATCGAACCGGGTCCGATATGCGCGCTGCCTCCCGGATCACATGGAGCAAGTGCATTAACCACTACGCTGCATGTGCCGGTAGTTACTATAGTGATTTATTTCTTCACCTCAGCTAGCAAACAACTTCTGTCTCAGTAATGTATAGTAGTGGATCCTTGTTTCCAATCAACTAAAGCATAAACGATCGTAGTGACTTTCGGTATGAACGTATTGTTGTGAAACTGCGTCACTCCGTGCGGAGAAACATTTCCTGAAATATTGTCGAAACATAACACATGTTCACTAACACACACACACTAACACTCACACTATGTTCACAAATAATCATCCTAGAGAGGGAAATTTTTGCCCTATTGAGACTGGGGAGGCTTTTTAAACCATCATTATTCCAACCGTGGTTTTAAGGATGTTTTTTTGCGTTAGCTGTCAAGGAAAATTCGTTTTCAGACTAATATCTACGTCACACGAAGAAACAAGGCACACATTATCTTGAATTCATTTAGTTCGACCAGATTTTACAGTTAAACGGAATTGAACATGATAGATTTCCAGAATCTTCAATTGAACATTCAATTAACATTAGAAGAAATTTAAAAAATCTTCGAATTTCCCTGTTTCATGTTTTTGACAATCTCATTAAATCAACAAAAGGTATTCCTTCTTCTGTCCGATCAATACTGTGCAGTCCTTCTGCATCCTTGCCAACAGATAAAAACAGAATTATTACCCAGCTCGTGCACTCAATTAACCTAATAGCACTAACGTACCTCAAGCATACGATCGTTTATTTATACGGGCAATTACAGTCACAGAAACAGAACTTTACAACTCCATTCATCATCCTTTTCTATATTTTTCCCAATATAATAAGACTACTTTTGTATGAATGTGTGACTAAAATACGCAGAGTAACAATGTATTCCATAATATATATATATATATATATATATATATATATATATATATATATATATATATATATATATATATATATATATAGTTTTTTAATAACATCGAAACTTGATACAAAACCATTGTTCCCCAATTAAGGCTATGGATGAAAAGTAGGATCGTTTGATTCCCTAATATATTCCATAGTTCTATAATGTAATTGTTTATTCCATGATATAGATACAGATATAAATGGAAATGAAACGCAATCACTTTGAATTTTGATGATGTTAATGATTTAATATTTAATTCTGTCAAGTGACGTCACCTATTGTTGAAAGTGACAGTCAACAATGTGCACCAGTTGGAATTGACCAATCAGAATATTTGGTAGTTCACCAGCTCGCTCTACTGTAATGGTAACAATTGTTTGTAATTTTTTACTGGACATAAGCCTATTACTAGAAACAAATGCAATTGAATAAATTGGAACTGAGAAATGAGAGAAAATGCGAGAGTATATTTCCCTGACAATAATATTCGCGTGACATTTAAATCCCACGAAATTCTTCATCCGACTTAACTGTTCTTGTTGAAATGACAAATGTTCAGAGAAACACTCCATGTTCAGTTTCGAAGTCAAGTTGAGAGCATATCTGTGTGAGGTCAGTGAACCGTGTCCACCAAAATTCCTTGCGCCCCCCCCCCCAACCCCCCTCTGACGTCACCGTTTAGAATCACAAGCCGATTACAGCTTGCCTCGGAACGGTTTAACAATTACAGGGAAGCTAAGAGGATTGCGTGGTCTAACGAGATGCAAGGAGTCATAACCCGTGAATTAGTTAATTACCAACTAGCTAGCCTCGATTAGATTAAACAGTTATATTATTGTTGCTAGAAGACAGAATCTGTTTGCCCTGAAGTCAAGAGAAGTGTAGAAAACAAAGCTCATGCGTAGTCCTGGACCCTGATTCTTTAAACCTTCTTCTTCCGTGGAAACTAACATTGATAATAATTTGTGAACTATTGAATGATGATGTAGTAATTTTTTCTGAATATTGAGTCAGAAAATGAATTTAAACTAGGAAAACGCGGGATGCGCGTTGTGAGAGATGATCTTAGAAGTATGGCAATCTAGAATGAAAAATAGAATGAAAAGTTTCAAGTTGATTGATGCATTTCTCTGACCTGTATGCCGCGTACATAATTACAAAAGAAAAAAAAACATAAAAAAGAAGCCCATTTTTTGTCAGGGTGTGAAATGGAAAGCTTCGCTACGCTCATCCAATAATGAGAATTCAACCATATTCAATTGACTCAAACTTGAAAAGTTGTGTATTGTATTAAGTTCTGGGTGCATTCCTGTACGATCTAATCCGGCTTCAGCGAGTTATTCCCAGATGTTCAATACACGTTTAGCACTGATTCAAGTTGAGACTGGGTTGATCTTGTACAGGAATGTACCCCATTCAGTATGATTATTGCGATAAGTGCAGTCGGTGTTTAGTATTTGGATATTCATTATTAGATGAGCGTAGCGAAGCTTTCCATTTCACACCACGAAAAAAAATGGGCTTCGTTTTTATGTTTTTTTTTTTTTTTTTGTAATTATGTACGCGGCATACAGGTCAGAGAAATGAATCAATCAACTTGAAACTTCTTCTGAATGTTGGTGTCATACCAGAATAGGTTGGAATTGTTATTCAAAAGAATCGGTCGGAAGGTTTTTCCGGAAAATAATCGGAAAGTTTGGAAAATCCTCATGAGAATAACCTGGAGGAAAAATACTTGAAAAACCAGAATTTTTTAAAAGCTCTCAAATTCTCACAGAATATGAAAAATACTAATATACACCTTTTCAGAGTTTTTTACAACAATCGAATGAGAAATAATGAAGAAAACGCAATAAACGTGCATATTTTATTGAATATTTGGATCAACTGATTTTGCAAAGTATTTATGCGACAGGTTGCAGGTTACTATAAATATCAACAAGTTGCAGGTGAGGTTTTTGAACGTTTGAAGTAAGTCAAGGTTTGTAGATGTAAATTGAGCTGACAAGTTATTTTTCATTCTAGATTGCCATAATTCTAAGCTCATCTCACAACGCGTATCCCGCGTTTTCCTAGTTATTATGAAGATTCATTTCTAGTTAGATGAGCGTAGCGAAGCTTTCCATTTCACACCCTGAAAAAATGGGCTTCGTTTTCATGTATGTTTTTTTTTTGTAATTATGTACGCGGCATACAAGTCAGAGAAATGAATCAATCAACTTGAAACTTTTTCTGAACGTTGGTGTCATACCAGAATAGGTTGGAATTGTTATTCAGAGGAATCGGTCGGAAGGTTTTTCCGGAAAATAATCGGAAAGTTTGGAAAATCCTCATAAGAATAACCCGGAGGAAAAATACTTGAAAAACAAGAATTTTTCAAAAGCTCTCAAATTCTCACAGAATATTAAAAATACTATTATACACCTTTTCAGAGATTTTTACAACAATTGAATGAGAAATAATGAAGAAAACGCAATAAACGTGTACATTTTCATTGAATATTTGGATCAATTGGTTTTGCAAAGTGTTTATGCGACAGGTTGCAGGTTACTATAAATATCAACAAGTTGCAGGTGAGGTTTTTGAACGTTTGAAGTAAGTCAAGGTTTGTAGATGTAAATTGAGCTGACAAGTTATTTTTCATTCCAGATTGCTATACTTCTAAGCTCATCTCACAACGCGCATCCCGCGTTTTCCTAGTACATTTCAATACAGCTTCATGGATAAGAAACTCGTGCCTGTTCCTGATGCCGACTTCCTCCAGAGCTACGAGACCCGAGAGTGAACTAACGGATCTTGACGTATTGCTTGGTAACTGGTTCAAATTATATTTTCAATCAGATCATTAATTGCGATCCTCGACTTTTTTTTGATCAATGGGCTAATTGTTTTTTCTCTAATTTGTGGAAGAAATGTTGTATAAAAAAGACTTGAATCTGGACGGAAGAAATTCTGCACGAAAAAGTTATGTGTGACGTATATTTGCTTCTCAGCTGTTATGCATTAAAAGATAATAAAGTACATGTTTTGAAGTGAACGCTGAGTGCGTAGTGCAATATATAGGGTAATAGTTCACTTTGTATCGCAGTAGCAACAAATTTCTGTTTTTTCAATGAATTACTTGCTGCATAGCTCCAGATCCCTGTTACCTATTCAAAGGTAAGATGGTTGAAATTTAAGCTAGTTCTGGTTCTGCCATATCATGCAATATTGATGATTAACATCCCATAATAATTGTTCAATGAATATAACAATGCTATTATATACTCGATTAAATAGATCATGAATTATTCAACAGTGTGATATCGGTACTATGGGAAGTCTACGTAGTTTTTTGCTCATTCATTTCTTTTACATAAACACTCTTGAATATTATATCCACAAAGCCTTCAGAAGGCTTGTCTGTAGAATAATAAGAACAAAATACCGAATAGAACAGAGACAAACAACTAGTGGTGAACGATAAATATTGGATGAGCGAAGCGGAGACTCAATTTCAACATACCCGAAAAAAGTGACTGTTTTTTTTTTTTTTGGCGCTCCAAAGGTCAAACGAGAATTAAAAATGAAATTAAACTTGAAATACACAAGTGTCATTATCCAATTCGATACTGTATAGTTTTGAGGCGCAATCGGTTGAACCACTTCTGAGAAAACTCATTTTAAAGTTTTCAAAAATCCCGAAAAAATAACCCGGAGGAAAATATTCGTGAAATAATTTTCATTTGAGACATATTAAATTCTCAGAGAATTCTGATATAATAATTATACACATTATTCACAACTTTCACTCAAATCGTATCAGCGGTTTTGATGTGAAAAAATATATAATGTAATTTTTAAATCACTCAAAGCTATCAAGATGCCTATTAAATTCAAGCCACAGGTGTCACCTCTCATTTTAAACGATTAAAACAAACCCCTCTTTATATTCATAGGAATCAATAATGAAAAATAAGATGGCAGTGAAGTAATGGTTTGGATCTCAAGGTGTATATATATAATAACCAATCCAAAGATAAGTCGATATGTTCCAGCTCATCCATCAACGCGACAACACATAACGCGTTTGCCTCGTTACAATATATACTGTATATTGTCAACTGACAATTATTGAATGCAACTGAATAAAAAGAGATAATTATACCAATTCACAGAAAAATGCTGACGAAGAACAGAACTCATAATACCACGGGAATGGCAGATGTAATACATAGAGGGGAGAGATTCAAAACATATCAACTTGGATTGTCCAAAGCAACCACTGTTTGAATCAAGTGTTATTATAATATATTTATCCAGGCTAATTAATGAGTTGGGAAGAGTATTAAAGATTGTTGACATCTGTACACATAACTGACGTTTCCCACAGTCATTTATGTCACGTGGTACTTCATAAAGAGCTCGATTTTGAGGCCTTGTTTTCACCGAACGTGTTTTCAGATTAGAAAATGATGGAAAATGAATGGAAATGATTTCACATTTTTGTACCTTGTGAATTTCGTATTCGTATTTTTTTTAAATGATATAATTCTTGAATACTACAATGTGCAAATTTTGAACTGTCTCATTTTTGATTTCGAAGTTTCAATGATTCAATTCGAAAAAAGCGTCATAACAGTATGAGTGTGGACAATGCTCCTTGTTTACATTCGTTTGCATCCAAAGAGATGCAGACTCCCCTCACGCAGCTGCATCATGATTGTTTTCCGTTATTTCAAATGACAAGATTGAAGGGATGAAATATCATCCAGCCACGTCCATGTGGTGATGAAGAAGGGTCAGAGTTCAATATCACACACACACAGACGCAACTGTGTGTCCGTGCGGACCTGCGGGACATCGTTGCGGCTGGAATATATGTGATGGAAATATGCGTGGTATGCGGTTTCGGCATGGTGCTATGTGTTATGACTTGGTAGTTTTATCAGGTCTGCGATATATACTATGCGTTATGGTTTATCAGTTATTATTTTTTGGAATTATTTATGACGTATGTTACGCCGTTCTGCATATTTTGTCACATCATTCTAATGAGAATCACGATGAGTGGTGGAGGTGCCGATTTTTTTAAAGGTGGAATTCTACTTTTCAATCTGTCAGTGTGTTATGAATATGACGTTCAAATGAATATGTATAATGAAAGACTTCAATTAAGACATTGTTTTTTAATTGTCCTGATTTTTTTTTCATATTTTACTCATATTTTTCACGTTTTTATGTTTTTGTAGATCCGATTTCTGTAGTTTTTGAAAAATTTCCAGAATGAATGTTTCATCGGTTTCTTGCTATATTTTTCTCACGTAATTTTGGATATTCGATTCATTTTTGTATCTTTCATGTTACCGATCACTCCATTATTTTCGTGTTTTTCTCACCTTTTGGGCAGGATGCGATGTGTGATGACTCCGTAGGTTCGTAATCTTATGAGGTTTTCGTTATACAACATGCGTCATGGCTTATAAATTATCATTTGTGAAGGGATTTATGTTGTAAGTTACACTATTCTTCATATTTTTCGAATTTTGCAACATTATTTTTATGAGAATAAAGTGGTGGAGGTGCCGGGTTTCTTGGACGGTTCAATTCTACTCTTAAACTCGTTAATGATCTATTAATATGACGTATAAATGGATACAATAACGAATTCAGACGTTGTTTTCCAATCGCCTTGATTGTATTTGGAATTGTTGTCTCAATTTCCGATTTTTTACCATATAGCCTATTTTCAGGGGTTTTTTCTGTAAGTTTTTTCGTAATTTTTATATATTCTTTCTGATTGAATTCAATAGGTTCCTTCATACATTTCGATATTCTTCTACATAAGATTCGATATTCAACCCATTTCGGTGTATTTATCTTCCCGATTAGGGCCTACTTTAATTTTCGTGTTTTTCCCAACTATTTCCTCAACTTCTTCCTAAAGCGCACATCTGCCTCCTCAAGTTGCATAATTACGTTTCAATTCGTTTAATTGCGTTCAAGTTCGTCTGAACAGTAATTCTCTCAAGACGTTAACTCCAGCTATCCAGCGTAACTGACAGATTAACCCGATTAGAATCTAATTGGAAGATAATCTGGGCGAGCCAGGGGACGGAGGAGGGAGGCATGGAAACAAAACAGGGGGATTATGGGAGACACGGCCAACTCCTAGAGGAGAGGGAAAGTTGACTGAAATGTTTTCACACATTTGAAGCCGATTTTCATGTGATACTCAAGATGTTTCAACTGAGAGATATTCCCTCCGTGTCACATTGTTGCAGATGCAAGATCTATTGGCGTCCAATGGAGCTACATTACTGCTGAGGCATGATCTATTGACATCCGAAGAAGCCACACCACTGCTGAAGCTGATATGTTGGCGTCCAATGGAGCTGCATCACTACTGAAGCATGATCTATTGGCGTCCAATGGAGCTACATTACTGCTGAGCCATGATCTATTGGCGTCCGAAGAAGCCACATCACTGCTGAAGCTGATATGTTGGCGTCCAATGGAGCTACATCACTACTGAAGCATGATCTATTGGCGTCCGAAGAAGCCACATCACTGCTGAAGCTGATATATTGGCGTCCAAAGGAGCTAGCTATATTGCTGCAGATGCATAAGTACCACGTGTATGATTGGATGAGGCAGTTTCAAATTGATTGATATATTGAAACATGCGTTAATTGTTTCCGTTTGGAAGGTCTCAATTGTAGTACTGCGCGCGCATCACTTTTCAACAAAATGAGAGAATTTCTTTTTCAACATAAATGACTGAATTATAGCTTCATCATCGCTGAACTCATTTTAGTGTACTTCAGTTTATTATTTAAGTGACATTGAAATTAATTACATCTTTGTGGTGGTGAGATCGCCCTTGTGGTGGTGGGATCGCCCTTGTGGTGGTGAGATCGCCCTTGTGGTGGTGGGATCGCCTTTGTGGTGGTGAGATCGCCCTTGTGGTGG
>OZ023329.1:8273771-8293771 GCA_964007535.1 Brachyptera risi
CGGTAGAGTTCACACATTTCTCATGTCGCACTGCTTTTATAGTATTGATGAGTTTTTAAATTGATTAACATTCAATTCAATCCATTATTATACACTATATAAATTATCTAGTAATAGGCAAACGCGGTATGTGTTGCCGCGTTGATGGATGAGCTGGAACATATCGACTCATCTTTGGATTGGTTATATATATATATATATAAATATATATATATATATATATATATATATATATATATATATATATATATATATATATATATATATATATCCACCTTGAGATTCAAACTATCACTTCACCGCCATCTTATTTTCCATTATTAATTTCTATGATAATACAGAAGGCTTTGTTTTAATCGTTTACAATTAAGTGGTGTCACCTGTAGCTTTGATTTAATAGGTATCTTGATAGCTCTGAATGATTTATAAAAATTAGATTATATATTTTTTTACATCAAAACGGCTGATCCGATTTGAGTGATAGTTTGGAATAATATGTATCAGCATCAGATTGAAATGCCCTGAGGATTTGAATTCTCTCGGATGAAATATTTTTCCTGAATTTTTCTCTGGGTTGTTCTTATGGGATTTTTGAAAACTTTGAAATGAGTTTTCTCAGAAGTGGTTCAACCGATCGCGCCTCAAAACTATACAGTATCGAATTAGATGATAATGATACTTGTGTGTGACAAGTTTCAACTAATTTTGAATTTTCGTCTGACCTGTGGAGCGCGAACAAAAAAAAACATAATGAAAAGGATTATTATTACAAAGCCATGAAAATGAAAATAAATGAAAATAAATGAAAATATCTGACTTGAAGTTGATGTTGACGAGGTAGGATCGTTCAGACCAATAGGAGAATATTCCCCAACATCATAACAACATAATAATGACAATGTTTCAGGAAAAAAATACTCCAATTTATCATTAATTGATACTCAGATATAGATATAGATCAAATTAATATGCAACATAATTTTTTGAAACTAGGAAAACGCGTTATGTGTTTCCGCGTTGATGGATGAGCGAATTTAATTTTTTACTCCGAAACGTCGAATCCGATTATTGTGAAAGTCCGTAATAATGTGTATTATTATGTTGTTTGAGTTCTGTGAAAATTTGAAAAATTTCGGAGAACATTCACTTTGTCATTTTTTCCGCCTGGCTTATTCATATGGGTTTTTTGAAAACTTCAAAATGATTTATCTCGAGAATTGTTGAACCGAATTTGCCTCGAAACTATACAGCATCAAGTCGGATAGGGGTTCATGTGTGTGCCAAGTTTCATCATGATCTGAATTTCTGTTTGACCTGTAGAGCGCGAAAAAAAAAAAAAAAAAAACATTCGATTTTTCAAGTACAGTGAAATTGAGTCTTCGCTACGCTCATCCAATAATTTACTGGTTGAAATATGACTTGAATTGTCAATATTTGTTTCCAATAACTCGTAATATCTTGGTAGGCAAAATGTTCAGACTCTCATTGCGTCAACGACGGGTTTTTTTGGCGCCCTTTTATCGAGGACAGTTTATAGAGTACCGTACAAGGAGTATTCCAAACAAAATGAAGACACTCAGTTCAATTCCCTATTAATCACGGTATAATGGCAGAAAATGATTACAAATTGAGTAATAACGAAATATAGAACGTAAATATGAACCGGTTATTAACTTCGTGTGAAGTTTTAATTCTCAGTGACTAAATGCTGGCGCTTGTAAGCTAGAAATAATAAACAAGATTAATGTGTTTCCACATTAAAAGGTGACATTAAATATTAATGTATGCGAAACTTTAATATGCGGCATATTAAAGTTTCGCACGCACGTAGTTCGACGTAGTTGGATAAAATATACAATCACTCTGAGAAATACATTTAAGAAGGAGTCTATAGCGTTTGACTCCAAAATGAAGGAAACTACAAGAAAATTTCCAATTTCGCAGCAATGTAAATGATTGTGATATTGAAAAAACGGAGATTTTTTTAAGAAGACATTTTTCTATGAGTTTTTTCTGGAAGCATTTTTAATCGAGTATGAAAGTTGGGATTCATGAGATTGTGCAGATCTGACATTCCATGACTGGAAACGAAATGGAAGCGCGACGGACTGTCAAAGGCCATGGTAAACAGCATGTAGAATTATACAGAATCGTTGGAACAAACAGATGTGCCGCGTCCATTTCGTTCAAGATTTGAAGAATAGTTCGGCTCTGTTATTCAACTAGGAAACTGTTTCTTCATGAACAAAAACAAAAGACAACTGTTTCTTTCTAAACAAGATATGTTTGCGCGAAGAACTCAAGAAGTACCTTCTTAAAATATGCCCATATTCAGTGGGAGAGTACCTATCAGTCAATAACACACCCTAGTTCGTTCACATTGTAATTAATTGTAATTTCATCCAATGCTAAATAACTTGAATCTCTCAATTATTCTTGTTTGATGACATCAATTGCAACTATTCAGATTATGTTCTTCCTGGTTTCTATCAAAGCTCAACTGAATTGTATTATATATTGACTAATATCATAAAATGTACTTTAAACACAATGTGTAAAATGTTACTGTTTCAAAAAATGAATGAATGAATTGAAAATTGAAATTGGAGAAACATCATCAATATCATTTAAAATTGTATAGAGAGTGAAAAATACGAGATATTTCAGAATTTCAATATTCCAAGATGAAATTTTTGTCATATCATTTCTTCATAATCTCAAAACCAGTGAAGCATTTTTTTATTCCCAATCTGATATATCTTATCTAGAATGAACTATGAGAAGAACGAGACTCTTCTTGTTGAGGTTATGTAGAGCCACTGTGACGTATAACATGGATCTAAAAGGGAGGGAAAACGAGAAAACTCTTGCAACTTATAGAAACTTGTATTACATTCTTGTGGAAATTCTAGGATGTAAAGTTAACGTCAATCCGATCTCGAGAACCAATAAACTGTTGTTTACATATTCAAATATGGAACGTTCGCCACAGATCGACACAAAAACTCGGAAATATTCCGAACAATTTATCAGCTATATTCAGAATCTGTGACCCAGAAAACTTGGTTTTAATAACAGATAAGCGTTATAAATTGCAAGCCAAAACTTTCTTGTATGTACAGATTATATTTGAATTTCAGAATCTGATCATCAATATTTTTTGTGGTGATTTATTTACATTTTGACTGTGATATTTATTGTAATTTACTTGTAGAATCACTGTAGGTTCCTCCTTGATTGTTATCGGGAGTGCATGGGATTCGATATGCCTGAATATCAGTTTTTTTTTTGATAACTTTTGACGGTATGAGATATCAAAACTCTAATACGGAGGAAACAAAGATATTTCTAATACCTTCGATATCATTTCACTCATATCGCACAATCAGTAAACAGCTAAAAAAAACACATTTTTCAGCCGTGTATACCCTTCACAGTTGTTGAAAATAGTTTGTTTTTTTCAATATTTGAAATACTTGATGAAAATGTCTTATGGGAATGAAAATTATTGGTAACATAAATATAATCATCAAAAATCTAATTATTTGAATGATGTTCGGAAAAGAGCAGTCACGGAGACTTGTCAGACAAAACAAATACCAATCATGACACATTTAATTTTATAATATCCTGGGAAAACGCCATATAGCGTTGTTAGACGAGCGGATGGTAATAGTATGTCGACTTTTTTGCCAAACTTTTGCCTACATTCGCCAATTGGGTGACATTCAAGTTACAAATGGGTAAAAACTGCTTGCTGGAGTGGTACCAATTTAGCACCTTCTGTGTTTTTTTCTTCAAGATGGCTGATCCGGTCAAGCGGGAAGTTTTCATAAATGTGTATCTTAATGTAACCCAACTTCACGCGAAATTTCATTTTTTTTGAAATTTTTTCTTCCGACGTGTTATTCTAATGGGTATTTTTGAAATTTCTAAAATAAATGAAAAAAAAGTCATCATCCGATAATGCCACAAAACCTTACAGATCAAAGTTAGATGAGGAACCACGACGAAAAAATGTTTGGAGTTAATAGCTGTAGTCGTTTGACCTGTGGAGAACCGACAAAAAAAACATTAAAACGAAAAAAAAACATAAAAACGAACACTAATTTTTTTCAGTATGTCAAATTGAATCCTCGCTGAAGCTCGTCTAATAAATGGGTGAAAACTACTTCGAATGGTACCAATTTAGCACATTTTATGTTTCTCTCCAAAATGGCTGACCCGATCCAACTGAGAATTCCCAGAAATGTGTATCAGAATTTAATCTAACTTCACACAAAATTTAATTTCTTTCGAAAATAAAACTATTTTCTTTTTTTCCGCCGTGTTATTCTAATGGGTATTTTCGAAATTTCGAAAATTCATAAAAAAAAGTTACCACTCTATAATGCCACAAAACTATACAGATCTGAGTTAGATAAGGAAACACTATGAGAAAAAGTTTGAAGTTGATAGCTGTAGCCGTTTGACCTGTGGAGAACCAACAAAAAACATTAAAAAAGAAAAAAACATAAAAACGAACACCAATTTTTTTCAGTATGTCAAATTGAACCCTTGCTAAAGCTCGTCTAATGAATAAGTGATAAATTGAGTGAATGGTTTCTCACTTGAAAATTTATTGTTCAATTAAAAACTAAAAAGACAGTTATTCAAGTGCATAACATAATTAAAATATGTTTTTTTGTGTTGAACCGCAGAGGAATGTTTTAATTACGTTGACCACATATCTCGATATTATTAATATCTCATCCGACGCGTGTTGGCGGTATCGATCGGCCGTCTCTACAGTCAGCTAGTACTGACGGTCGGGAGGCTCGAGTCGCCAGCACGAGGCTGATATCACTCACAGATTAGACGAGCTTCGTACCAACTTTACAGACTAGAAGTCCACACCAATGGAGATATTGAATGATATACTAGGAAAACGCCATATATGCGTTGTTAGACGAGCGGATAGTAATTGTATGTCGACTTCTATGGCCAAACGTTTGTCTACATTCGCCAATTGGGTGACCTTTGATTCAGAAATGGGTAAAAACTGCTTCGAGTGGTACCAATTTATCACATTTTATGGTTTTTCTTCAAAATGGCTCACCCGATCAAGCTGAAAGTTTTCAGAAATGTGTATCAGAATGTAACCCAACTTCACGCAATTTTTTTTTTTTTTTAAATACAAATATTTTCTTTTTTTTCTGCCGTGCTATTCTAATGAGTATTTTTGAAATTTCTAAAATTCATAAACAAAAAAGTTGACATCCGATATTGCCACAAAACTATACAGATTTGAGTTAGATTAGGAACCATAGAAAAAAAAAGTTTGGAGTTGATAGCAGTAGCCGTTTGACCTGTGAAGAACCGACAAAAAAACATTGAAAAAAAAAACATAAAAACGAACACCAATATTTTACAGTATGTCAAATTGAATCTTAGCTAAAGCTCGTCTGATAAAACACTTATTAGGTTGGCATCACTGATTGATAGTGTGAAAGTGACACTTTAACTAACTCCTTTTTTTAATTTTAGAAAAATGTGTGTAGGCCTATATACATTTTTGTAATCAAAAATTTGATATCAAGTCATTATATCCCAATTTAGGCTGAGGATTAGAAGGTAGGATCATTCGGCTATAGCATCAAAAGTATATGATTATAAATGTTCCATCATTTTATGATAAAACCAATTTTGTACAAGGATTTTAACTCTTAACACTTTAAAGCTGCGTCCTTCCTTAATGAATCATTTTGATGCCAGTTCAAGATAGTCGTGGATACACATACTGTAATAAATGCAATTACGAAAAAATCCAGGAAGTTGAAACCAAATCGGTACTTTAAAAAGCCATGATATAGCGTATTTACTGTCTTTTCCCTACCCAGTCAGATGAGAAAAGAGCGTAAATGCGAGAGCTTTTTTCATAACCTGCACAGGTTAAAAAGGGAGCAGGAATTAAAATGATTCGAGCCCAAGAGTCTTTTTTTTAATAGTCACATCAACTTTTTATCTCTCTTCGTTACCGGTGATAGCTTTTCTGGCCCCTTTATAATGATAATAAAACTCCAAACTCTTACTTAGAGATGTTAGAGGAACTTGTCTTGAACTATAATTAGTAATATTCCACACCAAGGCATTTTTGATTCGGATATTATACAAACTTGTATGCAATTCGGATCAGCCGTTTTGGAGGAAAAAATTCAATAAATGTTTTCCATTCATCAAGTCTTTGACTAGCAATGACGTTACGTTATTACTGATGTTATTGATAGTCAAAGATCAAGTGGATGTGAATAAAAGCAGAAATATGTTGCCGAGTTTCACGCATTCCTAGCCTCTCTATAGTTATAGAGTATATTTTACCATTTGTTATAAAGTCAAGGTGTGTGAAGTTTCGAGTTATACATCATATGAATATCTCGCTCAACATACAATGACCGAGACGCATGGCCGAGTGGTAACACTCTGAACCGTCATTCGGGAGACCGGGGCTCGATTCCCGCCATGGTCGACCATCCTGTCAGGGGTTTTTAGTGGTTTCCCTCTATCGTTCAGGTCAATACTGGGATGGTTCCTTATCATCAAGCCACGACCGACTCCTTCCCACCATTCGAAACACCTAATAAAATAACCTTTCATCTCATCATCCCATCATCTCATTCATCATCCACCGACGCCAATAGATCGTAGCCATCGGTATAGTGCGTCGTTAAAACTCAATATTAAAAAAATCATAAAATGCATATGCTGAGTTTGCCTATTATTAATATGTGGTATCAAATTGGTATATTAATATTCGATGAAAATGATTTCAACAACAAATTTCCAACTCCATTCAACAGTGTTGATGTTCTCGATGGAATCTTCTCCCTATCATATAGCACCAAGTACCGGACGTTCCGATCCACCAAAACTAACTGCTTGAAGAATTGTTCGAACTAACTCTGAACTGTGAATACCCAACAAGACTGCAAACCTGAACCTTGTCTAAGTTCTGCTTGCTAAACCCTACATTGTATCGTGGATAATACAACCAGTGTCCTGAAAGGTTGAATAGATTTCAGATAACATTCTGGTATAGTCTGTCTCACCATCCTGTAGCAAGTGTCTGGGATCCCTGTAGTTTGCTCATCTATTGCTCGGCGAGAAGGTATGGTATATAACTAGGAAAACGCCATATATGCGTTGTTAAACGAGCGGATAGTAATAGTAAATCAACTTTTTTGCCAAACTTTTGCCTACATTCGCCAATTGGGTGACATTTAAGTTATAAATGGGTAAAAACTGCTTCGAGTGTTACCAATTTAGCACATTTTATGTTTTTCTTCAAAATGGCTGACCCGATCCAGCTGAGAATTTCCAGAAATGTGTATCAGATTATAGTTCAACTTCACACAAAATTTGATTTTTCTGGAAAATAAAAATATTTTCTTCTTTTCCACCGTGATAGTCTAATGGGAATTTTTAAAATTTCTAAAATTCATAAAGAAAATGTACCACCCGATAATGCCACAAAACTATACAGATCTAAGTTAGATGAGGAATCATGATGAAAAACATTCTGAAGTTAATAGCTGTAGCCGTTTGACCTGTGGAGAACCGACAAAAAAACATAAAAAAATACATAAAAACGAACACCAATTTTTTTAAGTATGTCAAATTGAATCAAGGCTAAAGCTCGTCTAAATATATCAAATATCTACATACTCTATTGGATTCATACACTGTTGCATTTTACTCAAATTATATCATACCCAAGTTGACCTGAATCTGAAATGAGACTTTGGGATTGAATGATTGATTATATCTACTCAGGTGTACATGAATATGTTGTCAGATGTGGCAACGTCGCACAACAACCCTTACCCAGTCACAAACTTGTCCTTAAAATACAGGACAGAAGAGTTCCTTTGTTACTGTTGAAGTTATGATTGACATGTTTACCTATTCAGCAGTTAGACTGATCGATAAGATGGCAACACTTGCTATAGATTAGTGAGGCAGACTAAACATCAAGTTTGGTTTGTTCATCTCAGTAGAAACACTGAATTGGAAAACATTTCATTGGTTCCTCTTATCAACAATTGGGCACACTGACAATCAACAATGAATCTAGTGGCCCGTCCGCAATGTTTTAGCAGACAAGTCTAGACGACGGTCTACACTTTTACCAAACTACCAACTAAACCTACTGAAACTCGATGAATAGCAAGTCTTGAGGATATTTCTACACCATTGTGTGACGTCACAACTCGTAACCATGGGAACAGGCGGGCCAAATAACTGTCTTTTATGTGTTTAAGACGCATATAGCCTGTGGTTATCTCGAACAAATATCACTTGTTGATTCGCGACGACAAAACGAAATGGAAGTGGTCGATGCTCGATTGTCATTTTATTATTCCTAGGACATGTTTGAACTTGAAAACTACCCGATTTATCGACGAATTGTTCATTTCGTGACAAGAGACAGTTGACATTTCCGATCGATCGTCTTCTCTGTCTATTAGTTATGACGGTTGGGAGTGTCGATCCGTCAACCTTCGTGAAATAAAACAACCAATGCTGACACAATCTATTTTAAAACAGATATATACAATTGTCATGTATTACTGCAATAACAAAATGTAAATAATTTTATTCAATAAAAGAAGTGGAAATGATAATAGTTCTCTAGTTTTTATACTGCATTCAATTATTTACTGAAATGTGAAAGTGTTTTCTCAAACTTCGAAAATTCGAGAATTTAAAAGCAATATTCCTCCTGTGGTACAAAAGTTAGTCCGACAGTTTCTGAGTTCCAATTCGCTTTTATCGTCCAATCTATTCATCCATATCTCGTAAAATCACCCTTCATTTCAAGAGTTATTAAACACAAATATCAAGAGTGATAACAACACTAACTGTCAGTTAAAAGCTGACTGCCAGCCAATCATTTCAATGTTATAAATATTTTGATCTCTCATTCTTAAAGTTGGAGAGAATGAATAGAAGGGTGATCTCTTTGTTAGCAACATTAACTATCAGTTAGGAGATATTTAAATATTTGTAAATCTGATCTTGAATAGAATCAAGTGTTGCTCTTTGGTTCAATTACCGAGATACGTTACTCAACGTTAAGAAGGCGTAGGCCCACATATTTGTGTCTCGGCAGTAGCTTCACACTGCTTTGCAAACCAGGAAGTTTCCGCCATATTAGACATATATTACTGATGATATTACTGATGCTTAGATTCTATTTGTAAATATCCAATATGACCACCGAGATCGGAACGAGCGTATGTCGCTATCGACTGCAGGAGTAACGTGTCTCGGTGAGGTGATATAGAATGCTTTGCTTAGATTCTATTTGTAAATGTCCAATATGACCACCGAGATTGGAACGAGCATATGTCGCTATCGACTGCAGGAGTAACGTGTCTCGGTGAGGTGATATGAATATGTTGTATTATCAAATCCAGTTTGTCAATATCTGATAGTTAGTGAAAACAAATAGCATGGGTCTCCATGGTGATAGCAACATTTAATTGCCAGTTAGAGCTCCTCCCATATTAATTCTGGTCTTGAACAGAATCAAGTCCACTCCTCAGTTAAATGGACTCAACTAGCCACACTAGCGGCCCGTCATTTAAATGTTCCATATTCTGATCCGTGATTGTGTGAATGATGAATGTCAGAGACTCGGACGCTGTTCTATGCGTTTGACAGCGTGTGACGCCGCGTCGTTGACACGTACACGCGTCACCGCCTTCTACATGATGAATGACACGGCTCTCCGTGTGTCCGGTCGGCACTATAGCTAGCTCGAAATGGTTAGGTAAAGTTGAGATGAGAGTGGTTTCAAAACGAGCCCTCTTCACCTCAATAGATACCTTGAAGCTTTTGATTATTTTTGCAGCCGTTCTGGTTTTATTTATATTTATATTTTCATGTTTTTTAATTCTCAAAATTCGCGTGAATAATATGTAGATATATTTATCCAAATCGTATAATAGACGTCCTTGTACTTACTAGTCAAACGCGATATATTCGTTGTAAGATGAGCGAGATATCTGAATAAGGTATAAAAGTCCTTGAAGTAGTTCTACCCTTGCTACTTTATCGACTCTGGTATTCTACACACCTTGATATCTGAATAAGCTATTAAAGTCGTTAAAGTAGTTCTACTCTTGCCACTTCATTGACTCTGGTATTCTACACACCTTGACGCATATAAAAAATACTTCATTGTTGGTCAACTCTTGAATCTAGAAAGCAGTGAATCTTGACAACTTAATTCTGTCACAATTTTTATTATATATTTGATGAATATTATCAGTTATTTTCATTTTTTTCTTCAAAACGACTGATCAGAATTGCTTAAAAAATCGTAATAATGTGTAAAATCCATGTATACACATTTAGAGAAAATTTCATCTCATTTGGAGAGATTTTTGATGAGCGTAGCTAAGTCTCCATCCCACTCTTATAGGGCTTTGTCTGTGTTTTTTTGTTTTTTTGTTTGTTTGTTTGTTTGTAAGCACTCCACAGGTCGCAAGGGTTGACTGATCAACATGAAACTTTTTTGGTACACGCAAACTCATCCAACTCAGAACTGTATAGTTTTTGGAATTAATCGGTCAGACCGATTTTGAGAAAAATCATCTCAAAGTTTCTAAAAACCCCATAAGATTTGGCTGGGCAGAAAATGTTGAAAAATAAAATCTCTCCAAATAGGATGAAATTTTCTCTAAATGTGTAAACATGGATTTTACACATTATTACGATTTTTTAAGCAATTCTGATCAGTCGTTTTGAAGAAAAAAATAAAAATAACTGATAATATTCATCAAATATATAGAATATATCATACAAATTGTTACAGAATTGAGTTGTTGAGATTCACTGCTTTCTAGATTCAAGAGTTGACCAACAATGAAGTATTTTTTATATGCGTCAAGGTGTGTAGATTACCAGAGTCAATAAGGTGGCAAGATTAGAACTACTTCAACGACTTTTATAGCTTATTCAGATATCAAGGTGTGTAGAATACCAGAGTCGATAAAGTAGCAAGGGTAGAACTACTTCAACGACTTTTATACCTTAATAGGATATCTCACTCATCTTACAACGCATATTTAGCGTTTGACTAGTATTTTTCAACATTTTCCGCCCAGCCAAATCTTACGGGGTTTTTAAAAACTTTGAGATGATGATTCTCAAAATTGGTCCGACCGATTCATCCCAAAAACTATACAGTTCTAAGTTGGATGAGTTTGCGTGTACAAAAAAAGTTTCATGTTGATCAGTCAACCCTTGCGACCTGTGGAGTGCTTACAAAAAAAAACAAAAAAAAAAACACAGACAAAGCCCTATAAGAGTGGGATGGAGACTTCGCTACGCTCATCAATTAATATTCTGTGTATAACATGTTTCGTTTGATTTTTTTGTTGTCAACTGTATTTCATATTTTGTTTACACAATATTAGTCAGCCTGCACACAAGAACTTCAGTTCTCACGCGGACTTCACATTATTATCATATAATTCTCTCGCCAATAGTTCGGCAAACCTAAATTACAACTTCATACTGTTTATTTCCATTCAGTATATTCTTGATCGTGTATGTTCTTATTGTCTGTGTATGTATTTTGTTTGATTAAGACGTGAGAATAAAATGATATGAAATTAGCATTTACATTGAATCGATAGCCCGGTGTTTTGAATATTGTTCATGTACACTATCTATGAGAGAGAAAGAGAGAGAGAGAGACATAGATAGATAGAGAGAGAGAGACGCAGAGAGAAAGAGAGAAACCCTCTCTCTCTCTCTATGAGGAAAATTATTTCACATTGTGTGACAGATAATTAAGAATGGTTGTTTGAATTATGTCTATAATGGATGCGACTGATATGCAAACAATGTATTTCTGTGAAGGACAAATTATTAAATAAACATTTGAAAAGAGGAGCACCAACTATGATGTAATTCAATGAGTTTAACGAGAACAGTTGTTCAGAAGTTGACAGTCCTGATTCTGAGATGTTATGTGAAGAGATATGGAAAATGTCCCATTTTCTAACAGCAAAAACACTGCTTCTCCTATTGTGTGGTATCTCAAAACTTACAAGAATGTGATATATATTTTTTCACAGAAAATTGAATTTTTCATCTATAAGAAAGTTTGAGTTGAAAACATGTCAAGCCGGATATATTTTTAGTAACTTTTATATTGAAAAATTGTTCAAATATTTTCTTCTAAGAAGTAGGACATCAAAAAGGCCTTGACATTTGAACTATCATATTAGTACATATCACACTTTATATTGTATATTTTAATTTTACTAAACCTTTATCCTCATTCTCTATTCATGGCCCAAGAAGATGGAACGAGCTACCAATGCTATTAAAGTCAGTAAAATCCAATTGGGACTGTTCGAATCATCAGATGAAGAACAACTTCTGGTGAAGCAAAATTCAGGGAAATTTAAAAAATCACGCATGATTCAGTACCGATCTATTGATTCTTTCTGTTACATTTTCATTTTCATCTGTGAAATTATAGTTCATTTTATTCAATTATTGTTCATATTCTTGACATAAGGTTAGGTGGAAAAGTAGATGCTCATGTATCCGAACCTCGCCGTTGTACTTCTGTTGAATTGTCATATTGTTAGATCCCAATGTGAATTGTAATTTCCGTTATTTCATGTGACCTAGACTGTACACAAGAATCAAATGAACTTCAATAGTGATGATATTAAAATGTTTAAAGCTGGAGTCACCTCGAAAACAGTACAACAAAACCATTCTACATGTTCAATAGTTTCAATCCGAACGATATATTTTTCTTTCGTTTTGACTCTTCTGTATTATATAGGGCAGTAAAGTAGGCTGTGGCGCGGAAGGATGGGGTTCTAATTTAGGTTCATTCTTATGGGTAATAGCACGTACATGATTTTAAAACAGTCATAACTTCCAAACTACTAACACTACGGCTAAACCAGTTAGCCTACAATGTTCAGTAAACTGTTATCTTCACGATGAGACACATACATTGTATCAAACGCCTAGTCAATTTAAACAATTAGATGATAAAAGACATGCTGTAATTGAAACGTCGTAAACTAACGATAGCCGTGTGCGTAGGAGTGCACCCGCATGACGATCAAAGCCTATTGTTGCAACATCTGTTTTGCGATGATGCCAAGCGATACCTAGCAAGCAGCTAGCAAGTTTCTTGAGAACACGGCCACTGTGAGAATTCCGATGCAACTATCTCTCTCTGTCATTCGCTTGGCGACATCGCAATTACAGCATGTTTTTCATCATCCAATTGTTCAAATTTAGTAGGCGTTTGATACAATGTATGTGTCTCATCGTGAAGATGACAGTTTAATGAACATTGTAGGCTAACTGGTTTAGCCGTAGTGTTAGTAGTTTGGAAGTTATGACAGTTTTAAAATCATGTACGTGCTATTATTACCCATAAGAATGAACCTACATTAGAACCTTATCCTTCCGCGCCACAGCCTACTTTACTGCCCTATTGTCGGATGCATCAATGAATGCAATCAACTAACAAAGTGCAGTAACGACATCTCGATTCAATTGTTTCATTTTGATCAAACTGTTGATTGTTCCATCTTCTAGAGGAAATACATGCTATTTATTCTAATCGATTCTCAGAAATGTTTTTGTTATCGACATTAAACATTGTACATTCAGATAGTTTAGGATCATGTCTTGTTTGAACAAGTAGTCAACTTAAAACTTAGAATAACTTCAACAGTTCAGACTCCAGCTCAAAGCAACAACATGATTACTTAGAGATGATTCCAAGTTTGAAATCACTCTGCTGACCTAGATTATAGATACAGTTTTACCAATCTTTGAAACTTACCCTACTTATTTGCAACAGAATCAGACACCTTGGTCTAGCCACGGTGTGGTGATACGAACAAACTCTATCATAATATAAAGAAGGTACTCCAACTCCCATACTAATAACATGGACGATATTTGTGGTTTCTTGCGGTCAGTTCAGAGCCAATTTTATGCTAAATGAAAATGTATATACACTATGGCATTTAGCGGAAATCAGAAGATTTTAAGTTGACAATGTTTTTGTTTTTTTTACTGCATTATTGAGTGTATTTTACATTTTATTATAATATTGACTATTCATATACTGGTACTTTATTGTAAACAGTCATCTGAATGAAAAAATAAATAAAAAATAAAAAATAAAGATCCCGATTGCCTGTCACGATTTAGCGGATTCCGTCGTGAACTAGATGTAGATAAGAGTGGCTACGGTACCGGTGGCATTGTTGAACTGGCAGAACTATAATCATCGTTAATAACAAATGCAACTGCTAAAACATAATAATTCTACTGAGCGTGTATTGATTGTTGAGCATTTTTATTCTATATAGTCCGATATAAAAGCGATAGTTGCGCTACGGGCAATCAGGATTCAGATTCTGACCCCAGAAATATTTCATTTCAATGACGCAAGTCGACACATCTCCTTTATATCATGACAAGGTAAGTTGATATCACTAGATCGTGGTCTAGTGGCGTGTGCTTCACTCTGGCGGCTGTAATTAAAGACTGTATTAAGTATTATTGTTGTTTTAGAAGCTAAGAGGAGGTTTGTGCCGTCGACGTTTCTCTAATTTGAAAATGTAACTTTGTAATGTTGACGACTTTGTTTTTGGTGGGGTCGGTAACGAGTGGGTGGTGACGTGAATGGGTGAGAGAGAGGAAAGAGAGAGGAGAGAGAGAGGAGAGAGACTCCGTGAAGAAGACGTTATGAAATTGTTACAGCCTGGATACCGCGTGACGACTTAATACTCAGCTGCAAGTTTCAAATGTAGCGGATTTTCTCGCCCGGAAAACTGTGGAAATGGTCATTAAATTATAATTAAGTATAATGCGTTACGAGGAGCCGAGCCCTATGTGTAAAGTAAAATGGTCGTATAATTAGAATTATATTTTATGTAGAGTTTCTTCAATTTTATGAACGAAATTATGATTGGGTACATTATTGACGAGAAGAAGAAATCTCCCGGGGGCTTATGAGAAGTATTTCTTCCATGAAATATATAATCCTCACGAAACAAAAATTCAAAATGATATAAGCTTCTTTCGACTGATTTTACACATTGTTGAAATAAAGTTAACAATGTTCCCGAATCTGTGTTCTCAATATAATGACGAATTAAAAACGAATAACATTTTCATAATGCTAATTTTCTGGAAGCAAAAGTGAACGAGTTTTCTTAAATATTGAGCTTTAATTACTGAATAAACTTGTGTTCGGATGAAGAACTTGCCTGGTGATGGAATAATCCCCGAGACGTGCGTTTCGCAGAGAGGCAAAAGCCCACTTGATTGTCTTGAGGCTCGAGCGGGAAGATACACCGTCAAGCTACAGCCTACTATGTGACTGTCTGGTAGACCACGTGATTCAAGAGGTAATAAAGTCCATCGGATCAGACGTCGCAATTAGATGAGCTAATAAATTAGGATAAGCTAAGATAAGATTATATCGTCCAAATCACAAACAAAAGAATGATGAAGATGTGATATATCATTTGAACATTGTGGATTTCTTGAAATCTAATTAATATTTTTTTTTTTTTTTAATAACATCGAAACTTGATACAAAATCATTGTTCCCCAATTAAGGCTATGGATGAAAGATAGAAAATCTAATTAATATACAAAATATTATAATAAATAATAATATATATATTAAAAATAATAATAAAAATATAAAAATATAAAAATATAATAAACAAAATATAAAAAATATAAAAATATAAATATAAATATAATATATATTTTTAAATATAAAAATAATAATATAAAATCAATATACAATTTTCAGTTTGTTTTGATTTGATTCAATTATATAGGCTATAATTAAAGATGCTTATTCAAGATTCTGTCTCACAAAAAGATTGCTCAATACATAATGGAAATCGATTGATGAAATATACAAATCACAAATAATAACATTTTTGAAAAATGAATTGCTTAGTTTTTTCAATATCGAAATTTTGACACAGAGCCGTTGTTTCCCTATGAAGGTGAGGAATAAAAGTATAGGGTATTTTGAAGGGGGAACCACAAGGGTGAGCTCAACGCCACAAAGTAATAGTTGGATGTAATATAGCTCATTCAACACATTGTACACATCTAAGTGATAAGTAAGTTGAGAAAATATGAAGAACAATTCAAAAGCCTTGTTGGCTAAAATGATCACAATCTTCTCTATGAATATAAAAAACTTTATTCAGTCTCTGCTCACAATAGAGTTGCCCTAAGACACAGAATAACAAGCAATATAAAATATTTGATACAATTACAAATCTATATTATGAATAAATACAAAAAAAAAAAAAATCAATAGAAAGATATTCTCTCTGCGATTTTTCTTTCTTCAGATCATTTTTTTTTTCTCTTCCGAATTTCCCTTGTTTCTACTACTTGTCTTCTGTGTATAGGGATACAAAAAATCGAATAACGAAAGTGAAATAGAATGAAGATGAAAATACAATTTCCTATTTCTAATATCACAAACGCATGTAGCCTATAGTACAGCTATGCACGACCCGTTCTAGAAATGTTGAGAACGTGTTAAAAAAACTGAGCACACGTTTGTTAGAACTAAAAACTTAACAAGTTCCACTATTATCGTTCCAACTGTCCGTTCCGTTCCTTTCCGTTCCGTTCCGTTCCGTTCCGTTCCGTATCTTATTCAGTACATAATCTGTTCCGTTCCACCAGTATGGACTTTGGAATGGGGTCGGTTTTCGTGATACAAAGTTACATGTCATTCAACCCGCATTGCTTGTTGTTCCGCACCTCTTATATCCTCATGATCTCCTGGCTACTGACGTCACACCAAGAAGAAGAAATGAAGTGGAAAATGGATACATGCATAGATAGATGAAAACAGTCTTCCACATAACTCATTGACTAGGAAAATCGGACCTTCAGTTCGAATCTGTCAGATTAACAAAGAAGAAATAAACAGGGTCAAATTTCCATACTTATCATATTCATATTCATAAATCACTGTTACTGTTTGTATCTATTTTTTCTCATTTCCATTATTCTGGTTGTTTATTTTCGTAGCTCTCCCTCTTTTAGATACTTTATGCTGATCAATTCATTTTCCTCCTTTCTCACACACAGGCTTCGGCTCATGTGAGTCTTGCTTCAATTTATTTCAGTACATTCATAACAGAGTTTCAAACCAACAAGTACATATTTTTTACCTTCATTCTTCTCACACATTAATCATTCTTCAATGATTATATGCACCAGATTGCAATTTCGTTCATATTATCATTATTATCATTAAAATTTTGTCTGTGACTAATTCAATCGTATGTCTGTAACAAATTGAAATGAAATGAATAAGATCCTAACTTGTACACAATAATAATATAGTCCTGCCCCTATTCCTTTCAAGAGACCCATATGTGAAGGATGCGGAAGATCTGTATGCAAGAGCCACCCACAATGATGCGTACCAGGAGCCTATGGATCAATTGATCAAGATCAATCGAAGAAATCAATCAACTAGATTGAAAATTTGATTTTCCACAGGGACTATGATGTAATGAATTGTAATTGTGTTCGTTTTTGTCTGTGTGTGTATTTCTCTCGACTCAATCTTGTCTCTTGCTGCGTGTAATAGTGTGAGATAATGTGATGTGGAGACAAACGATGAATAAATAACCTTCCTCGCTGTTTTGCCACTCAAGTGAATTAGGTTAGGTTAGAACGTCATATGGAACGTCATAGAACGTCATAATCAGATGGAATGTTCGTACTCCGTAACAAAACAAGAATAATCATTCTGTTATTTGAAATACATTATTCGATACTTCAATAAATTATATTCTCGCTCTTTCACGGAGAGCAAAATTGTATTTCTTCAATTGAATCCAATTCACTGATCAAACATGATCCTAAACTCACTAAAAAAGCTGAACGAATTTAGTGTGTGTTGAAAAATTTATTGGAAAATGAGCAATTATTAACCTAATAGTAAGCCACATCCCTTCGAGTAGAGACTCAATATAAAATGGCCTATCAGAACGATCTCTAACGACCTAATTGACGGAATTACACGTGTAACAACAGCTATTACAGCGGGTAGTTTCACCAAGTAGCGTGTTATTCGAGACATTGCGTGTAAACTGCAACTCGAAATCTCTCGTTAATATTTGATCAAATCAATTCTGTCGGTTAGAGTTTCTGATATTCACAGGACAAGTTGACCATCGTTTGATGACATTTCGTCATCATTCAGATATATCAATAATACAAGTAGGTATCGAGTGGTATCGAATATCGAGTGAGAATACAGGTCTTATTGTGTGAAGCTTCGAAGTTAACACTGTTTCACTGCTGAAAAAAAAAAAACATGACGAGATAAAATAACTTCTTTAATTTTTATTTCCATTCATCAATTTTTTCATGATTTATTTTTCATCTTTCCTAGTACTTCTTCGTTCCTTTCTTTTTTTCTTTTGGAATGTTGACCACGACGTAGCGATACCAACCTATTTTATCATAATATAAAAAAGGTGACCCAACTCCTATACTGATAACATGGAAAGGATTTTGGGTTTCTTGCGGTCAGTTCAGAGCCAAAGGTCCCGAATGCCTGTCACGATTCAGTGGACTCCCTTATGAACTAGATGTAGATAAGAGTGGCTACGGTACAGGTAGCATTGTTGAACTAACAGAATCTATAACTTTCGTGCAAAACAAATTCAACTGCCAACATAATAATTCTACTGAGCCTAGTATAGGATTGTTGAGCATTGTTGTTTCTCATAGTTCGTTATGAAAGCGATAGTTGCGCTACAGGCAATCGGGACGCTGAACTTAGATTCTGACCCTGGAAATATTTCACTTTGAAGACGCCAGTCGGTACACTTTCTTCATATCATGATAAAGTAGGCTGGTATCACCACATCATGTTTTGACACAAAGTTTTTAATGACCTCTGAAGGCAAAGAATGAAAGTTCAGGATCATTTGACTGGAGCACCACAAGGGGGATCTCACCACCACAAAGAAATGACCAAGATGAACAAATAACTAGAATTATTCAGCCATTATGAATCATCCAGTAATTGTGAGTTTTAATTATAGGTTTTTGGATTAGATATGAAAATATAATCAACATTGTCATATTTGATTCAAATATATATTTCTTATTCGATCATTTACATTATAAAATATTCTCGATCTTTTCTCAATTATTTGTAACAGACGTGTTTTCTATTTTTTTTCATATCAAATATCACAGATGAAAAAAATGGAGATTTAATTCTAAATATAAATAAGCAAACTAGATTAAGAATGATAATTCTGTAAAACAGTGTTTTTGTTATAAATGTGTCCTTTATATAATTGAATTTAAAATTGAATAATTATTCAGATTACAATTCCTAATAGCCGACGGTAGAAAATATAAATCTGTTAAAGCTGGAATAATGTTTGCTTTCGGTAAATAAATTCTATCGTAGAAAACTGTTAAATGAAAAGTGCTACGCGTTGCGCCTTTTGACTCACAATTCAGTATAATTGGCGTATTGTTTTCTGCTCTGCAAGGGCGAGGGAAACCCACGCACGATGTGCAAATCGATTCCGTATCCGGCTATTCCAGTTGGCACAAGCTGGGCTATAAATCTTGTGGGCAGATGAGCGTGGGTTCGAGTACCGCATCGGACCAACAAGGATAACGACAAGTGGGAGGTAGATTTACGTGCAGTGGACAGAGAATATTCTTGTTTGCTAAATAGACCCATATTATGAAGTTTTTTTTTATATTGGGTTTTAACGACGCACTGTAAGGATTACCAAGATCTATTGGCGTCGGATGAATGAGATGATGGGATGGTGAGATGAAGGTTTTTATGGGTAGTGGGAAGGATAGTGGGGAGGAAGCGGTCGTGGCCTATATTGTGGGAACCATCCCGGAATTAGCCT
>OZ023329.1:8298771-8315495 GCA_964007535.1 Brachyptera risi
CCAAACACTACCGAGACGAGTGGTCTAGCACACTGAACCGTCATGGACCGAGATTCGACTCCCGTCATGGTCGCTATTGGTGGTTTATTGTACAATATTAGGATTGTTTTTTAAGTCTTAACAACAGGCCACGACCGACTCCTTCTCACTATACAATGGTGCCTGATAAAATGGCCTTTAATTTCATTATCCCAACACTCATATATCATTCTTTGAAGCCAATAGATCGTAGTCATGAGTGAAGTGCGACGTTAACCCATTATTCGAATGAAATAAAGGAATTATTGTATGGGCCAAACTTGAAATAACGCATAGTGCTATAATAAAATCCAGAGATGATCTTGCGAATTCAACTATAACATATTCATATAATGATAATTTTAATAAATTCAATTGAAAATGCATATCGTAAAACCAGTTTATTCATCGAGTGGTTTCAATATACTTCTCAAAAAACTCTGAGAATTACGTATTCGCTTCATTTCCGAACGTTTGCTGTATGTTCCACTGAATGTACATTTGAACTGCATTCAAGCGTATTTTGATACTGGGAGAACGCAACAGACTTATGCGTTGTGGGATGAGCAAGATGTAAATAGTAAAGAGAGTCGATACAGTAGTTCTACCTTCTGTGAACTCTGGTATAACCGGAAACTTCACACACCTTGACTGATAAAATATACTTCATCATGTTAGTTTCGGATCTGAGAAGCCATGAATCTCAGCAACATTTGTCTGCTATTATTTCTATCCATTTGATGATGGAGGAACGGCTGGTTCGAAATGCATACACATTTTTAATAATGTGTATCATTCATGTATTCACATTAGGTGAGAATTTTGATTTTTTTTTTTTAAAGATTCCATTTTCAAAATTTTCTTGCCCAGCCTTATCTTATGACGTTTTTTGAGACGATAATTTGAGACGATATTATTCTGAAACGGTTCAACCGGAATGACACAAACACTATTATACAGTTTCAAGTTGGAGAAGAATTCGTATATATATTTAAAAAAATTGCATTTTGATCAGTCGAAAGTGCGGCCTGTGCGGTGGGTAGAGAAAAAAAAACAGAAAAAAGCTTGATGAGGGTGAGATAGAATTCTTCGTATTCGCCCATCTGATAATTCAATGAAACTTTGAGAACATGGCAAATAAAATATCGCACAATGAAATATATCGGAAATCAATAGTACTAAAAATTAGATGAATGCATTTCAAAACAATCACATCAGGAATATATTCTCATAAAAATGATGCAATCACTCTTGCTATTCAGTTTTCGCTCAGAAGGAAATTTTATTCGAAACTTTTGAATTTGATCCCGAAGACTTATTGTTCTCGCCAGTCAGTTCGTCTTGTGTGCGCTGAAGGAAACGCAATCTGTTGCCAACGCTAGAAAGTTTATAGTGGTTTCCCGCTAAACGCAAACTTTTGAACAAAAGCCAAAACAATTATTGTCGTCACATCCTCGGCCTGCACAATATCATTCCCACTGCCGACTACACCAAGGTCAACGAGAAAAAAGATTCCAAGTAATTCAGAAAACTTTTCAAGTTCACAGCCTTCTCGAACAGAATGTAATAACTGATTTTTTCACACTTCATAAATTTCTGGATTCAAAAAATGTAAAGAAGACTCGAACAAATTCGTGCCAGAAACAATAAACGTAACTTAACGGTCGAACAATTGAAGAAAATCTAGTTTTCAAAACTTTTCTGATTCATGGATATCTTACAGATAATTGGTTAGAATACGAGAAATATAGAATGATATATAACTTGAATTATGGATAGTTATTAGGATAAAAATAGTTGGCTGGATTCCAACGAGATCAGGTTGTGGGTGGTAGATCATCTCATGTAAGGCATATTCCAATATTATCTCATACTATACCTCATCAAATATTCATATATATATATATATATATATATATATATATATATATATATATATATATATATATATATATATATATATATATATATATATACATATATATATATATATATATATATATATATATATATATATATATATATATATATATATATATAAATATATATATATATATATATATATATATATATATATATATATTTATATATATATATATATATATATATCTATAAATATATATATATATATATATATATATCTATATATATATATATATATATATATATATATATATATATATATATATCTATATATATATATATATATATATATATATATATATATATATATATATATATATATATATATACATATGTATATATATATGTATATATATATATATATATATATATATATATATATATATATATATATATATATATATAGGTCTATATATATATATATATATATATATATATATATAATATATATATATATATATATATGTATATATATATGTATATATATATATATATATATATATATATATATATATATATATATGTATATATATATATATATATATATATATATATATATATATAATATATATATATATATATATATATATATAGGCTGATAAGAGATTGAAAAAGCAGTCATCTGAGAATAATCTCACGTCGTATAATCAGGACTGGATATGTTACTCTATACGAGAAACATAATGACAAGAATATTCAACCTTATAGCAAGCTCTACTCTCAGAAGAAATGAGTGAGACATTTTTAATTCTCCACCGCATGCAAAACGCTGCGGACCGTGAATATATTATGAAAGACTATAAAAAAGTAAGTAATTCCACATTTTAGTACGTACAGTGTTGAATAATATTGTTTTTCATCTATAAAATATATGCATATACATTTTTCACAGAAGAATACATAAATGTGCTTGTTCGTATATTAACGAGTGAAGTGCTAATAAATCTCCTTTGGCTTGCAATATATCCGACCTGACCTAGATGGTAGTAGAAGTATTGTGAACTGCATCACAAACATGCGCTAAAATCCCGAACTAAACGCACGGGTTATGAAATATACGTGTTTATATAAAACTCGAGTGCATCTAACATTCGAATGGTAGGTGGAGAATAATCTAAACAAACATTCACTGTTGAATTTAATTAAAATTGAAATATATAAAAGTAAAATAACCATATAAATATTTAACTGTTCTACATGTTGGATATGGAATATGCAAGAAACCTTCGAACGTGTCGGTAAATACGGTATTATTGTATATTTCAATACTCATGATTTTATTGAGCTCATACTCAGCCAAATCAGCCAAGTCAAATCGGGTATTGAACCGACTTCAGTATGAAACAATCCAGAGTTATTGTAAACATCATTCAACTATGGTATATGAAATGTTAATTTGCACCCCCAAATAGTCTAGTTGTTGGTCGGGTCGTCGAGCCCCAAACAAGTGTAATGTATGATGCTTGGCTTACAACAGCTCGTCAAAAGTTGATCTATTGTTAACTTGTCAAACCATGGCTCACGTGCGTAATCTTATTGCATAACGGAGTCAGTAAAGGACAATTGAAATACAGAGTATCATTTCAATATGTCTGTAAATTATTTATCTCAACACCTGTCATTACATTATTAGTTTTCAATAAAATTATCGATATCATCTCAATAGACTTGCTGGCCATTGAATAAATACATATTTGTTTACATGTTTAGATAATGTATTATCTATACCCTGGCCACTTCGTTCATTGAACTCGTCCCCTGATAACACATATTATATATATATATATATATATATATATATATATATATATATATATATATATATATATATATATATATATATATATATATATATATATGAACATATATATGTATGTATATAAATATATATATAGTAAGACATTTCTTTATGGATTTGATCCATTAACGATATGTATGAACGTTTTTGTCAAATCATAAGAATGTTACCATTCTGTGACTTGAACCCAGGACATCTTGGTTTGTACCCAGAGCTCGAACCAAGTGAGCTGAATAGCCACTGAGATTCAAGTCAAATAATCGACACATTTATATGACAAGACAAATTTGAGAAACGACTCTCATGGGCTGTGTCTTTACAGATCAACAGGTTCCAAGGTGTAACGATTGCACGCTATACCACAGGTCTCAAATTTGTCTTGTCATATAAATATGTCGATTATTCGACTTGAATCTCAGTAGCTATTTAGCTCAGTTGGTTCGAGCTCTGGGTACAAACCAAGAAGTCCTGGGTTCAAGTCCCAGAATGGTCACATTTTCATGATTTGACGAAAACGTACATATATATATATATATATATATATATATATATATATATATATATATATATATATATATATATTTTTTTTTTTTTTAATAACATCGTGACTTGATACAAAATCGTTGTTCCTCAATTAAGGCTATGGATGAAAGATAGGATCGTTTGAACGGGGCACCACAAGGGCGATCTTAACACCCCATTTCAATTATCTGAAACCAATTAGCTTGAACACCAGATCTGCGCAGTCTGTAACCATCATACTTTACATTATGACATTATTGCCCTCATATAATGAAACAAACGCCTTCCATGCAGGTATTCTTTCTCTTTCTCTGTCTCTCTCTCTCTCTCTTTCTATCTCTCTCTCTCCTCTCTCTCTACTCTATCTCTCTCTTCAATTTGCTGACATTTTCAAAAGTTTACGATTTTGGAATGTATCTGTATACACTCGTGTAAATCGAATGATCATACTGACGGTATCTTCAAAGAACTATTGAAATCAAATCAATTGATAGTTGTTACGTACACCATTTTGAAGGTACTGAAAAGATGTGTGTTTCAATTGACGACTCGAAATAGGCGTGGCCTCACCAGTCAGCCATTCAGATCTATACCATGTGTAGTCATTTCAAGATACCTCGATCGGATATATAAATCTCAGTACAGTTTTAACAGCCCTGGTAATTGGATGGTATAATATGTGGCGTCATGGGGATGGAGACTGCGAGTTGTCAATTGTATTCTACTTTTAATCACGCTACGTAGTATTCAGCTGAACATTGCTATTCCACCTTCTGCTGTTCTCGAGTGAGGGTACGTAGTAGTAGATAATTATTTAGAACTGAATCCTATTTTTTCACATTCATACGTATAGTTACAAAAACACATACAAATGACATAAAAATGATATAATATTGGGTAATGAAACAGAAAATGTTCACAATCAAACAGTAAAACGAAGCTAGTGATATTTAAATTATGAAATGATTAAATCAGTCCTCAAGCAAGTCCCAGAAATGTACCTTCTCAATTGGATTTGGAACCACTCTTCCTAGTTTTATTAACTTGCTACAATCTCTTCTAAACTTAGATACACTTTCACAATTTCTTATAACTAATGGTATTCTATTACACAATCGCATTCATTTAATGAATATGCCATTTTCCTGAAACGCATTTGTCGTTCTTTCAATGAATACATTCTTTTTATTTCTCAAATTATATTTTTGGACTCCACCACTATACTTCAAAATTCTACATAAGTAGTTGGGAGCCAAGTTATTGCAGATCTTATGAATAAAACGGTGAGTATTTAGCATGCAATTCGTTGCTAAACCGTTGACCAAGATAACGCTGTATTCATCTTCTTAATTGAAGTTGATTTACCTACTTTTAAAATACTACGCATTGCTTCATTTTGATTATGTTTTTCAAGTGTTAAAAGTGTTAAAAGTGAATCATCTGGTGATTATTATCTCCCTTGGTTACTAGTACCATTCTACTGACTATATAGGCCAATTGTTAAATAGTTCGTTAAAGAGTTTAATCGACCGGTTAGTCACGGGTAACCACGGGAAATAACAAGTTAACAGTTGATTAACTTCAACGAACCACCAACAAAAACCGGGCCCAACAGGTTGTTACTCTTCACGGACTTCGCCATTCCAACTCTTTCCACTCCGAAATAAAAATTGCTAGCTCGTATATTTGTCCTTTTGTTTACAAATGTCGTCTTCTCATCAATCCGGAGCGGTTGTTTTTCCCAAAGATCGGATCGGCATTTTATCGATACGATCTCGTTAACTCTACGCTCGGAAAGTAATTAAGGACTGTCAAGGCTTGACTTTGCGTCGTGACGTCTACATAGAGGCGTCGTGACGTCGATTGTATGAAGACGAATGAGGTTTACTGATCTGAATGTTTCTCTCTGGACATACGGTAGGTGGGCGCATTTTGAAGAACAAAAGGAGGAAGATAGTTCGAGCTTAGTTTGTGTTCCACCGTGACGGTGTAGATTCTAGAATGCAATTAGTTGATGGCCACTGACTTGTACCTATTCGACACGAAAAGTAACAATAAAATGCGCTTCCAGATCTCAATATGGCCTACGAATGGTTACAAAAGTTCAATCAACAATGTAATATTCCGAACAATATCATTGTTGAAAATATTCGCACCCTTCATTTTGTGACTTTTCTCTAGTTACAATTTTTAACACTAACAGCGTACCGGTAAAGTGGGATGACTTTAACACACAAGTGTGACTTTGCCCTTTTGTTGAAAAAAGTTTCAAACTGCTACAAATGAGAAAGTTCTAATTTTTATCGCATCTATTTTATTTTGTATCTCAATGGATGCGTATCAGAATCAAAATACGTATCAAAATAGATACGATAAAATTCAAACTTTCCCATTTGTAGCAGTTTGAAACTTTTTCCAACAAAAGGGCAAAGTCACACCAGTGGGTTAAAGTCACCTTACTTTACGGTAGCTGCATTTTTTCTTGGCATATGTATAACAACGCGTTTGACAACAGATGAACATGAAGTACGAATGCACCATGCAGCGATACCAACACACTATGGATGGATATTGTGGTTTAACGGCGCGTCAACGACGTGGTTATATTGCGCCGGTAACACACTACGAAGACGGTGACCCAACTCCCACACTGATAACATGGAAGGTATTCGTGGTTTCTTGCGGTCAGTTCAGAACCAAAGGTCCCGATTGCTGGTGGCGATTTAGCGATTCCCTTGTGAACTAGATGTAGATAAGAGTGGCTACCTGCCAGTCACCATCTGCCATATTATTCCAGTTTCAGTAATAACATCTTGTGATCTGAACAATAGAAGGCCTTGCTCAAATCGCAATACAGTCTTGAGGGTCTCTTATTATTATCTAGTGTCTGCAGAATATACGAAATACTGTCATTTGTACGGTATCGGTGGCATTGTTCAACTCACAAAATGTATAATGTTTTTGCAAAACAAATGCAACTACTAACATAATAATTCTACTGAGCCGTGAATAGCATTGTTGAGTATTATTGTTTTATACAGTTCTATACAAAAGAGATAGTTTCGCTACAGGCAATCGGGACCCTGGACTCAGGTTCTGATCCCGGAATTATTTCACTTTGAAGAGGCGAGTCGGTATACACCTCCTATATATTATGAGGACTCTATTGATTAGATGAGCGTAGCGAAGATTCCATCCCACTCTTATAGGGCTTTGTCTGTGTGTGTTTTTTTGTGGGCACTGCACAGGTCGCAGGGTTTGACTGATCAACATGAAACTTTTGTTGAACGGGCCAACTTTTACAACTTAGAACTGTGTAGTTTTTGGAAGGAATCGGTCGATTAGATTCTGAGAAATATCATGTCAAAGTTTTTAAAAACCCCATAAGATTAGGCTGGGTGAGAAAATTTGAAAAAATGAAACCTCTCCGAAAAAAATGGAATTTTCTCTGAGTGTTCAAACATGAATGATACACATAACCACAATTTTGTAAGCAATTCGAATCAGCTGTTTCGAAGAAAAAAAATCAAATAACTGTTTTTATACATCAAATATATGGAAATGAGCCAAGATTCACTGCTTCCTAGATTCGATATTTGCCCAAGCATTAAATATTATTCATATTCGTCAAGGTGTGTAGAATACCAGAGAAGATAAAGTAGCAATTGAATGAAGGACAAAGTGTGTAGAATACCAGAGTCGATAAAGTAGCAAATGTAGGACTGTTATTAACCTTCGTTCAGATATCTCGCTCATCTTACAACGCATATTTCGCGTTTGCCTAGTATCACTACATCGTGGTTTTGTTCTTCAGTTTGGCTCCGAAATGAATTAATTCAACCGAACTGTTGGGCGTTTTCTGAAAACTCTTAATAACCTATGTGTCGAAGCTGGCCGAGGGCGTTTGGTTACAAATACGAAGTACTGAAGCTATAAAATGGATTAACCCATTTAACAAGACAACAATTCCTATAAGATCCGGTGTTAAAAAGCCCAGTTAGTCTCATTCAGGGAGTTATTGAAAACAAACAGCATGGTTAATAACCATGGTGATATCTCCAGCTAGGGCTTTACCATGTTGATTACCTTAGATTGAGTTACATAGTAATTATCATTTATTCACTTCAATTCACTGACGAATTTCAATACCTAATCATAAGTCTTGGAAATTTATTAAATAAGTAGGCCCGAGACATATTTATTGTATAATGTATCTTTTTGTATTTTCTTGTACAATTTGTACCACTATGGAATAAATGAATATTTCAATTCAATTAATTAATTTCGTGGAAACAGTTCGGGGATCTATATGGCCCATGTATTTTCAAGTGACTGTCTATATGATCTACATTTTATTTATTGTTGTTTTTTCAATGATATACTTGTAAATCCTTCATTGGACGAAAATAAAATGAGATGAGATGAAATATATTTCCTCATACATCTTATTATAACATGCAGTGCTATGTATACCATATTGAGTATTAGTGAGTATAGGGACAATGTCAGCAGGAATGATCACGAGCGAAAACTGCTATTGCCTCGACGCGGGTCAACACTCCTTGCTCGGAACAACTATTCGGGAAGGGAACAGTATTCCGAAAGACAGGATAGATACAATAAAACCATTACTAACTTGAAACTGGCTCTAGAAGCTCTGTATACTATATGACAAAATCTGCCCGATAATTGTCATAATAGTATCAAAACTATTTGTCATGTATAGTTTGTTCACACCACCGGGTGAGATATTTAGGACTATAGTTTGAAACTGAGATTATATCCCACTATTTTACAGCAGAAAATAGTAAGCTCTTGCAATCATAAATATGGAAGAAAGAATAAGAACAACTTTTTATCTACAGACCATGGACTAACATTATTTGAGAAGGGTCCCAGTCCCACTTATTCAGGCAACAGACTGTATGTCTTCCCAAATGCATTAAAGATTGTAGAAAGTTGGGTGTGGAGAAATGTAAAATTGAACTAAAAGTGTTTCTTCTAAGCAAATGCTATTACTCTGTAAATGAGTTTGTTAATGACAATAGATTTAATTTTTAATTTTAACATCAAGTGCAATTATAATTTTGATTACTTGTTATTCATAATGTGGTGCACTCTATTATGAATAATTTCATTATACCACATTTTTTTACATATTTGATATTTATATTATTATTACGTCTTGGCAATTCTGTAATAATCTGTTTTTGATTCTATACAGAAATGAACAATTTGAATTTTGAATTTTGAATTTCAGTTTCGTAACTTTTCCGGCGTTGATATTAATTTTCTGAGGAGAAACTGGCGACAAAAAAAAAACATTGAGAAAATCATCGATAAGCGATGGGAAATTTCAATTGTCATAACCAGAAATGAATATGTGTTCGAATGATTTTCTTTCTCACACAAACACTATAGACTATTTGTTTTCGTTCACAATTGAAAGACCATCAGTGAACGAATCGAACAGGTCTTCCATTTTTTATCGGAAACCTGTAACTCGTTCGTGAGTTATCGGAAATATTCACGAAATGAAAAAAATAAACTCTGTCATAAACAGTTCGAGTAATGTATAATGTCTGGTGACCACTTTGGAATATACAGCCATGTGGAATGTTGTCGAGGGCGTGATGATATATCACACGGACTATACTGTGACGTCACTGTTAGAACTGCATCAGTGACACATTCATCAACGGGCTTGGGTCGGAGGGACAGGAATAGGTGAAACTACATGAATACATCAATATCAGGGGTTTGCTCTTATAAGCAACTTGATTAAGAGTCCACGGGAGTCGATTTAGAGAAATATCTGTTTTTTGGTGAAAACTTTTGAACGGTATAAGATATCAAAATTCTGATACGCGAGAAACATAGATAATTATAATAGCTTCAAGATGATATAAGTTATAACTATTCAAGTCATGTCGCATAACTGTCAAGCGTATACGGCTGAAAAAAAAAACATTTTTCAGCTGTATACGCTTGTTAGTTTATGTGACATGACTTGAATAGATTAATATATAATTTAATATATAATTAATATAATTATATATAATTTTATATATCTATTCATATTTAATGGATTATTATAGTGCTGTTGTCAAACTGTAAAATATTCCATCACATTCAGAGAAACTATTCTGTGCAAATAATCAAATTTTGTAAATATGACCACGTTTCTCCCGAACCTATTTTTAGGTTTCCATATTTCCTGGTTTTCGAGTTTAGTAGTCGACTATCAGTTTCAATGTGACATAATCTCTGTAATTGGTTAACTTCATCAGAATCTTATTGCCACGAACTTTCTTCCTTTCCATCGTCATGTCTAACACGGACTACACAGTTTACCTGTCCCTGGGGACAAGATGAATCCGCACGATTTCAAGGAGTCTAGACAATCCAGCGCATGGAATAATTAATTTCAATTCCCTTAAACTATCTTGACCCATTCTTGAGTTCATCTCTTATACTTTCTCTCAGATTGAATTACATTCACATCATCTCATCTTGCAAAATGTGTAGGAGTTTCGAAATTCATGTTCATATTTCTTGATGATGGTATGTTTTTCCAGAACTATAATAAATGGGAAATTGGAAAAAATCTCAGAAGAAAGATGAAAAGAAAGAATGTCAGATGCAATGAACAAAATTATAATAGTTATTAGATATTCTCAAATAAAAATAAGACATTTCCCACTAAGATTCTACATGCATTATAAAAAAAAAAAGAAATATAAAGAAATTATAAAGAAATAAATCGTACCGGTACTATTATAATGAGTATTCAGTTGAACTTTAGTACAAAAAACTATGTATCGATTTAGTGATATCGAACACTGAATCTCTGAACTATAACAATAATACCGGCACAGTAGCTGAGTGGTTAGCGCACTTGCTTCGTGTGACCCGGGAGGTGAAGGGGCATATCGGGACCTGGTTCGATCCCGCCACCGTCTATCTTAACAGGGGTTTTTCGTGGTTTCCCTCTGTAGTCTAGGCTAATGCCGGGATGGTTCCCACAATATAAGCCACGACCGCTTCCTTCCCACTACCCATAAAACCTCCATCTCATCATCCCATCATCTCATTAATCATTCATCCGACACCAATAGATCTAAGTTATCATTACAGTGCGTCGTTAAAACCCAATATAAAAAAAAATAATATATAAACAATAATTGTGGTTCCAAAACATGGATGCTCGACTTCTCGTTTGCCCTTCAGAAAAGAGCATTACTATCATACTTTAGTACGAGTTGACAGAAGTCTGCATACATCCCACTTATATAGGTCAAACCTACTAACAACAATCGCCAAGTCCCTCAATAAAACATCAAAGAATCAATCTTTAATCCGATTCAGTTTCAATTCAAGTCCGACTGTACTATTTAAAACATATAATCACAGACGTATTCCAGTTCTCCCTGGTGACAAACTACCAGGTCATCAACATGGAATAGCAAGAAAGCGTCACTATCGAAATCAACATTCCATTTCCAATCTCCTGAAAAGACAAATCACTTTCATTGCTTCTCCTGTTCAGAAGAATAATAAAAATATTCAATTTCCTGGATGTGTTTCCGTACCACAAATAACGAGTTATTGCCACCGAAAATGACAACACGATTGTTCCGTTCACTTCCGGTTTTCATGCCGATAGAATAATAACATAGATCATGTTTTGTCGCAACTCGCAATGGGTTGAACCGGCCCCACGAGAGAGAGAGAGAGAGAGAGAGAAGAGAGAGAGAGATAGAGAGAGAGAGAGAGAGAGAGAGAGAGAGAGAGAGAGAGGAGAGAGAGAAGAGAGAGAGAGAGAGAGGAGAGAGAGAGGAGAGAGAGAGGAGATGAGAGAGAGAGAGAGAGAGAGAGAGAGAGAAGAGAGAGAGAGAGAGAGAGAGAGAGAGGAGAGAGGAGAGAGAAGAGAGAGAGAGGAGGAAGAGGAGAGAGAAGATAGAAAGAGAGAGAGAGAGAGAGAGAGAGAGAGAGAGAGAGAGGGTAACGCCACGGATGTGTGAGAGGGAAAGGGATGGACGGAATTAGGTGATGACCGAATTCCGTGATCATAACACGGTCAGAGAGCCAAGAAAATACCGTAATAGTACGTCAAATGTGACGGTTTACCTAATTACGACATTAGTGGGACGCGTAGTGATGAATGTGACACAACCCCCCCCCCCTCCCCCCCCCCCCCTCCCCCCTTACCACAATAGTGATAGGTTTGAGGGAAGATACAATAATACATGCCATCATGCAAAGCACGCTAATCCCACATCCAATATTGTTTGGTATAATACAATTGCATGCAGTACTGTTATTATTCGGCAATGATAATTAGGAATTGAGCATAACCGTTTTGTTGTTTTGGTTTCCAAGACAACTATATATACAATTGGGAGAGTGATGCATTACTTACAACAGAAATGATCTAATTGGTTTACTAATCAAAGCTTGCTGTACGAATTACGTTAGGATCAATTATTTCCTTCTGGAGTGGTGAGATCTCCCGTGTGAAGCCCCGTCAAAACGATCCTACCTTGTTATCCCAAGCGTTGATCGGTGAACAATGACTTGAAAAATGGTTCACATTTTGACAATATAAAATCAACTAATTAGTATACCGGATTTTCATAAATCGTCAAACGTAAAATCGTCAAACCGACGATTAAACTGAAGATTTATTGATAAGTGTTTTCGAGTTGGTGAATGAGTATAGGAACATATCAACATATCTTCAGTTGGTTATATATTATATCCACCTTGAGATCCAAACAATTACCCACTTCATTGCCCTCCTGATTTATTCATTACTCATTCTAATTGATGTCTTTAATAATGAAGACGGCCGGTGTAACAGATCCCTTTTACTCTCGGCATAAATTTACCTAGGTAATAATATGCTGGTATAAGATTACTCTAGAGTAATATGATGCCGGCGTATTTATACTCTCTAATAAAGATACACCGGCATAAGTTTACTCTATCTGGCATATTTGTACTATTGTGAATAATCATAGAGAGTAATATGATACCAGCATATTATTATTATTAGATTATTATTATTATTATTATTATTATTTTATTATTATTATTATTATTATTAATATATTATTATTATTATTATTAAACTTGTTATCACCATGGTTACCTGTGGTATTTGTTTTCACCAACTCTTAGATAAATACTAACTGGACTTGGTAATACTGGGCCTTAGTGTTAATAAACTCTTGTATAAGATAGTATTCAATCAATTACAGTACAGGGTGTCCAAAATATGATGTCGAGGTGGAGTTAAGATAAACTAGCGGAACATTATTTGAATTATTAAATACTGTTGAGAACATGATTGATTACAGTGCAAGTTGATCAAGGAAGTGTTAGAATGAAAAGAAGAAATATGCCATCAGATCATTATCTGTCGAGTAAATTTTTATATTAGGGAGAATTCAATTGATTCAGTAAGGGGTGACCAAAAAATGATATCAAGGTAGAGAAAAGCTATACCAGTGGAGCAATTATAAACAAATGAACCCTCAATGAACACCACATATTCAATTAATTACAGTACAGGGTGTCCAAAAAATGATTTGAATGTAGAGTAAAGATATACCAACGGAACATTATTAGACAAATGAACCTCCAATAAGCACCACATTTAATTAATTACAGTAGTGTTCAAAAAATGATGTTGAGGTGGAGTAAAATATATACCAGTGGAACACTATTAGATAACTGAACCTTCATTGAACACCACATTTGATCAATCACAGTACAGGGTGTCCAAAAATGATTTGAAGGTAGAGTAAAGATATACCAGCGGAACATTATTAGACAAATGAACCTCCAATAAACACCACATTCAATTGATTACAGTGGAGTGTTCAGAAAATGATTTGAAGATGGAGTAAAGATATACCAGCGAAACATTATTAGACAAATGAACCTCCAATAAACACAACATTCAATTAATTACAGTAGAGTGTTCAGAAAATGATGTTGAGGTGGAGTAAAACATATACTAATGGATCACTATTAGATAACTGAACCTTCATTGAACACCACATTCGATCAATCACAGTACAGGGTGTCCAAAAATGATTTGAAGGTAGAGTAAAGATATACCAGCGGTACATTATTAGACAAATGAACCTCCAATAAACACCACATTTAATTAATTACAGTAGAGTGTTCAGAAAATTATGTTGAGGTGGAGTAAAATATATACCAGTGGAACACTATTAGATAACTGAACCTTCATTGAATACCACATTCGATCAATTACAGTACAGGGTGTCCAAAAATGATTTGAAGGTAGAGTAAAGATATACCAGCGGAACATTATTAGACAAATGAACCTCCAATAAACACCACATTTAATTAATCACAGTAGAGTGTTCATAAAATGATGTTGAGGTGGAGTAAAATATATACCAGTGGAACACTATTAGATAACTGAACCTTCATTGAACACCACATTCGATCAATTACAGTACAGGGTGTCCAAAAAATGATTTGAAGGTAGAGTAAAGATATACCAGCGGACATCCAAGATCAGTTTTAATTTGACAGCTAATGTTCTTCTGGTATATTTTCATGAACCAAAACATCAATTTGGCCCCCCTTCACTGTAATTCAATCAATACCATCTCAAAAGAAAGTTTATTCGACAAATAATGTTCTGCTTGTGCTTGTGCTTTTACCCTACCTCAAGATCACTTTCTTAATCTCCCTGTCCATGAATAATTATACATGATCATGAACAAGAGTTCAATTGACAAATAATGTATCGCTGGTATAAATTTACTCTACCCTCACAAAAGTTATGTTCACCTTGTACTGTAATTATTCAGAGTCGATCTTCAACAAAATTTCATAATCTGATGATATTCCGCTGATATATCTTCACTCAATCTCAACATGACATTTTGAACACCCTGTACTTTAATTTGTGGTGTTTAATGGAGATTCATTCATCTAATAAAGTTCTGCTTGTATATCCATACTCTACCTTGACATCACTTTCTGAAAACGCTATACTTTTATTAATCAAATACTATATCTACAATATTTTGATAATCAGATAATATTCCGCTGGTATAACTGAACTCTGCCTTTGAAATAATTTTTTGAGCAAACTGTAGCCATCAATTAAATACGATCCTCAACAATATTTAAATAACGAGATAATATACCTCTGGTATAACTTAACTCTACCTCAAAATATATTTTTTCAACACCTTGTACTGTAATTAGTCAAATAGATCTCCAACGATATTTTAATAATGAGATTACATTCCACTGGTATAACTTGACTCTACCATAACATGATTTTTTGAACACCCTGTACTGTTATTGATCAAATACGATATCAACAATATTTTGATAATCAAAATAACTTATAACTCAATTCTACCATGAAATAATTTTCTGAGCACCCTGTATGTACTGTGATTAATCAAAAACGATCTTCAACAATATTTTAATAAGAAGATAATATTCCGCTGGTATAACTTAACTCTACCTTTACATCACTTTTTGGACACCCTGTACTGTTATTAATTGAATTCCATCTGATTTGAGAGTTTATTTGACAAATAATATGATCTGCTGGTATATATTATTACTCTTCCTCAACAATACTTTCTTGATCACCCTATACTGTAATCAAATATGACCTACAAACATATTTTAATAATCAAATAATGTTCCGCTGGTATATCTTTACGCTACATTCATATAATTTTGGAACACCCTATTCTTTAATTTTGTGGTATTTAATGGAGATTAATTAATCTTATAATGATAAGCTGGTATATCTTTACTCTACCTTAACAACTCTTTCTTGTTCACCCTGTACTGTAATTAAATATATTCTTCAACATTATTTCATTAATCAAATGATGTTCCGTTGGTATATCTTTACTCTACCTCACATTAATTTTTGGACACCCCTTAGGCGTACTGTAATATCACTTTTTGGTTACCCCTCAATGTAATTAATTGAATTCAATCTAATATTACAGTTTATTCGAAAAATACATAATTTTTTGGACACCCTATATAGTGATTAATTGGATGTGGTGCTTAACGAAGGTTCACATATCTAATAATGCTCTCCTGGTATATCTTTACTCTACCTTAACTTTTTTTCTTGGTACCCTGTTGTTTAATCGGACCGCCTCGTAGTACATATATGCTGGTACTAGATTACTCTCCTGTCTATTTCGACTAATACAAATATACTGGGGAGAGTAAACTTACGCCGGCATATTTGTATTAGAGAGTAATATTGTCCTGGCATCGTTTTACTCTAGAGTAAACTTGTGCCGGCATTGTATTACTCTCTAATACAAATATGCCGAGTACGAATATGCCATGACACCTGTACTTGTCGTTGCGAGATGATTGTAAGTTTTGTGTTTTTGGAAAGCTGTGCTTTTCCATTTATAATTTTTTT
>OZ023329.1:8315695-8348195 GCA_964007535.1 Brachyptera risi
ACTATTGGTCAACTTAAGACCTTAATAAAGCCGGCTTAGCCTAGTCGAGATTCCACCAACCAGATCTCGTCTGGCTCAACGACTTTAATCGGTGATCAATCGAATTACCAAGTATTCAAGTCTCGCAGTCACGCACGCACGCACGCGAGGAGAAGCCACGTGCGTCCTCTCGCGCAATCAGGGCGCTGGGAATTGTGGTTCAATCCGCAGACTTGTGCGGATTAATCAAGGATTATTTTCACTGAGGAAATGATTCTGGAAATACCCGACAAAAACAGTGGATGGTTCTTTCGTTTATGTTGTGAATCGTGTTGCAGCCAGTTCTTTTTTCAAACTTCATTCGACTACGTATGGCTTTGAATTAATTACGATGGAGTAGAAAACAGTTTTACTTCTTTCACTTCTACTCAGTTGTTAGACGACAGTTGTCCATGGATAACTTTTGACTCAGAAATGACATAGAAATGACTCAGAAATGACTCAGAAATGACTCAGAAATGACTTAGAAATGACTCAGAAATGACTCAGAAGACTTGGAAATGACTTAGAAATGACTTAGAAATGACTCGGAAATGACTTAGAAATGACTCAGAAATGACTCAGAAATTACTCCAAAATGACTTAGAAATGACTCAGAAATGACTCAGAAGACTTGGAAATGACTTAGAAATGACTTAGAAATGACTCGGAAATGACTTAGAAATGACTCAGAAATGACTCAGAAATTACTCCAAAATGACTCTGAAATGACTCTGAAATGACTCTGAAATGACTCAGAATATCTAAACAATGCTTCCGAATCTCTTCATTTGACTGGTTCATATTGGATGAAATATGATTGATTCATTTTTTTACATCACCATTCATCATGAAGAGGGAGAAGGGGGATGAGATGACCACGCTGTTTTCCGATGACATAACCCCCCCCCCCTCCCCCCCCCACCCCCCGCCCTCCCAAAAAATATGTATGTATACATTGCAGAGTTTAATGGTGCAAGCAAGGTTAGTCTTCCAGAGTGAATGTTGTTTATGACACTCATGGTCAATAGAGGGTAAACAAATGACATCGTGTGGTAACATGGTCGTCAAAGTGATAGGGGAAAGTCGGCAATCATTCACAAACAAAACAATGACAAAGTGGCCCGAAAGGGACGCAAAATACTCCATTTTTATTAATCAGAAGTTATTCGTGTTTTTTTATAAACATGCCAAACTCGACAAAAACTCATTGTTCCGCAATGAGGCCTAACAAGATCACATCATTAAAAATAGCAGGTTTTTCTGTCATTTGGCTTCTGTCGAGTGGAGTCACTCTTTGTTGAGAGTGGCTGACAAAAACGGCTATCAATTGATAACCGCCAATCACATTATTTTATAGGTCACCAGTTCACTACATTATTATGGTAACCATTTTTAGTCACTTGTTATTTAACAGGAACCTATAGATGCTAGATTTGCTTCCTTAATCACAAATTTACGACATAAAATAGTACCGCAAGCACTCATCAAACGTTCATCCTCGTAAATAAACCATCAAAAGACGATAAAAACTTATTTGACTCATAAGCGGTTTCACAAACTGATAGTTAATGGATCCACCAATAGTTACAGGGTTAAATTGACATCACTCTTGTTCAAGTATGTTCGTACCTTGACCAATAGTTAGATGAATCAAACTTGATTGAGAGTTCGTGAACTGGATCTCAAGGATTAGCATATACATTTCCATTCTTGTGTTAAGTACTTATAATTTGAGCAAGGTTGCCACATTGTCGTCGTTTCACTTCAATACAGTTCAGTTAGAAAATAAGCATTTATTATCTCACTAAAAGTGTTCACGAGAGCGTTTCACCGTTGATAAAAAAATAATTATATATATATATATATATATATATATATATATATGAATATATATATATATATATATATATATATATATATATATATATATATATAAATATATATATATATTTATGTATATATATGTACATATATATGTACATATATATATATATATATATATATATATATATATATATATATACATATATATATATATATATATATATATATATATATATATATATATATATATATATATATATATATATATGAGTATATATATATATATATATATATATATATATATATATATATATATGTATGAATATATATATATATATATATATATATATATATATATATATATATATATATATATATATATATATATATATTTATATACATATGACCTCACCGAGGTACGTTACTTCTGCAGTCGATAGCACCATATTCTCGTTCCAATCTCGGCGGCCATATCGGACATTCACAAATAGAATCTTAGCAGGGCATTCTATATTATCACTCAATTTGTCGAATATTGTGGAAACTTTCCGGTTTGCAAAGTGGTGTGAAGCTACTGCCGAGACACAAATATGTATGCCTTCTTGACATTGAGTAACGTATCTCGGTAATTATATCATCTATGATATAGGCCCAGTATTACCACGGCCCGTTAGTATTCATCTGAGAGATGGTGAAAACAAATAGCATGGGTAACCATGGTGATAATAAGTTTGAACTGTCAGATAAAGGCTGACTGGACTTGGTAATACCGTGCCTAAATCAATTCTTTGGACTAGATTTCGAGAAAACTGTCTTCAAGTTCAGAAACAAATGGCTAAATTTGTGTGTTACAATCATAGATCTTCGTCAAATGGATGATCCGGTCAGTTACATGCTAATGTAAGTCAAACTATAATTAACTCATAAGATGGAGGGTAATGCAATGTGACACAACTTGTGTGCTAAATACGTGATTCGTGAAATGTCTTCGTCTGCGGCTAGATTATGTCAATTAACAACCCGTCGTTTATGCAGACAGAACCCTTCAGAGCGTGTTCATGTTTGATGAGCAGCCGTCTAGCCCACGGTCTAAACGTCACCACTAATTCTGATTTAATATTGTCGACTCACCAGTATTAAGTTACTGTGGTCTGTTACGTAGGGTTAATTATTCATAGACTTTGTAATTAAGAACTATCTACCCCCGGTGGTATTCTATCACGATACAGTCAACTATGATTGGTATTTTATCAAACTAATGGTGCATGTAAGAAATATCGCAAGTCGACACGAAAAGTAATAACACGATTTATTGATACCAACCTATTACATCATAATATAAAGAAGGTGACCCAACTCGGGTCTTGAGAATGAAATATTTCCGGGGTCAGTTTCCGGGTCCAACGTCCCGATTGCCTGTAGTACAACTGTCGCTTTTATATAGAACTATATAAAACAACAATACTCAACAATGCAATAAACGGCTCGATAGAATTATTATGTTAGCAGTTGAGCATGTATTTTACCAAAATTATAGATTTTGTAAGTTCAACAATACTACGCGGTACCGTAGTCACTCTCATTTACATCTAGTTCCAAGGGAATCCGCTAAATCTTGACAGGCAATTGGGACCTCTGAACTGACTGCAAGAAACCACAAATGCGTTCCATGTTATCAGTATGAGAGTTGAAGCACCTCCTTTATATTGTGATCAGATGGATTGGTATCACTACATAGTGGCAAAAGTACGCGCTTCTAACTGCAATATGGCCAACAAATGATCACAAACTAGGCAAACGCGTTATGTGTTGCCGCGTCGATGGATGAGCTGGAACATATCGACTTATCTTTGGATTGGTTATTATATATACATGTTCATATATATATATATATATATATATATATATATATATATATATATATATATATATATATATATATATATATATATATATATATATGTACACCTTGAGATCCAAACCATTACTTCACTGCCATCTTATTTTTCATTAATGATTTCTATGATAACAAAGAAGGCTTTGTTTCAATCGTTTACAGCTAAGAGATGACACCTGTGGCTTAGATTTAATTGGTATCTTGATAGCTCTGAGTGATTCACCAAGATTACATTATATATTTTTTTACATCAAAACGGCTAATTCGATTTGAGTGAAAGTTTGGAATAATGTGTATCATTATCATATTAAAATTTCCTGAAAATTTGAATTATCTCGGATAAAAATTATTTTACCAATATTTTCCTCCGGGTTATTTTAAGGGGATTTTTGAAAACTTTATAATGAGTTTTCTCAGAAGTGGTTCAACCGATTGCACCTCAAAACTATACAGTATCGAATTGAATAATGATACTTGTGTGTGCCAAGTTTCATTTGATTTTAAATTCTTGTCTGACCTGTGGAGCGCGAAAAAAATAATAATAAAAGTACTTTTTTTGTGGTATGGTGAAATTGAGTCTTCGCTTCGTTCATCCAATAAACATTCAAAAATGTAATATTTTAATCGATGTGATTGTTGAGATTTGCGCTCTTCATTTCGTAAATTTGTACTAGTTTCACTTTCCAACACTAGATGAGTACCTGCTAGTTTTCTGTCGAATCGACCATTTGTTCATGGAGTTGTATTTAGACCTGTATACAACTCCGTGATCAACAAATATCTAGCTAGCAGTGGATCATGATGGGCTCGATGGATATAGTGTCTATCAGAGGACAACTAATACACTAGGACAACTTTCAATATCAATCACTACAAATAACCGATAACTTCAAATGATATAACAACCAGTATGCTCAAATATAGTTACAAAAATATCAAAACATGAATTGAAATATGATTGCTTCTCAACTTATAATACTGTAATCATCATCGTTATTTAATTATCGATAAAGAAATATGATTGTTTAAGGCACGGTTTTACCAATCTTAGTTAGGCCCGGTTTTACCAATCTTATAGTTAGGGTGCTAATCCACTATAACCATTAATTAAAGGTACGGAAATAACATATGCAACCAATGGTGATAACAAGTTAATCCGCTAACTATTGCTTAATCCAGTTTCGTCAAACCGGGTCTTAGAGTGCTAATCCACCAACTATTAATTAAAAGTACGAAAATAACATATGTAATCAATGGTGATAACAATGTAATTCACTAACTATTGCCTAATCCAGTTTCGTAAAACCGGGCCTAATTCAGGTATTAGTATAGCTTTTGGTTGTGCATTCTTGGATGCTGTCTTTGAGTAAAGTCGGTTCTGAATATTATTGTGATCTCTCAGTGGTGTATTGTGTTGTCCAATCATGTATATTATCATGTTCGTGCTCGTATTCTGATGCGCAAGCGTCTATCTGTTTCCTATTACTCAGTTTCAATTAAATTCAATTCATAAATATTTTTATTCTTCAACTTATTCACAACAGGATAACATGAATCCAGTAATAATTGTGAACCAAATATATACATGTGGGTTAACATTGTGAGATCAAGAAAGGGGAGAAAAGAAGAAGCCCGCGTAAGAACTAAATCCTGTGTGCGGGCATTAGTAGCAAAAGTTAAAATTCATGTTGGCGAAACTATAGTAAATAATGATTCAATCCTATTTCATTGTCCTTGATTTTGAATAATGAAAAAAATGCAAACATACCGTATACAATTATAAATACATAGGAACCAACTCGATAAGAATATAACAAAACAAACCTAATATTAGTTGAATGAAATGAAATAATTCAAAGATCAAGACACATGTACGTAATGAATGAGTAGTAGAGACAACGTGAATGCCAAAACAGATTACAATTGAGTAGTTCTGATGAATTCATGAATGTCTTTCTTGAAAGTGGATGAATTAGTACACACAAATAGTAATTCATCGTGAGCTTCATGATGATGATAATTGTTTGCTTAACGACCCCACCAACAACTAGGTTATACGGGGGACGAATGAGCAGGTAATTATGAAACTATGAAGTGATGATGAGTGAAAGGACATTCACAAAAACCCATGCCTTATGCAGGATTCGAGCCCACGCCCGACGGTGACTTCAGCTTCTGAAGCGGTGCCTCAGCTGACCAAAGTATCGTGTAGCTTCATTATTTTCTTCAATTAATATATTTAATTACACTACCTTAGGGGGGTAGCCCTAGCATCATTTTATTTTTTTGTGATTTTTTTAATATTTTATTATTTTTTTTAAAATAGGTTTTACTTAATACTGGAAAGTTTCATTTAGCTAACTCTTATATTTTCATACTTATTCTCATTTTACTGGTAATTGTATGATTCCAATGTATCAATGTGCAGCTTGTAGTGAAATTTTAGCCTTACTTTGAACATTATCTATTCAATAGTATCAAAAATGTCACTCTAAAATACATAACTAAATGACTACTGAATCGATTTTTATGAAATTTTGAATTAAAACTGAATGTGTGACAGGGTATGATGTGAACTGAAACTATCACAGCAGGACTTCTCTGAGCAGCACAAAGTGTAATAGTACATGAATAAAAAGTATCTTTTATGATATAAAAACCAAATAATTTTTGTAGGTGAAAAGTATCAGCATTAGTATTATATATATGGTTTTTATTAAAAAAACACTGCCGACAATACGGTTGCCACGTGGACACAGTATAACAAATAGCAAATAGCAACAAATTTAAAATAAGCAAAACACTAATGAAAAACACAAATGGAAAATTATATAAAACACAATGAAAGAAAAAATGGAAAAAAAATTGTATATATATATTTATAACATCAATAACGTAGGCCAATTGAACCACTGGGAAACTTGAACGTGGACGCTTCTGTTTGACAGAGATCAGATCAAGACCTCAGCTGTTGACCATATATATGATTTCTGAGTATTGCGATCGAACCTCTCAAGGCCAGCATACTTATGTGATGAACTGTTAGCTTACTAATTTTGAACTGTTCACAAAAGTTGGTGAAGAACTTGGTAATCGTACCTCTTGCACCAACAAATAAACCAACTACTATGATATTCTTGGCATTGTACTTCTCAGTATAGTACGGAATTGTCGCGTTATATATGAGTTTTTTCTCTGTGTTCACTTCTTCAGCTTGCGCTTCATTCTTTTCGAATCGAATTGTTGGATCCAGGATGAATCCATCGCGCGTGATTGGATTTAACGCAATAATATCAATCCTGCGATTACTGCCATCGTCAGCTAGGCCGTGAACCTCCTCAGCCACCTCCCAGCCACTCTTTCTGAATTCGTTGGCAATGACAGTCCGAATGCTGTGATGTCGACTGTTCCTCAGAAGAGACCCATGTCTCAAGAATAACTTCACACCATGGACACATCTATTAGCTACAATGTGATGAAAAATAATGTTTCAACCAACAATAATGGGGTAGATAAATGTTGATAAGTGTTTGTGTGTCATTTAAACATTGTTGCTCAATATATTCATAAAAAAAATGTAAAAAAAAATATAATTATTCATAATTTTTCTGTGTTATGAAAAGTATAAAGTATCACCACAAAATATTTTGAGTCAATTAAAGCAAAGGGTGATGTAAAAATAAATGACAAAGATTGCTCTTATCCCCTCATTCTATGCTAGGGCTACCCCCTTAATTCATGACACACTTGTACATCTCAGCTGGAACTTTCCTTGTCTTTCTTATGAGATTTCTCATGTAATATAGAGTTGATTATTAGACGAGCTTTAGTGAGGATTCAATTTGACATACTGAAAGAAATTGGTGTTCGTTTTTATGCTTTTTTTCCATGTTTCTCTGTCGGTTCTCCACAGGTCAAACGGATACAGCTATTAACTCCAAACTTTTTTCACCATGGTTCCTCATCTAACTTAGATCTGTATAGTTTTGTGGCATTATCGGGTGGTAACTTTTTTTCTATGAATTTTAGAAATTTCAAAAATACCCGTTAGAATAACACCCCGGGAAAAAAAATATTTTCAAAAAACATGAAATTTTGTGTGAAGTTGAATTACATTCTGATACACATTTCTGGAAATTCTCAGCTTGATCGGGTCAGCCATTTTGAAAAAAAAACATAAAATGTGCTAGATTGGTACCACTCGAAGCAGTTTTTACCCATTTATAACTTAAATGTCACCCAATTGGCGAATGTGGGCAAAAGTTTGGCAAAAAAGTCGACATACAATCCACTCGTCTATAGAACAACGCATATATGGCGTTTTCCTAGTATTTGTTATCACCACAGTCAATTAAGCCCTCATAAGGTTTCGTGGATAAGCGATTCAATCATGGTTATCTGTTATTGTCCCAATTCTTTGTTTTCTCTCAATAAACTGAACCAAAACTTTTGAATTGAATACCAAAGCGTATTCGCGCTCTACGATTACCAATAACAATTTTCTATCAGATATAAATTTATCTCTGTAATTCCCATTCTCTCTGCATGACACTGACCTAGTTACACGGCAATGCTCAATGCCATCATCAAATACAATCGATATATTTCCTCAATCACAATCGGAAATATTCACATTTATTCCGTCTTGAAGCCCATGCTGGTTGAAATGTGTCTTGAAGCGAGCGCGTGATCGATGAGACGGACTTGATCACCCGTGAAACTGCGCGGCTCATCTAGAGACAAGCTGTTCGGAATCGTTGCACACGATAGTTTTAAATCTTCGATATTGTCAATCAGTTTCCTCAGCCGGATGACCCAGTTGTGGTTGGTAATCTACCGCGGGAAATGTCAGAGATATTCTAATCGGAGCCAGAGTGACAAGCGAAGATCTACATCGGCATCGTCTGACTTTCAAATAAATTATACCTATGACTATCAATAACGTAACGGGATAAGCAACATGGCGCTTTCCTTTCGCACCATGCGTATATCAAAGTGATGACGCCTCACAAATGTTATGATGATTTACTGGTATTATTGTATGTTGATCTATACAAGTAATAGATGTAATGCAATCTGTGAATCCAGCTCTCTCCAACTGCATTAAACAATATTGGGATAAATTTCATTTGAATTAGCCAATCTGAATTTAAAATAGTCTGTAAAAGCATTTAGTCCCCTAGTCAAGAGCCCCACTGCTATATTTACCATTTGATAACTGGATAATTACTCATCATGTACGAGAAAGATCAGAAACAATGCACCTATACAACTATGTATACTATACATTGAAATACGAGCCTAATACGTACGATTTGATTTGAAATTGCGAATCTCACAAATGTACACGAAAGCGCGCTGATTCCATCATGGTGAAAACGGCCTAATGTTAAAAGGATAGGACTTACGCCATGTTGCTTATCCCATTACTTTATTGATAGGGCTGGGTTTCCAGTTCAGATTTTTGTTTTTGTCGTCCGACACAATATCACCTTGCACGATATCGGTACGATTTTTGTTATAACTGTTTCCACCTGGCTGTGTTGTAACGTTTTCGTGACGTCATAGCCACAGCCTTCATTACCTTAAACTCACAGTCTTCTTTAAATGTGAGGAATTGAGCAAGGTCTGCTCTATCTCCGCCTAGCGGACAGACGGTAAACCGGCAACTTGTGTGTATTGACGGTTTACCGTCTGTCCGCTAGGCGGAGATAGAGCAGACCTTGGAATTGAGTTGTCAAATTACATATTGACGCACTTTTCCAAAGTCACGCAATTGGAGTTTTACAAACACGGATTGTCCTGTACCACCTGAATAAATAATTTAACTGGATGAAAAATTCAACCAAGTGATTCTGAAAGCGTAGTGATGTTTAAAATTTCAGTTTTTATGGATAGATGAATCGATATTTTTGTGAGTCGATTTTGTTTACGATCGTTCGATCTAAATCCTAATTACTTATTACGGAGTTACTACTAGTTGATATGTACTAGTAACCAGTGTACTTACTTTACACTGACAGTGTATTATACAGTTATTACGGAGTTATTACTAATTGATAAGAAATCCCAGAGAGTTAATAAATTCAACTTTTTATTCTGCCTTTTCTTCAGAACAATGTCCCACAAACTACAACAATGTTTATCTTTCATCTTCGGTTCTCACTTGCCAATAGGCTTATGTCACGTAACAAATGACAAACAATCGTTACCATAGCAATACTGCGAACTGGTGGACTACCAAACATTCTGATTGGTGAATTCCAACTGATGGACATTGTTGTCTGTCTTTTTCAATAATGGGTGACGTCACTTGACAGAAGCCTATATGATATATACCTAACGTGTCTAGGTCTATATATTGGCGATAATAAACCCGAGGCAGATGAATTGCAATCTCAGTGTAACTTCCGGTAAAATCGTAATTTCGGCCGATAAAAGTTGAAGTTGAGTCAATAATCACGACACCGAATTGGACTGAAACGGTGTCGTGAACCGCCATGTTGTTAAAGTGAATACTGGCTTGTGATTGGCCAGTTGGGAAAATCGTTACAGACGACAAGAACAAATCGAAACTGGAAACTCTGCAATGACCTAATGAACACTCGGATTCGTTCTCGAATTCGAATGTTGAATTTGTGTTGTTTTACGGCGCTTCAAAGACGAGGTTATCCGCGTCGACTGTTCTCGCAGCCCCAGTCCTGGGAACAGGCTTGTGATCTGGCTTCCGAACCACATTCCATGCTCTAGCTTCTCTGCCCTACTCTCTACCTTTCTCTACTTATGCTGCTCTTCCTAGCTTGCCTGAATGCCATTAACATTACTAAAGAGTCCACGGAAGTCGATTTAGCGAAATATCATTTTTTTTTTGTGATAACTTTTGAATGGTACAAGATGTGAAAATTCTAATCTGCGATAGACGCAGATGATTATGATAACTTCAAGATGATAAGTTATAACTATTTGAGTCATGTCGCATAACTGTCAAGCGTATACAGCTGAAAAAGCACATTTCAGCTGTATACGCTTGACAGTTATGCGACATGTCTTGAATCGTTAAAACTTATACCATCTTGAAGCTATTATGATTATCTTGTTTCTCGCATATAAAGATTAGGACATCTCATATACCGTTCGAAAGTTATCACCAAAAAACTGATATTTTGCCAACTTCTATGGACTCTTAAAGATGACATTGCAGCTACCCCATTCCATACGATGCAGAGAAGCATATAAGTCATGCATATATATATAAATATTTATATATATATATATATATATATATATATATATATATATATATATATATATGAATAAATATAAATATATATATATATATATATATATATATATATATATATATATATATATATATACATATATATATATATATATATATATATATATATATATATATATATATATATATATAGAGATATAGATATATATGGAGGATGTTATAGTTTTGTCGAAAAGGATACGCCTCAACCGGGATTCGAACCCGGGACCTTCTGGTTGCCGGGTAGGTGCTCTACCGCTAAGCTTCCGAGGTATTACTCTTACGACATAACTATACTTAGAGTGACGATACTTCAAGGGGACTAGCCCTATAGGGGGCTCAGATTCACATTATCCCTCATGCCTACGTGAAGGTAAAATAGAGTAGGCCTACACAAGGATCTGTGGTAGCGTATAATCTTTACACCTTGGGTGAATCCTCTATAGGTCTAGTCCCCTTGAAGTATCGTCACTCTAAGTATAGTCATGTCGTAAGAGTAATATCTCAGTAGCTTAGCGGTAGAGCACCTGCCCGGCAAGCAGAAGGTCCCGGGTTCGAATCCCGGTCGAGGCGTATCTTTTTCGACATAACCATAACATCTCAAATATCAAGATATTGGATCGTATCCAAAAAGTTCAATTATCACATTTATATATATATAATTAAATTCAGTGAGGGTTTTTATTACTTCATTACATCCACTTCATTTATCTCAAGTGGGATTTCGTATTCATGAATACTTCGATCCTCCTGAATATTTCAACTTCACTGCTGAAATATCAACAGTCTCTTTTCATGAACAAGATCAATATTGGCAAAGATTTCATAACTGAGTCGAAATAAAATATTAATTTGAATATGTATGCAATTCGAAGTAATACGTTCACTTGATATTCTGCTGTTTCAGAGTACATTTTCAAATCAACCAGATACTAACCATAAAACCATAACCATAAACCATGGCATATACCAAGGTAATTATTGTTTCCATGTTCACAGTTAATACACTTGATGCAATAAAATCTAAAATTATTAAAATACAATAATAATACAAATAATAATACAATAACACAAATAATATAATAATATATTGTAATATATTTGTATAATATTTGTAATAATACAATAATTGTATAAAATACATTCGAGTAAATTCACTCGTTCCAATCGTTTCTCATTTTCCGTCTAGAAAGGGATGGTTGGCAAATATCCACCTTTAGTTTTATAACCTATATATTCATATAAATTGTATCATTCTTATTTTCATCTACTCTTGAACTTGATACCAAATCTTCGTCTCATTGAACAACCCATCCCATTACCATGGAGAAGATTTTCGTCCATTTTTATATATAGTAGAAATGTGAAATTACAATAATAAGAGCTCATCTTGTGTCGCTAACAACTGAAGTTAGAGTCTGTTAGCTCTGTACGGTTCTACTCGTTATTGCACTCCATTTGTCGCCGAGCTCAACCTAATACAATAACAAACTTACCCCGTTGTTGTTAGTCTCGGTGCGAAACACGACTGGGAAATATCTGTAACAGAAAATAATTAATTGCATTTGTGTATCGTGAAGTTGGTATATTAGGATATGACATCATTTATCAAGAAACTGTTCAAAACTAGAGTCTCATTCATTAGTTTAGTCAACTGAACTTGTTCATAACATTCACAAGCAATGTTTACGAAGTGGAGGCCTCATTTCTGGATGTTATGACTGTCGAAAATGATCTCTTAAATAACTGTCTTAACCTTAATTCACCTATTTATGAATGTAAAAGCGAGCTAAATTCATGTTGTCATATTTGGTGGAGTTATTTTGTGAATTATAGAAATAATGATGTAAATTTCACTCTCTTGTATATTCATAAATGGGAGATAAATATGCTACAGTTAGTTAGGGTGAGGGATCAGGGAGACCAGTACATCTATAAAAAATGAGAATTATTTTATTTGATATCTCAAGATAAATACATAAACATTTCAGATACCAACACAATGTGTACTTCTCGAATAAAATATTTAAATTTGTTTCACACAATTATCTCACTCCAAACATCACCGGTAAACCAAAAAAAAAAAGTTTGATTGACAGCTATTAAAATGAAACGGGTTTCATGTTAACACCACTGATAACATTGGAGTAATTAATAACACGGAACACATAATCACCCCAAAGCTCACACGATGTCGTGTTGCTCGCACTGTTGTCGACCAACGCTGCAGACGTTGGCCAACGCGTTGTCCGTGGTCAGACTGTCCGTCATCGCGGCAGATTAATAACCGCGCCGGAAACTTGCCGCACGGAGGCTACCAGATTAGCAGACGAAGACTTGTACAGTCATTACCAGCACGTGATTGATGGTGGAGATCAGTCTCTATCTACGCGACGCGACCTTGGCTTGATGCGCTGGAAGCTGGACACAAATGGAAGGTCGAGGCCGTAATTTAGAGAATACCACAACCTCGAAACCAGATTCGAATGAAAAATAACGATATTTATTTCCCTAATTTTAGAGAAAACTAGAAATCATCATCTCAATATGAGATTTTTAATTTAATGTGTTTATCCTCCAGAACCTGGACCCCTATTCATGAGATAAATGGGATGTGAGAAAAATAAAAGTGAGTGAGAAAACGATTATATCACTTAATATGGCCGATTTACCATTACCAATCGGCCATTTTAAGTGAGATAATCGTTTTCTCACTCACTTTTATTTTTCTCACATCTCATTTATCTCAGGAATAGGGGTTCTGGGGGCAAATTCAGGTACATTTTTCACTCTCCTGAATTTGGTCTCCTGAACGTATTATTTACGACATCGTAAATTTCACGATTTCAGCTAATTCATGTACATATTTTTGTCTTATCGTAAAGCTCTCCTATATTTACGGCGACAACCTTATCGGTATTTGACGAATACTCCCGAGCGTACACGATTCTGAACGGATGGGCGATATGTGACGTCATTTTTAGAGCCAAAAAAAAGAACTCTTCCGACTGATAGCGGGTATTACCGAAGGATTGAATAATTCCCGCCATTTAATATGAAGAGTGAAATAATTGGAAAAACGTTTAATGGAAAATTAATGGAAAAATGCTCATATGCGACATCAAAAACGTACATGAATTAGCTGTGTCTTATATTTACGATAAGACAGCAATTTAAGAGAGTAATGTGTACCTGAATTCGCCCTCTCTTATTCTGAGTCGTGACGTAGACATTACTAGATTCTGTTTATGTTTCTATACAGACTCTTAATGCCCACGTCATGACTCATAATGCCCACGTCATGACTCTTAATGCCCACGTCATGACTCCTGATGCCCACGTCATGACTCATAATGCCCACGTCAAGACTCATAATGCCCACGTCATGACTCATAATGCTCACGTCATGACTCATAATGCCCACGTCATGACTCATAATGCTCACGTCATGACTCATAATGCCCACGTCATGACTCATAATGCCCACGTCATGACTCTTAATGCCCACGTCATGACTCTTAATGCTCACGTCATGACTCATAATGCCCACGTCATGACTCTTAATGCCCACGTCATGACTCTTAATGCTCACGTCATGACTCTTAATGCCCACGTCATGACTCATAATACCCACGTCATGACTCATAATGCTCACGTCATGACTCATAATGCCCACGTCATGACTCTTAATACCCACGTCATGACTCATAATGCTCACGTCATGACTCTTAATGCCCACGTCATGACTCATAATGCCCACGTCATGACTCTTAATGCCCACGTCATGACTCTTAATGCTCACGTCATGACTCATAATGCCCACGTCATGACTCTTAATGCCCATGTCATGACTCATAATGCTCACGTCATGACTCATAATGCCCACGTCATGACTCATAAGGCCCACGTCATGAATCATAATGCCCACGTCATGACTCATAATGCCCACGTCATGACTCTTAATGCCCACGTCATGACTCTTAATGCTCACGTCATGACTCTTAATGCCCACGTCATGACTCATAATACCCACGTCATGACCCATAATGCCCACATCATGACTCTTAATGCCCACGTCATGACTCATAATACCCACGTCATGACTCATAATGCTCACGTCATGACTCATAATGCCCACGTCATGACTCATAATGCTCACGTCATGACTCAAAATGCCCACGTCATGACTCTTAATGCCCACGTCATGACTCATAATGCCCACGTCATGACTCATAATGTCCACGTCATGACTCATAATGCTCACGTCATGACTCATGATGCCCACGTAATGACTCATAATGCCCACGTCATGACTCATAATGCCCACGTCATGACTCATGATGCCCACGTCATGACTCATAATTCCCACGTCATGACTCATAATGCCCACGTCATGACTCATGATGCCCACGTCATGACTCCTAATGCTCACGTCATGACTCATAATGCCCACGTCATGACTCATAATGCCCACGTCATGACTCATGATGCCCACGTCATGACTCCTAATGCTCACGTCATGACTCATAATGCCCACGTCATGACTCATAATGCCCACGTCATGGCTCATGATGCCCACGTCATGACTCATAATGCACACGTCATGACTCATAATGCCCACGTCATGACTCATGATGCCCACGTCATGACTCATAATGCCCACGTCATGACTCATAATGCCCACGTCATGACTCATAATGCCCACGTCATGACTCATAATGCCCACGTCATGACTCATGATGCCCACGTCATGACTCATAATGCCCACGTCATGACTCATAATGCCCACGTCATGACTCATAATGCCCACGTCATGACTCATAATGCCCACGTCATGACTCATAATGTCCACGTCATGACTCATAATGCTCACGTCATGACTCATGATGCCCACGTCATGACTCATAATGCCCACGTCATGACTCATAATACCCACGTCATGACTCATGATGCCCACGTCATGACTCATAATGCTCACGTCATGACTCATAATGCCCACGTCATGACTCATGATGCCCACGTCATGACTCATAATGCCCACGTCATGAATCATAATGGCCACGTCATGACTCATGATGCTCACGTCATGACTCATAATGCCCACGTCATGACTCATAATGCCCACGTCATGACTCATGATGCCCACGTCATGACTCATAATGCCCACGTCATGACTCATGATGCCCACGTCATGACTCCTAATGCTCACGTCATGACTCATAATGCCCACGTCATGACTCATAATGCCCACGTCATGACTCATAATGCCCACGTCATGACTCATAATGCCCACGTCATGACTGATAATGCCCACGTCATGACTCATAATGCTCACGTCATGACTCTTAATGCCCACGTCATGACTCATAATGCCCACGTCATGACTCATAATGCTCACGTCATGACTCTTAATGCCCACGTCATGACTCATAATGCCCACGTCATGACTCATAATGCCCACGTCATGACTCTTAATGCCCACGTCATGACTCATGATGCCCACGTCATGACTCATAATGCCCACGTCATGACTCATAATGCCCACGTCATGACTCATGATGCCCACGTCATGACTCATAATGCCCACGTCATGACTCATAATGCCCACGTCATGACTCATAATGCCCACGTCATGACTCATAATGCCCACGTCATGACTCTTAATGCCCACGTCATGACTCATAATGCCCACGTCATGACTCATAATGCCCACGTCATGACTCATAATGCCCACGTCATGACTCATAATGCCCACGTCATGACTCATAATGCCCACGTCATGACTCATAATGCCCACGTCATGACTCATAATGCCCACGTCATGACTCATAATGCTCACGTCATGACTTATAATGCCCACGTCATGACTCATAATGCCCACGTCATGACTCATAATGCCCACGTCATGACTCATAATGCCCACGTCATGACTCATAATGCCCACGTCATGACTCATAATGCTCACGTCATGACTTATAATGCCCACGTCATGACTCATAATGCCCACGTCATGACTCATAATGCCCACGTCATGACTCATGATGCCCACGTCATGACTCATAATGCTCACGTCATGACTCATAATGCCCACGTCATGACTCATAATGTCCACGTCATGACTCATAATGCCCACGTCATGACTCTTAATGCCCACGTCATGACTCATAATGCCCACGTCATGACTCATAATGCCCACGTCATGACTCATAATGCCCACGTCATGACTCATAATGCCCACGTCATGACTCATAATGCCCACGTCATGACTCATGATGCCCACGTCATGACTCATAATGCCCACGTCATGACTCATAATGCTCACATCATGACTTATGATGCCCACGTCATGACTCATAATGCCCACGTCATGACTCATAATGCCCACGTCATGACTCATAATGCCCACGTCATGACTCATAATGCCCACGTCATGACTCATAATGCTCACGTCATGACTTATAAAGCCCATGTCATGACTTATAATGCCCACGTCATGACTCATAATGCCCACGTCATGACTCATGATGCCCACGTCATGACTCATAATGCTCACGTCATGACTCATAATGCCCACGTCATGACTCATAATGCCCACGTCATGACTCATAATGCCCACGTCTTGACTCATAATGCCCACGTCATGACTCTTAATGCCCACGTCATGACTCATAATGCCCACGTCATGACTCATAATGCCCACGTCATGACTCATAATGCCCACGTCATGACTCATAATGCCCACGTCATGACTCATAATGCCCACGTCATGACTCATAATGCCCACGTCATGACTCATAATGCTCACGTCATGACTTTTAATGCCCACGTCATGACTCATAATGCCCACGTCATGACTCATAATGCCCACGTTATGACTCATAATGCCCACGTCATGACTCATAATGCCCACGTCATGACTCATAATGCTCACGTCATGACTTATAATGCCCACGTCATGACTCATAATGCCCACGTCATGACTCTTAATACCCACGTCATGACTCATAATGCTCACGTCATGACTCTTAATGCCCACGTCATGACTCATAATGCCCACGTCATGACTCTTAATGCCCACGTCATGACTCTTAATGCTCACGTCATGACTCATAATGCCCACGTCATGACTCTTAATGCCCATGTCATGACTCATAATGCTCACGTCATGACTCATAATGCCCACGTCATGACTCATAAGGCCCACGTCATGAATCATAATGCCCACGTCATGACTCATAATGCCCACGTCATGACTCTTAATGCCCACGTCATGACTCTTAATGCTCACGTCATGACTCTTAATGCCCACGTCATGACTCATAATACCCACGTCATGACCCATAATGCCCACATCATGACTCTTAATGCCCACGTCATGACTCATAATACCCACGTCATGACTCATAATACTCACGTCATGACTCATAATGCCCACGTCATGACTCATAATGCTCACGTCATGACTCAAAATGCCCACGTCATGACTCTTAATGCCCACGTCATGACTCATAATGCCCACGTCATGACTCATAATGTCCACGTCATGACTCATAATGCTCACGTCATGACTCATGATGCCCACGTCATGACTCATAATGCCCACGTCATGACTCATAATGCCCACGTCATGACTCATGATGCCCACGTCATGACTCATAATGCCCACGTCATGACTCATAATGCCCACGTCATGACTCATGATGCCCACGTCATGACTCCTAATGCTCACGTCATGACTCATAATGCCCACGTCATGACTCATAATGCCCACGTCATGACTCATGATGCCCACGTCATGACTCCTAATGCTCACGTCATGACTCATAATGCCCACGTCATGACTCATAATGCCCACGTCATGGCTCATGATGCCCACGTCATGACTCATAATGCACACGTCATGACTCATAATGCCCACGTCATGACTCATGATGCCCACGTCATGACTCATAATGCCCACGTCATGACTCATAATGCCCACGTCATGACTCATAATGCCCACGTCATGACTCATAATGCCCACGTCATGACTCATGATGCTCACGTCATGACTCATAATGCCCACGTCATGACTCATAATGCCCACGTCATGACTCATAATGCCCACGTCATGACTCATAATGCCCACGTCATGACTCATAATGTCCACGTCATGACTCATAATGCTCACGTCATGACTCATCATGCCCACGTCATGACTCATAATGCCCACGTCATGACTCATAATACCCACGTCATGACTCATGATGCCCACGTCATGACTCATAATGCTCACGTCATGACTCCTAATGCCCACGTCATGACTCATGATGCCCACGTCATGACTCATAATGCCCACGTCATGACTCATAATGCCCACGTCATGACTCATGATGCTCACGTCATGACTCATAATGCCCACGTCATGACTCATAATGCCCACGTCATGACTCATGATGCCCACGTCATGACTCATAATGCCCACGTCATGACTCATGATGCCCACGTCATGACTCCTAATGCTCACGTCATGACTCATAATGCCCACGTCATGACTCATAATGCCCACGTCATGACTCATAATGCCCACGTCATGACTCATAATGCCCACGTCATGACTCATAATGCCCACGTCATGACTCATAATGCTCACGTCATGACTCTTAATGCCCACGTCATGACTCATAATGCCCACGTCATGACTCATAATGCTCACGTCATGACTCTTGATGCCCACGTCATGACTCATAATGCCCACGTCATGACTCATAATGCCCACGTCATGACTCTTAATGCCCACGTCATGACTCATGATGCCCACGTCATGACTCATAATGCCCACGTCATGACTCATAATGCCCACGTCATGACTCATGATGCCCACGTCATGACTCATAATGCCCACGTCATGACTCATAATGCTCACGTCATGACTTATAATGCCCACGTCATGACTCATAATGCCCACGTCATGACTCATAATGCCCACGTCATGACTCATGATGCCCACGTCATGACTCATAATGCTCACGTCATGACTCATAATGCCCACGTCATGACTTATAATGCCCACGTCATGACTCATAATGCCCACGTCATGACTCTTAATGCCCACGTCATGACTCATGATGCCCACGTCATGACTCATAATGCCCACGTCATGACTCATAATGCCCACGTCATGACTCATAATGCCCACGTCATGACTCATAATGCCCACGTCATGACTCATAATGCCCACGTCATGACTCATAATGCTCACGTCATGACTTATAATGCCCACGTCATGACTCATAATGCCCACGTCATGACTCATAATGCCCACGTCATGACTCATAATGCCCACGTCATGACTCATAATGCCCACGTCATGACTCATAATGCTCACGTCATGACTTATAATGCCCACGTCATGACTCATAATGCCCACGTCATGACTCATAATGCCCACGTCATGACTCATGATGCCCACGTCATGACTCATAATGCTCACGTCATGACTCATAATGCCCACGTCATGACTCATAATGCCCACGTCATGACTCATAATGTCCACGTCATGACTCATAATGCCCACGTCATGACTCATAATGCCCACGTCATGACTCTTAATGCCCACGTCATGACTCATAATGCCCACGTCATGACTCATAATGCCCACGTCATGACTCATAATGCCCACGTCATGACTCATAATGCCCACGTCATGACTCATAATGCCCACGTCATGACTCATAATGCCCACGTCATGACTCATAATGCCCACGTCATGACTCATAATGCTCACGTCATGACTTATAATGCCCACGTCATGACTCATAATGCCCACGTCATGACTCATAATGCCCACGTCATGACTCATAATGCCCACGTCATGACTCATAATGCCCACGTCATGACTCATAACGCTCACGTCATGACTTATAATGCCCACGTCATGACTCATAATGCCCACGTCATGACTCATAATGCCCACGTCATGACTCATGATGCCCACGTCATGACTCATAATGCTCACGTCATGACTCATAATGCCCACGTCATGACTCATAATGCCCACGTCATGACTCATAATGTCCACGTCATGACTCATAATGCCCACGTCATGACTCATAATGCCCACGTCATGACTCATAATGCCCACGTCATGACTCATAATGCCCACGTCATGACTCTTAATGCCCACGTCATGACTCATAATGCCCACGTCATGACTCATAATGCCCACGTCATGACTCATAATGCCCACGTCATGACTCATAATGCCCACGTCATGACTCATAATGCCCACGTCATGACTCATAATGCCCACGTCATGACTCATAATGCCCACGTCATGACTCATAATGCTCACGTCATGACTTATAATGCCCACGTCATGACTCATAATGCCCACGTCATGACTCATAATGCCCACGTCATGACTCATAATGCCCACGTCATGACTCATAATGCCCACGTCATGACTCATAATGCTCACGTCATGACTTATAATGCCCATGTCATGACTCATAATGCCCACGTCATGACTCATAATGCCCACGTCATGACTCATGATGCCCACGTCATGACTTATAATGCTCACGTCATGACTCATAATGCCCACGTCATGACTCATAATGCCCACGTCATGACTCATAATGCCCACGTCTTGACTCATAATGCCCACGTCATGACTCTTAATGCCCACGTCATGACTCATAATGCCCACGTCATGACTCATAATGCCCACGTCATGACTCATAATGCCCACGTCATGACTCATAATGCCCACGTCATGACTCATAATGCCCACGTCATGACTCATAATGCCCACGTCATGACTCATAATGCTCACGTCATGACTTTTAATGCCCACGTCATGACTCATAATGCCCACTTCATGACTCATAATGCCCACGTCATGACTCATAATGCCCACGTCATGACTCATAATGCCCACGTCATGACTCATAATGCTCACGTCATGACTCATAATGCTCACGTCATGACTCATAATGCCCACGTCATGACTCATAAGGCCCACGTCATGAATCATAATGCCCACGTCATGACTCATAATGCTCACGTCATGACTCATAATGCCCACGTCATGACTCATAATGCCCACGTCATGACTCATAATGTCCACGTCATGACTCATAATGCCCACGTCATGACTCATAATGCCCACGTCATGACTCTTAATGCCCACGTCATGACTCATAATGCCCACGTCATGACTCCTAATGCCCACGTCATGACTCATAATGCCCACGTCATGACTCATAATGCCCACGTCATGACTTATAGATGATAGATATCGTGATGATTGTATCTGAAGTACAAATATACAAAGTTGAATTACTGAAATTGAGATAACGATTTCTGGGGACATAAATATCAACATTATTAGTTTGAATCCAGTTTCAGGATTGTGATGTCCTTCAACTGAACCAATCAATTGTTGATAGCTTGGAGTCGGGTCGAGTAGAACATATGTTTTGAGTAGGTAGTCTTGATAGGACACTTTTATGTTCGGAAAATTCCGTAATTCCGAGCGTTTCGGAGCCTGCGTGACGTCAGTTGGATTCTGACTACTGGCCGAGTGTGGCTATTAAAATGCCATTCAGGGCTGACATTTTAATCTCGTATTTCAAAGAATTATCTAGCAAAAAATGTTCACAAAAATCACTGCCAGACTTCGAAATGGTTCCTCAAGCACCAACAATCTGTCCAAATCATGTCGATCTCTTTTAGTCTATAATTTCCTCTAAAATGAATTATGGTCGACTCATAGATTTGTTTCTTCTCTTGATTGACCTTTTCTGGTTAATTTCCAGCCATATTTCTATTCAGTTGTGCTTTCTGATACAATTGACGACTCGCAGTCTCCGCCCCCTTGACGTCACGAATCATACCAACCAATCAACTGGGCTGTCAGAACTGTAGTGAAATTCAAATATCCAATCGGGGTATTTTGAAATGACCACACATTATATAGATCCAACTGGCGGACTGGTGAAGCCACGCCTATTTCGAGTCGTCAATTATCTTCTATGAGTTACCACAAGATGACCTTTGACCTATCGTGGCAGAACGACGCCATCTGCGTAGCTGTGCCACAAGAAACTCAACACGTGGCATTGCAGCCAACTTCTAATAACGAAAGTTTTAAAAACTAATTTCACTCCACCGTCTTCTCGATACACCAAACAACTCATCCCACTTTCAAGTCGGCGATATTTCCAATTAAATCCAATTCAAGGATTTCATAATCATAGAAATAAGGCTGGAAAAACATTTTATTCGTTTTTGATATGCTTGTATTCACAAAAGAAGGTTCAGCAAAAACTTGAGTGATTGTAGAGAAGCTCGCCACATATTTGAACATTAGAGAGTCCATGGGAGTCGATTTAGCGGAATATCATTTTTTTTAGGATAACTTTCGAACGGTATGAGATATCAAAATTCTAATACGCGAGAAACACAGATAATTATAATAGCTTCAAGATGGTATAAGTGATGACTCTTCAAAGCATGTCGCATAACTGTCAAGCGTTTACAGCTGAAAATTGTGTCTTTTAAGCTGTATACGCTTGACAGTTCAAGCAACATGACTTGAATAGTTATAAATTATATCATTTCGAAGCTATCTTCAAAAAACGATACTAAAATCGATAATGAAACGATTATAAATAATCAATAATCAAAATGTTTAATAAAACGATCCTATCTTTCATTCTTAGCCTTAATTGGGGAACAATGATTTTTTATCAAGTTTCGATGTTATTAAAAAAAAAAAAAAATGCGAAGCTATTATAACTATCTGTGTTTCTTGCGTACTACAATTTTGATATCTCATACCGTTCAAAATTTATCACCAAAAAAATTCTTTTTCGCTAAATCGACTCCCATGGACTCTTAAGGGGACATTAAAATCCCCCTATACCTACAATATTGGATGTGCACTTTCACTGTGCCTCTTTCTCATAATCTATGTAAGTTACATACAACCTTTTTACACATGCACTGGAAAAAAGTTCACCAAAATTTCTTGTATTCTCACTTTTTTTAATGTCTAAAAACGACCACATTTTAGGCATACAAGAATAATTGTTACATCCAATGTTATTTGATAAAGGGACAACAAAATCTGTACACAAGTATGGCGTACTTACATGTACATGTGGTGGGAATTTGGAGTGATTATCTTTCACAGTTTCAGAGATTCAAGTGCTGGCGATAGAAAAAATAGTATTTTGAAATAACTGCATTTGAAAAGATTAACACAGAGATTAATCGTACTGAAATAATGATGAATGGGTCGGTCTACAAAGTGCTGAGTGAAAGAAATAATATAATCAGAACCACTTCGAATGATCCGGTCATTCTTGCAGCATCCAATTTATAAAACATTACATTATGAATCTGAAGAAAAAATCCAAATTTCAAAAGAATAGCTGTTATTGTCCCCTCAATGCTTTGAAATATGTAGCTCTGTTTTTTCGTGAACCTCTACCTTAGACATCATCAACTTCGGTCAACAGGAAAAGTAACAACAAAATGCGCTCACATCCCAATATTTGTCGACGTTAGGTTACGAATAAAACATCAACAATGTCATATTTTCAGGAAACGTAATTGTTGAGATTTGCTCGCACTTCATTTTGCAGCTTATCATAAGTTCCACTGATTACCACTAGCTATGACTATCAAAAAGTAACGGGATAAGCAACATGGCGTAAGTCCTATCCTTTTAACATTAGGCCGTTTTCACCATGATGGAATCAGCGCGCTTTCGTGTACATTTCTGAGATTCGCAATTTCAAATCAAATCGTACGTATTAGGCTCGTATTTCAATATATAGTACATAGTTGTACAATTGCATTGATTTTAATCTTTCTCGTAGATGATGAGTAATTATCCAGTTATCAAATGGTAAATATAGCAGTAGGGCTCTTGACTATGGGACTAAATGCTTTTACAGACGTATTTTTAATTTAGATTGGCTTATTCAAATGGAATTTATCCCAATATTGTTTGATGCAGTTGGAAAGAGCTGGATTCACAGATTGCATTACATCTATTACTTTTATAGATCAAGATACAATAATACCAGCAAATCATCATAACATTTGTGAGGCGGCATCCCTTTGATCTACGCATGGTGCGAAAGGGAAGCGCCATGTTGCTTATCCCGTTACGTTATTGAGTCATAGCCTCTAGTAGCGTATCTGCAACTGATTTTGTTTACTCCACAGTCTCTTGGAAGCTCAACTAATATCCAGATGGCAGTGAACTATGACATCTTGATGATCAAACCACAGCCTTCTTCATTCAAATCATTCATTTCTCATACTGCCCTTTCACTAGGGCTATTTTGGCAGGTTCGCGCATATTTGTTCGCGCAGGCAATAATGACGTCATGGTCTGGTATGTACTGCACCCTGGTATCTAAAGTTTCAACTTCGAACAATGTCATTCAGTCACAATTTTTCAATTTCTTGCTACGTTATTGAGGTTATGTTATATCTTCATTTTGGTTATGGCCTATAGACTTACCCAGGTTCAGACTTGAACGATATTTATGTTAAGCCAAGCAATGAACATCATTCAAGAACTTGTCCCGGTGATATTCCGGTTCCATTATATTATTGAATAAAATCTTTCATATAATTGTCATAAAAAAAGTTGGTGAACTCGAAGTCACGGCCTAATGGAATACGTGCGTAATTTAAATTCTCGTACGAAAATTCCCAAAGTTGTTCGTATCTTCGCAGACATAACATGTCATACAGAGTGATATGCATGAACATCTTTGGAAAGTGACGTCATGGTCTGGAAACAACGGCACCATCGGCGATTTTATGAACTAAAATAATTGGACATCGGTTAACATGGGAAGCATACCCCGAGTGAAAGGGCAGTATCAGAGAAGAATGATCTGTATGAAGAAGGCTGTGGATCAAACACTCACATTCTACTTCCGGTATCACTGTATTTGAACATCTTAGCACGAACACAAAATCCAATTTCACGTTGGTATAAGTGTTCATTATATTGGTACATGACCTATCACTCTCTTGAATTTTTTTTTTTTTAATAACATCGAAACTTGATACAAAATCACTGTTCCCCAATTAAGGCTAAGGATGAAAAGTAGGATCGTTTGGACGGGGCACCACAAGGGCGATCTTACCACCCCATTTTGATTATTTAAAACCAATGAACTTCAACAAACTCTCTTGAATACTAGTATATACCGGAGCCATGTGTATATACGAACCATACTATAATTAGGAATTTTATTATTTTGTTTTTGGTTACGAGATATGCCAAGCTAGCAGTTATAATGGCAATGCCATTAGCTCTAAGGGATGTGATTAATCAACCCTTATTGCCTCAAGTTCAACGTGATAACCCATAATTAACTCCATTGTCAGCAAATATTGGATTAATTGGTGATGAATCAAACACGTGTCAATTAAACGGTGTATTAAGAGAATGGGTATTGCGTCATCAATCGCGTACATTATACTGTGCGTGACAACGGATTCTTTATTACGCATTGCTGATTAATTTTCAAATTTGGAACGCGTACACTGAAAAAACAAACAATCAAATAACATCGAAAACGTGACAAAAAGCCATTGTTTTCAAATGAATGAAGAACGTTTAGGGGGTCTTATGCAAGATTTCCCCTCCCACAGGAGAGTAAAAAAAGAAAGAAAGTTCAGGATCGTTTGAACGGAGACCCGTTTGAAGAAGGGTGATCTTATCACCTCAAACAAATATAGCATTAGATTAAAAATCAAAAATCCCATCTTCCATCCACAGCCTCAATTGGGGAACAATGATTTTGTATCAAGTTTCGATGTTATTAAAGAAAAAAAAAATTATTGAATGACGAATAAAAAAATAAATATACATAATAAGTAAACACACTCAATGAATGTCTTTGAAATTCAAGACACATCGTTCGTGATGCTATTTCAATGTTTTGTAATATTTGCGTATGCAATCTCATTGAAAAGTTTCAACAAAAAGAGTTCTGTTTTACTTTTTTGACCTGTGTAACCTGTGTGACCTGTTTGACCTGTGTGACCTGTTTGACCTGTTTGATTTGTAAAGCGCGAACAGAAAAACAAACGCACAGAACACATTGTTCGAGGTCCGCTTCGCTCATTCTATTGATAGTTCTATAAAAATGCTATTATTTGAATACTCCTCCAGAATTACACAGAAATTCAGGTAGGCCTACAGAGTTTTTTGGTCATCTAGCTCCTGGGCATGTGAATCACAACAAAATAATACAAAATTAATATCAGTAGGCCCATTTATGCTCGAGGAACCATTTCGAAGTTTTTCAGTGATTTTTCAAAAAGTTTTTTGATATATAATTCCTTAAAATATGAGATTGGAATGTCGGGTTCGATTCGAATATTCAGAAACCGTCTAGATATCTACAACTAACTATCGTGCATCAACGTTTACATTGATTTTATTCCTTCAATCATCATTAGAGTCACAATTTAGTATGTTATCGTTCATCTTTTCAATTTTCATTCCATTTTTATATCATTTCAAGATTTAGTCACAACATTTTGTTTGATCATATTTTCTCATGTATCTCATATTGATTGTTATCCTGCACACTTTGGAGTCTGGGTCCAATCAAGGTTTGTATATTGTATTATATTGATGTCTTCATTTAAACGGTTTGAGAGATGGAAAGTCTAATTTCAATTAAACAATTTGATTGTTCTCTCTAAACAAACTACTTTATATTCGAATAATTTCAGAACGATTATTTCTGAAAAGGATTGAATTTCAAGAATGTATGTGAACCTCATGAAATACCTTCATTAGTCTCATAAATGAAGTGAAAGATTTCAAAAGTAATCAGATAAAGGAAAAAAAATGATAACTTGTGGATTTGGATTCCTTCTTAGCTCAAAATCGGCATTTTTCACCAAATATAAATCTTTATTGATATCTCTGCCCATGTACATCGGGTTGCCTATCGACACAGAATAAGAAACAAATTAAAATTCAGAAAGGATAATAGGAACATGCAAATACAATTTTGAAGATGAAGTTAATGTAAGACTGAAATATTGAAGCTAATTTTGACTATATAAATGATTTCTAAGAATAATAATTCCATTCACAACTTCCGAGCACATTTTCTCACTTTCTGGAAACATATTCTCGTGTAAAACATCAAGGCACTAATATGAAGTTGAAAACACAGTATTTTCATGATACCCCATGAGAGGCTATCTCGAATGTTCGGATGTTGATCCTAGATGTCTCGAGAACAGGATTCAATTCAGGATATTATGACGTTTAAAGAGAATATCTTCAACCACACTGGATTCGGTCGACTCACAAACATGTGAAAGTAACAGAAAGACTTCCTTGATAACTTCAAGACCGTAAGATTAAAACTAATTTTAATTATTCCGTATAATTTTCACAGGTCTAACTGCTAATAAAACATAATTCATTAGCAGCTAAATCTGTGAAAATAGTAAGTTCAAGAGTGAATACTTTTTTTTTTTTTTCTAATAACATCGAAACTTGATACAAAATCATCGTTCCCCAATTAAGGCTATGGATGAAAGATAGGATCGTTTGGACGGGGCACCACAAGGGCGATCTTACCAACCCAAATAATTATGATGAGAATTTTGAGAAGACTTGTGAATATTGTTTCAAAATTACAATATTTAAAACCGTACTAAAGTGATCACCAAAACTGATATTCCCCCAAATCAACACCCCTTATCGATCAACAAATTCTCTCTCGTCTTTGACGTTCGATCACGACAAGTTATTACAGATAATCACATACATTGACTTAATTGAACCACAATACATCCACTTGACATGTGAGCCATGTATGGTTGTCCATCACCCCCCCCCCCTCCACCCCCCCCCCCCTCCCAACACAAGGTGCGAGACTCGCTCGACGTCATCAATCGCCGTGCTCTGCCAACAGGAAAATTACTCTGCCAAAACTACTACCCCATTTACGTTCCTTCGGAGCTTGTATCACTTTCTACATCCGGGGGTTGAAAATCACATCTTCCTGCTCTTTCTTTATACACCGTCACAGGATTTTTGTCTTTGCTGGAGAGACTGGGTCAAAGTGGGTCAGAGAGGTTGATTCAATTTAGAACAGGTTGGAGACGGGACAAAGTGGGGAGATTTTTTTTTTCAGTTTCCTCCATTTGATGTGATTTTTGTTGTTGTTGAAAAAGTAACAATTTCGATTTTTCTTTGTTTTCTGTTATTGTTTGTCCTGAGAAAGTGAACCGAATTTCATATTACAACGTAAGGAGTGTTGCACAGAAGGAATGAGATGAAAGGGTGTTTGATAAAGTTTCTGTGTGCCGCATCGACTCGAGTCACGTATTTATTTGTTTGTTTTCGAATAAATACCTTCAAAGCACAGCAGATATTGTTTCCTCATCGTGAAGAGAATATCGACTTCAAACACTTATTGTATTCTTGTTTGTCTTATTCATATATATATATATATATATATATATATATATATATATATATATATATATATATATATATATATATATATATATATATATACACCCTGAGATCCAAACCATTACATCACTGCCATCTTATTTTTCATTAATAATTTCCATGATAATGAAGATGACTTTGTTTTAATCGTTTACAATTGAGTGATGTCACCTGTAGCTTGGATTTAATTGGTATCCTGATAGTTTTGAATGATTTACAAAAATTACATTACATATTTTTTTACATCAAAACGGCTGATCTAATTTGAGTGAAAGTTCGGTACAATGTGTATGTATCATTATTAGATTAAAATTCCCTGAATTTTAATTCTCTCGAATGAAATATTTGTCATGAATTTTTATCTCCAGGTTATTCTTATGAGATTTTTGAAAACTTTGAAATGAGTTTTCTCAGAAGTGGTTTAACCGATCACGCCTCAAAACTATACTGCATCGAGTTAGATAATGATACTTGTGTGTGTCAAGTTTCAACTGATTCTAAATTTTCGTCTGACCTGTGGAGCGCAAACAAAAAAAAAAGAAAGGAAAAAAAGTACGTTTTTTCGGGTATGGTGAAATTGAGTCTTCACTTCGCTCATCCAATCAATAATATGATAAGATATTATTATAAATCATCATTTATAAAAACTTCTCAGAAGAATATGAAGAATATCTGAATCATAGCTATAGACTATAACAAAAGGCTCTGGGTAGTGTGTGGTCCCCACATATATCAATAACTATGGTAAAAGACCATTAAAGATATCGGTTCCAACCTCATTCAACGTCATGCCTGTAAATATACGTAATTTGACAATAATGGACAAATTGAAGCGCAGTGTTAGGCGATGGTTGATTACGTTAGACTAGATTATTTCGTTATTTAAATATTATTTTGTAACTTTTCTGATATTTGTTTGTAAGTTCCTTATTTCTTTCAGTTAACTCGAGAAGATTCGAGTTGATGTGTATAAGTACTGCTATACAAATATTAATTATCTGTTCAATTTACCTGCAGACAAGATGTATTCAGCATCTTTGCGGGGTATATATATATTTTTTTAATAACATCGAAACTTGATACAAAATCATTGTTATTGTATAACAAAAAAAATAGGATATTGCCAATATACATGTATCTTTTGTGATCTTGATAAACCAATAAAAAATATATATATTATTATTAATATTATTATTATTGTGTATGAGATGGGTGATCTTACTGATTGTGTTGTGTCTTTTGACTCGTGCCTTCCATTCGAATTTTCTCCCGACACTTGCTCTTGCACTATCATTACCGGTAGGCCTACTAGCATCATTTGTATCACTCAATATAGATATGGATACGGGTGAGAGAGAGAGAGGTCAAATTGTTCAGCCATACCGTTACTTACCTGTGACCTGATGCTTATAAAACAAATAGTTCGAATTCCAAAAATGTGGAAATTGAATTATTCCATTTTAGAGATTTCATTTTTATAATCATTATAATTCTTCGAAGAATGTCATTTCGATGAGAACAGGAGTTTATATCAATCCAATCGAATGCGTGTGCGATCGAATCACATCTTCAGTGTATTCGTAACTAAAATGAATTATTTTCCCTGTGTTGTAATATTTCTCACAGATATTTTCTCTCCAACACGTTCCTATGTCGAATGAATTCCATCAGTTGTATTGATATCACTCGATCTTAATTATTGTGATCTGAATGAAAATGCTCTCATTGAACCCAGAAGTTCTCAGTTGGTCCCAACAGTGGCGTTCCACTCGACTTCGCTCATGAGTAACAAATTGAGTAGCACTATTTTGATAAATCCACAAGTGGTCATGGTTCTAATGAAAACCCGGCACCTCCACCATTATTTCTAGGCTACACATTCATCAAATTTCGTTAATATATAGTTCATAATTATGTATTTTAAATATTGATGTTCTTTCCTTCCATCATACTGGGACGAGTGGCCGAGTGGTTGATACACTGAACCGTCATTCAGGAGACCGAGGTTCGATTCTCGTGATATTGCTGAAAACATCGAGAGTTTGAAATGATCAGAGTGATGATCATGTGAGTGATGTCCAACGTAGCTGAATTTTCAATTTGTTGTGTGATTTTTATTATAGTTTCCGAAGTGAATTCGTCGTTGAATTTGTTAATAGGTGAATTTTGTGGCTATTTCTTATTTTATTTCTTATTTATTTCTTATTTATTTATTTATTTTTTTTTTTAAATTTTTTTTTTGTTGGCTTATTTTTGTGGCTAATTTGTGGATATATTTTCTGATATAATTTCCTCTATTTATCCACCGTACGGAATGTGAATGCTCCAATACTTACTATGAGAGTAATGAGCGCTGAGTACAGGTACACATACATCGCAGTATTGATGTGGAAATGGGGAGCCCAGCGTCCTTCATCATGTAGTATATATGTCGCTTTCTATAACTCTTCACCTGTCAGTTTAATTGTCTATTTGTTTGAGGACAGATGATTGTTTTGATAAATTTTGTAGACAACTTGGAAGATCTCCACTCAATTAGATACTTAAACTCCACATATGTTAGATTATGTTGGATATTTGTATTTCATATATTTAGTTATTTTGATTTTCAATTCTTTTGCTATTATTATTTTTTCTTCACTGATCTGAATTATGGCTTATAATTTATATCATCATACAGGTAGTGAGGCACAGGTTGTTACGGGGATCCTACTTTATTCTCACTACCTGTATACAGTTTATTACACAGTATAAAAAACAATAATGAATGAATAATAAATGAATGGTACTCTCTATGTGTTCCTCTATATGGCGTAATATAGTTTATAACACATTTCTGATTTGAGTGGCTCAAAGCCTTAGATTTTCGTTTGTTTAATTACAGAGTTAGTTACCTTCCATTGATTCATCAAAATTCTTTTGATTATTCTATTCATTGATTAACGATTCTTCATAAATTATGGCAGCC
>OZ023329.1:8353195-8355695 GCA_964007535.1 Brachyptera risi
GACGGTATGGAAATAATAACGGAAACTTGTGCATGCCAAGTATCAATCACAACAAGTCAACAGAAGTCAACAAAAGTCAACAAAAGTCAACAAAAGTCAACAAAAGTCAACAAAAGTATAAAAGTCAACAAAAGTCAACAAAAGTCAACAAAAGTCAACAAAAGTCAACAAAAGTCAACAAAAGTATCAAAGTCAACAAGTGTATGAACAAGTCATCATTGTTTGACCTGTGGAGCGCGAACAGAGAAACAAAAAAAAACACACAGGAAATATGATTTTTTTCGAGTAGGCCTTCAGTGAAATTGAGTATTCGCTTCGTTCATCCAATGATGAGTGAATTTAAGGGCAAGAAGACGTTGAATCAGCGTATCTTATCGCGTGCCAAGATCCATGGGCAGATTCTATCAACATTCTGTACAGATAAAACCATATAGCTAGCTCATCTGTGTAACGAGGAAAACGCGTTATGTGTTGCCGCGTTCTTGAATGAGCTAGAACATATTATCAACATATCTTTGAATTGGTTATATATATATATATATATATATATATATATATATATATATATATATATATATATATATATATATACACATTGAGCATCAAACAATTACGTCACTGTCCTCCTATTTCCTCAATAATTTCCAAAATGGCAAAGAATGATTTTGTTTTAATCATTTCCAATTGATTGGTGACACCTGTTGCTTGGATTTATATGGTATCTTGATAGTTTTGAGTGATTTGAAAAAAATACAATATGTTCTTTCTCACATCAAAATGGCTGATCTGATTTGAGTGAAAGTTCGGAATAATGTTTATCGTTATTGTTTTTTCTTTGTTTTTTTAATAACATAGAAACTTGATACAAAATCATTGTTTCCCAATTGAGTCTATGCATGGAAGGTAGGATCGTTTGGACGGAGCACCACAAGGGCGATCTTACCACCCCATTTTGATTATTCAAAACCAATGAACTTCAACACCAGGACTGCGCTGTTGGTGACCATAACTTTCCGCCGCAGATAAAAGTCTTTCAGTTTCCGAAAGTCCGGAACACATTATAGGTAGGAACCGTTTCTGTGATTTATATCCGGACATTACTGGCATTGGTATCAAGAATGATAGGAAATATTGTATTGAATTACCCTGAATTTTCTCGAAGTAAATATTTTTCAAGATTTTTTTCTTCTGGTTATTCTCGTGGGATTTCTGATAACTTTGAAATGAGGCTTCTCATAAGTGGTCGAAACCGATTACGCCTTAAAACTATACAGTATCGAATTAGATGAATACCCTTGTTTATGCCAAGTTTCAACTTGATTTTCAGCTCCGTTCAACCCGTGGAGCGCGGAAAAATGTACTTCTTTTCGAGTATGTTGAAATTGAGTCTTCGCTTCGCTCATCCTGAAAATGGGATGAAAACTGAATTGATATTTTGAAACCCAAGGTCGCATGATAGCACGGCGCGAATGTCACAGATATCTCTATTCATATCTATACAGTCCGATGTGTAGTCAATACCAAAAGAAGGGAAACTCTTTTAGAATTGGTCTTAAGAAATTACTTTTAGATGAATGTTATTATAGTATAAAAAAAGTCTTTGGATGACACGTGAGCTATTTTTTAAACTATGTATTGGTATAGATTTTGAACTTATATGTGTGTAAATATGTATGTATTGTAATGTATATTCGGTATCTTGTAATATGTGTATATGTGTTTTTTTCCATTGCCGTGTTAAATATCATTTAATGATCAATAATGACAATAAAGAAATAATAATAATTCACAGGAATAAAAGTGTACATGAAGAGTACACAATGTTTATATTACATGGACGTGATCATACTTGGGATTATACACGGGAATGAATCAGTCGAGTGCTGGAACATCTCTGACACGTCTGGTTTACTTCTCTGGAATTGTGTTCGGGAACAAACAGCAAACAAACTACAAAACCGGATTACGTAAACAATTCCTCTACATTTTAAAAGTAATGGAGATGAAATATAATTATATTTGATGTTGAACAATGTTATAAATATGATTTATATTATTGTTCTTACTTTCCTTGTACTTCATTATTCGACGCCTGTATAGTTTAGTTGGGCACAGCAGAAATATAAACTCTTCTAGGATTCTGAATTTCATTAGACGGAGATAGCGAGAAGAGGACAAAGAAAGACAAGGTGAAGATGAAAAAATGAATCAGAGAAATTATGCCTTAGAATGTGGTAATGACATCCAGGACTGATAACTGGAATATAGATAGTTTCGATGATAACTTCTATTGTACCCTATATATAGTTTTATATATATATATATATATATATATATATATATATATATATATATATATATATATTTATATATATATATATATATATATATATATATATATATATATATATATATGTATATAAATATATATATATATATATAATGAATATATATATACATATATATATTGATATGAATATATATATATATATATATATAT
>OZ023329.1:8360695-8385695 GCA_964007535.1 Brachyptera risi
GAACCTTTTTGAGAAAATGTATCTCAAAGTTTCCAAAAATCCCATAAGAATAACCCAGAGGAAAAGATTCGTGAAAAATATTTCTTTCGAAAAACTTCAAATTTTCAGGGAATTTCCATATATTAATTATACACATTATTCCAAACTCTCAGTCTAATAGGATCGGCTGTTTCGATGTAAAAAAATATATAATCTTGTTTTTTGAAATCACTCAAAGCTATTAAGATACCATTTAATCCAGCATCAGGTGTGACCATTTAATAGAAAAAGATTCAAACAAAGCCTTCTTCATCATCATGGAAATGAATTGAGGAATAGCAGGGTAGTGACGTAATGGTTTGGATCTCAAGGTGGATATATATATAATAACCAATCCAAAGATAAGTTGATATGTTCCAGCTCATCCATCAACGCGGCAACACATAACGCGTTTGCCTAGTATTATATAATAGTATAAGAATATTAAATATGAATATATGTATCGTTATAGAGACTGGCAATGGTTGCCATACTTGGCACACAGGAGAGATGAACAACTCTATTTGTCAGCTGTTCACGTCACGTGATTGACCTCTGGGATCCAGCTTGATTAGGCCTATCCATATCAAATACAATTCAATGACAGAAATTATTTATATGAAATGATTATAAACATGAAAATTCACAAATGGCTATTGATTATGTTCGATATCTCATTGAGTTACAAGTGAAAATATGAATCGACTAGATTTATTTTCAACGATTGAACGATTATTGCCGTAGAGATGATTTCAGTCAGTGAGTCATTATCAGCGATAATGTGTATCAGCCTGAGTATATAGGCTATACATAAATACAAGTCTACTAGACTGGAGATTCACTTGGCTTTAATATAAAAATATTGTAATATCTGCCTACTATCACAGATCTTTATGTATATGTCTGGACATGAAATTCAACGAGCTAGGATAGAATATGGATATAATGAATAGGATCAATGGATAGAATAATCAAAAAAATGATAATAGATCACGAAAAAGTAACCAATTATAAAATAACAAATTTGAACCTGAAGCTGTGACGTACTGAGGTGAGAAATGTCAAATGTCTTATGAACTATAATAATCCATGTAGAGGTCTAAATAAAAAAAAAATAGAAAAAGAGGGGGGATGAATGAGAATTTATTAATTGATTTGAATGATTCATATTATAATCAGGACAATCAATTCAGATACCATTATCATTTCAAGTTTTCAATATTTTCTTTTCTATCAACTGAAAGCAATAATATTGAGATTGGAGTATGTGGCAATCAACCCGTTGCACGACTGATGTAGCGGCGACATGGAAAGTGAATTCCAGCTACAAGCTCACATGGCTACTCGGGTCGCGGGGGGCCGAGGCATGACAGAGCAACTCTTACGAGTCTACGTCACTGTGGAGTGAAATGCAATGTCACCCCCCCCCCTCCCCCCTCCCCACCCGCCATCCACCACCCTCCCACGGGGGGCACATAGGAGATGATTGGAGTGTCCAATAGGCTAGAGGCGCAATTCAAAAGTGTCAGAGTTGGTCTGGTTAAAACGATTTGAAGTTTTCTTTATTATTGTTGTCAAGAATTTCTCTTCATGAAATATCTGGCAACGGGCCAAAAAAATCAATGGAAACGAGAAAAGGGATACGTGAAACAGAATACTGGTAATGATGTTATTTCATGTAATACAATTTTATAAGATTTGTCATATCAGAAAAAAAATGAGAAATAAAAACCATTATCTTGTCAAAACCAGATATTGGTAGTATGGCCAACGGATAAACAGAAGAAAGAACATTTCAGTGAATATAAATTTCGGATTACAGATATTCCTGGAGGGCTGATACATTCCAAACTGAGGAGAGATCAATTCTCCGAATCCTTTATCCCATATTCTATATTCACGATATGGGATCTTCAGCTCGAGTGTGTCGTTCTGAATACTGGGAAAACGCCATATATGCGTTGTTGGACGAGCGGAAAGTAATAGTATGTCGACTTTTTTGCCAAACTTTTGCCTATATTCGCCAATTGGGTGACATTCAAGTTATAAATGGGTAAAAACTGCTTAGAGTGGTGCCAATTCAGCACACTTTATGTTTTTTTCTTCAGAATGACTGACTCGATCAATCTGAAAATTTCCATAAATGTGTATCAGAATTTAATTCAATTTCACACAAAATTTCATTTTTTTCGAAAATGAAAATATTTTTATTTTTTTCCGCTGTGTTATTCTAATCTAATGGGTATTTTCGAAATTTCGAGAATTCATTAAAAAAGTTATCACCTGATAATACCACAAAACTATACAGATCTAAGCTAGATGAGGAACCACAATGAAAAAAAGTTTGAAGTTGATAGCTGTAGCCGTTTGACCTGTGGAGAACCGACAAAAAAACATAAAAACGAACACCAATTTTTTTCAGTATGTCAAATTGAATCCTCGCTAAAGCTCGTCTGAAAATAAAGGATGACTTAAATCCCCCACCGATGCATGATTTATAAAAATACCATGACTGTTATGTTCGAACATCTACTTCACTCTATCTATGAAACATACATTCAGAAAATAAAGACGGATTCTATCCATCTTTCGTAATGACCAAATGAACTTCTTGGAAATAGATTGTTGTCTCGCGTATCCAGATGTTCATACAGATAGACTATAAGGAGGTTTTTTCAATTACATTACATGATTTATGTAATGATGGAATAATGATGGAATAATGATTTATGTAATCATGAAATAATGATGGAATAATGATTTATGTAATGATGGAATGATGATGGAATAATGATTTATGTAATGGTGGAATAATGATGGAATAATGATGGAATAATGATGGAATAATGGTGGAATAATGATGGAATAATGATTCATGTAATGATGGAATAATGATGGAATAATGATGGAATAATGATGGAATAATGATGGAATAATGATCTATGTAATGATGGAATAATGATTCATGTAATGATGGAATAATGATAGAATAATGATGAATGAATGATTCATGAATGATTCATGAACGAAGCTGAACATTACCAGGTTGTCGTATCATCACTGGGAGGATTCACTCAATATGATCTCACATAATTAGAAATACTTTCTCTGAAATCATAGAATGGATTAGTAGAGAAGTTATGGTGGAAGTGCCCGATTTGATGGAAGTGCCCAATTTTGATGGAAATGCCTGATTTTGGTGGGAGTGCCCGATTTGGTGGAAGTGCCCGATTTGGTGGAAGTGCCCTATTTTGGTGGGAGTGCCCTATTTTGGTGGAAGTGCCCTATTTTTATGGAAGTGCTAGATTTTGGTGGAAGTGTCCTATTTTGGTGGAAGTGCCCTATTTTGGTGGAAGTGCCCTATTTTGGTGGAAGTGCCCGATTTTGGTGGAAGTGTTCTATTTTGATGGGAGTGTCCCATTTTGGTGGAAGTGCCCTATTTTGATGGAAGGCCAGATTTTGGAGGATGTGTCTTATTTTGGTGGGAGTGTCCCATATTGGTGGAAGTGCCCGATTTTGGTGGAAGTGTCCGATTTAGTGGAAGGGCCGTGTTTTTAGTGTATTTTCCACCACCATAGACGAAATATATTACTAGAAATACGTAGCATTTGCATTCTGAGATGAGCGAGATATTTATAAAGGATGCATCTCTTTATATATATATATATTGTTTTTGCCGCGAAAAGTTACTATATTCCAGTATAGCTGGAGTGTAATCTTCGCTACGCTCATCTAATAACCTGTGAACAACACGAGTTGTCCTCTGAACCAACCCGAATAATTACTCCATTTCAGAGAGCTTACTCGATAGATTTATCAACAAACTTAGGCATGGATCTAGACTCCAATTCTTAGAGCAGGGGGCGGCTATTTCCACATTTTGCATTACTTTATTGAAATCATACAATATAACAAAATCACTTATTCACGTGAGATTGTAATAACAATCTCACGTGAATCATCACATATTCTTCACAGCCATCTCTTCAACGTTTCTTAATCAACTTGAAATCAAATTCTGAATTTTTTGTTTAATTGTTTCTAACCAAGTTTCTGATTGTATTACCATATGTGTAATATGAACAGGGCAGTTGAAAGAAACGATGGCTGGAAGGAATTGAACAGTACGTAAACTTATCAAAGCGAGTTATATTGGAAGAGGAGACCATATATTTGAGATGGAGTGTTCAAAAGGACGAATAAATGTTGGATATTACTCTTTCATCAACCTCACAATTAGAGAGAGGAACAAACTGAGGAGAACAGTATTTGAAAGGAGAGAGTATCGAATAAAATGTTCAGAAATAGAATCCAGGATGAATAGAGTTGAATAGAATAGCGCTGTTCATTGTTTTCTGTTGAGTCTACATGTTATATTCACCAGGAAAACGCTATATACGCGTTGTTAGACGAGCGGAAAGTAATATTATGTCGACTTCTTTGCCAAACTTCTGCCTAAATTCACCAATTGAGTTACATTTAAGTTATAAATGGGTGAAAATGACTTCGAGTGGTACCAATTTACCACATTTTATATGTTTTCTTAAAAATGTTAATCCAATCAAGCTGAGAATATCCAGAAATATGTATCAAGATGTAATTCAACTTCACACAGAATTTCGATTTTTGAAAATACATTTTCTTTTTTTCCCGCCGTGTTATTCTAATGGGTATTTTCGAAATTTCTAAAATGCATAAAAAAAAAGTTATCATCCGATAATGCCACAAAACTATACAGATCTAAGTTAGATGAGGAACCATCATATGAGGGAGTTTCAAGTTAATATCTGTAGCCATTTGCCCTGTTGAGAACCGACAAAAAAACATATGAAAAATAAAAAATAAAAACATAAAAACGAACACCAATTTTTATCAGCATGTTGAATTGAATCCTCACTGAAGCTCGTGCGACAATATCTTGAGTGTTTTCTTTTTTTATATAAGAATAAATTGAATTTGTATCTTATGTGAATGTACGTCCTACGTAGTGAAGGCCATCACCACCGCATCATACTGTATGCATTTGTGATTCATATTGAATAAATGAATGAATAAATAATTGTATCACTCATTTTTACTTTCGACAATTATAATTCAGAATGTATAGTAAGCTGAACCTTATGGTCAGTCATCGTGAAGATGGACAGACATCATGGATGAATATCTCTCTCTCCGCCATACACATATGGGAGGGAAGTATACAGACTGACAATATAGGAAATTGTCTATTTCTGTTGTTCCGTCCGCTTGTTTGTGACACGTGAGAGAAGAGCAATTGCATATTCACAGCACATCTCGGATCCAATCTCTTCGCATTGACGAAAATCTCTTACTGGTAAGTCTCGAACCCAGACGACACACGCAGTACAAACGTCTCGAACTCAGACAACACAAGACCAGTACAGAAAATGGCGTTGACAGAATTCCTATTGAAATTCCACACTTACAGTGAAAAAGATCCGCGCCTACATGCTTGTTTCACCATGAGATGGAGGCTACGAGCGACCGTCCCCCTATCCCACACCACGAGCGCACATTTGGTTCGATCCTTCATCTCTCGTGTGTAACTCGTATCCACGAGAGATGGAGGCTACGAGCGACCGTCCCCCCTATCCCACACCACTAGCACACGGGTGGTTCGATCCTTCATCTCTCGTGTGTAGCTTGTATCCACGAGAGATGAAGGTTCCGAGCTACCGTCCCCCCTATCCCACACCACCAGCGCACGAGTGGTTCGAGCCTTCATCTCTCGTGTGTAACTTGTATCCATGAGAGATGAAGGTTCCGAGCGACCGTCCCCCCTATCCCACACCACTAGCGCACGGGTGGTTCGAGCCTTCATCTCTCGTGTGTATCTTCGGGTGGTTCGAGCCTTCATCTCTCGTGTGTATCTTGTATCCAAGAGAGATGAAGGTTCCGAGCGACCGTCCCCCCTATCCCACACCACTAGCACAAGGGTGGTTCGAGCCTTCATCTCTCGTGTGTATCTTGTATCCAAGAGAGATGAAGGTTCCGAGCGACCGTCCCCCCTATCCCACACCACTAGCGCACGAGTGGTTCGAGCCTTCATCTCTCGTGTGTAACTTGTATCCACGAGAGATGGAGGTTCCGAGCAACCCTCCCTCCTATCCCACACCACTAGCGCACGGGTGGTTCGAGCCTTCATCTCTCGTGTACAACTTGTATCCGCGAGAGATGAAGGTTCCGAGCGACCGTCCCCCCTATCCCACACCACTAGCGCACGAGTGGTTCGAGCCTTCATCTCTCGTGTGTAACTTGTATCCATGAGAGATGAAGGTTCCGAGCGACCGTCCCCCCTATCCCACACCACTAGCACAAGGGTGGTTCGAGCCATCATCTCTCGTGTGTATCTTGTATCCAAGAGAGATGAAGGTTCCGAGCGACCGTCCCCCCTATCCCACACCACTAGCGCACGGGTGGTTCGAGCCTTCATCTCTCGTGTGTAACTTGTATCCACGAGAGATGAAGATTTCGAGCGACCGTCCCTCCTATCTCACAGGACTAGCGCACGGGTGGTTCGCGCCTTCATCTCTCGTATAACATGTATACGTCACAATGCGTTCTGTTCGGGAGTCTCCGGACGATCGGTTCGGTGGAAACGTGTGCCCGGTGACATGGAGTGTCGACCACACACTCTTGCCGGTCAAACAGGTGCCCAATGGACCGAGGGCGGAATGGGCGAGAGAAGTCGGACCAGTGGCGAATCAAATATCTACTATTCTTGTCGTTTCCAAATCAAATTCAAACCTCCCTATGTTTCAAAAAAAAAAAGAGAAAGATGCATATATATATATATATATATATATATATATATATATATATATATATATATATATATATATATATATTTATATATATATATATATTTATATATATATATATATATATATATATATATATATATATATATATATACATATATATATATATATATATATATATATATATATATATATATATATATATATATATATATATATATGAATATATATCCATATCTTTATGTATATATATACATATATATATATACATATTTATGTACTATATATATATATATATATATATATATATATATAAATATATGTATATATATATATATATATATATTTTTTTTTTTTTTCTTAATATATATATATATATATATATATATATATATATATATATATATATATATATATTTATATATATATGAAGAGAGAGAGAGAGAGAGAGAGAGAGAGTGCGAGATGTTCATATATGAATATATTATTAATTCATTCATATATATATATATATATATATATATATATATATATATATATATATATATATATATATATATATATATATATACACACAGATATATATATATATATATACACATATATATATATATATATATATATATATATATATATATATATATATATATATATATATTTATCCAAATATATGAGATGAGTGTCCCGGTCGAGGAGTATTTTTCATAAAATGAGTAGGCCAATTACGATTGCATCCAGATTGGCTCAATATAGGATCGTCATGAAATATTCAAGAACATGAGTTGAAATAATGTAGGTATTTGTTTTGTAATTTGAATATTGGTTGAGGAGTACAAAATTGCCAACAAGGTCTTCTCTGATTGCCTTCACCAACACCCACAAGATCACACAGATTGCGCAGTAATAAACTCTGGCCATTGCAATAGGCTTCTGTCAAGTGACGTCACTCATTGTTGAAATTGACGGACAACAATGTCCACCATTTGGAATTGACCAATCAGAATATTTGGTAGTCCACAAGTTCGCTGTGTTGCTATGGTAACGATTGTTTGTCATTTGTTACGTGACAGAAGCCTATACCTCATACAACGGTCATGATGTGGCATTTCTTCGTTGTCATAGTGACTAGAGAGGAGTGGAATACGTCACAGCGATGCGGTAAAGGATAGCACAACCCTGGAACTAGATTTTACTGACGAATTTATCTCCCTATATCAGAGGGAATAACCTATAACCTCCATCTCAATTTCAAGAATCGAATTTTTTTTTGTTCCTCCAAAGACAATGAGGCATGACTTGGACATCACCGATTCTGTACAGGAACTTGAACAGAATCGAGTAATGTCCACGTCACGACTCAGAAAAAGGGCTGGGTTCCAGAGGACAAATACATTAGTCACATTTCCGAATTGAAATGATGATTTTCAGTTTTTTTCGAAATGAACAAAATAAATGCCGTCATTATCAGTGGAAATCTAGTTCTAGGATTGTGATGTCCTTTAGAATTGAATCTGTGAAGACGTGACTGTCTCACGAGAATATGAGTGACGTCACATCTGTTCGAACGCTCGGTTCCTGAACGTGAAGGCCTTTAAGGGAGTCATACATTCAACAGTCTTGTAATCACGACAATTATATTGCTCCATACTTGTATATATACAAACAAGAAAGTCGTTTAACAAAACAACAAACACTAATAACACCGTCATATTGGTAAAACTGTGGTATTTTGTGTCATTATGATTTTCAGAACGAGGTTAACGATGAGAGACACAGCTACGTCTTTCATAAATTTTGGAGTTGCAGCTACTTATTCAACACCCAAGTTCTTGAAAATATTTAGTTGGTAGACGAGTTTCTCTAATGAATACAAGTAGAGAGACTTTTGAGCGTTTTCCAGTATGAAAGTTAAGATTATATGATAACAGAGTTGGGTTGTTCTGGTTTTGTGATGCTTTCACACATGAATCTTTCATCTGAAAGAAAGTATGATTTTATTGATTCCGTTTGGAATCTTGAAGAATTTGTGATTTTCACTGTTTTTACTGTTGGAAAAACGACTTAAGAGGCCGCAGACGCTCGAATTTCGCGCCGCAAACTCTCACGGCCGTATTTTGTTGATATCAATATGAGTATTTTTGAATTATGTTAGTAATTGAGAAACGAAGGCTACCGTAAATACAGAATTTGAACCCAAAATTTGTGATTTTTCAAATTATTCAAATGGAAAATGGAAACATTTCTAATTTTCGAATACTTGGATACATATTTTTTAATACCGAAGAAAAACATAGAATGTGAAATATATCAGAAGTGTGAGCTAGGGAATTAACGACGTTTATTTGAATCTGAGTTCGGCGGGCTAGTATATGGGTTGCGCCTATAGCACACGATGCATGTTGAACCAGTCTGAAGCGAGCGAACAACAAGCCCGTGTAGAGTGCCTGCGGCCTCTTAAGAACATATTTCATTTTATATCTCGAATAAATTATATCAAATATATCAGAATCAAATTTTCAATTCCATTATATCTTATATCTTGAAATTTGAGAGAGGAAAGCAATATTTGCAATACAATTTTCATTTATTTCAGTATTGTATCTGAAGTAGAGATCCACTCTGAAAATTTCGTCGGAACTCTTTCAGTCGATGTTTTGTAGAGAAGACACTCTAAAAGTAGCGTCGTAGAACATAATCTGTATTCAGTACGCCACTGGCCGGACTGACCGCACGAGAAACGTGATGCGGCGTTTAATAAACGCAACGCAGCACGTCAAGGTGGACATTAAGATATGGACATCGGAAAAACGCTTCCCGGTGAGAAAAAAAATGGAATAAAAAACAATTCCCGAAAGCATTTGACCCACTTTCTCAATATCTTCCCACTTTTATTCAACAAGTTTCAAGATGATCCAGAAATGCGGCGTATCTGAAAAAAAAGGTACTCAAATCTCGACAGTTAAACTTTATGAAAACCAATATCCTTATGTTTTCAACAAATCTTTTTAGCACTCGGTAAGTCGTTAAAAACGTTGTTGATATCATTTGTTTTTCTTCCCTACGAGAAGACAGCGTTTATAAGTGCTTATACACTTATAAACGCTTGTTTATAATCTTGTTTATAGTTCAGATCAAGATCGCGCTACAGTTGGTCCAGCGAAATATCAATTTTTGAAGACGATTTCTTTTCTTATTATTTTTTGTCAACACAAAGGATTTGATTGTTTATTAGTCCACCGATTGTTAGATTAGTTCCATTGTAATCAACTAGGATAACGCAGAGTATGCGTTGTAGAATGAGCAAGATATTCATGTGTAGTATCCTTGGAAAAATATTAAAGATGTACACACCTTGATTTTGAATCTATTTTCTCACTGCCCACCTGATTTATCTTTCGATGATTTCAAATATTTCACGAACTAATTAAAAAATTAATCAACAGATCATTAATATGATCAATAATTAACGAATTAGTTCAACAGATTAATCATCTTCTCACAGGTTTTCTGTTAGAGATCTTCAGTTGATTTCAAAAATAGAACATATCGGAGTTTTTTCAAAGAGCTTATCCGATAAATGTGAAACTTTGTAACAATATGTAGCATTCATGAACTCTGTTTCAAGTTTAGAAAGTTCGATTATGTCACATGTTTCCCTGTGATTTATTCCTAAATGGGTTTTCAAAACTTCGACATTCTTCTTCTCAGAGTGGTTTGACCGTTCGCGGCTCAAAACTCCACAGTATCGCGTTAGATTATGACACTTGTGTATGCCAAGTTACATCGGAATATCTTTCTCTCGTTTGACCTGTGGAGCGCAAACAAACAAACAAAACAGAAATCGTTTTTTTCCGAGTAGAGTAAAATATCTAAACCATGATGTAGTGACACCAACCTATTTTATCATAATATAAAGAAGGTGACCAAACTTACTACTGATAACATGGACGGCATTTGTGGTTTCTTGCGGTCAGTTCAGATCCAAAGGTCCCGATTGCCTGTCACGATTCAGTGGATTCCCTTGTGAACTAGATGTAGATAATAGTGGTCAAGGTACCGGTGACATTGTTGAACCAACAAAATCTATAATTTTCTTTAAAAAACAGATGGAACTATACAAACACTATAATTCTACTGAGCCGTGTTTAGCATTGTTGAGTATTTTTGTTTCATATAGTTCGATATAGAAGCGATAGTTGCGCTACAAGCAGTCGGAACGCTGGATTCAGATTCTGACCCCGAAAACATTTCATTTTCGAGACCCGAGTTGGAGCACCTTCTTATATCATGATAAAATAGGTTGGTATCACTACATCGTATCTACCTATACTGTGATAGTAGATTTGGAGCCGGTTGTACCAACTACTGGCGATTAAATATGTATTTATTCAATAAGTCAAGGACCGGCACATGTAGCTGAGTGGTTAACGCACTTGCTCCATGTGACCCGGGAGGTAGTGAGTATGTTGGACCCGGTTCGATATCCGTTACCGTCCATCTTTACAGGGGTTTTTCGTGGTTTCCCTCTGTAGTCTAGGCTAATGTCAGGATGGTTCCCACAATATAGGCCACGACCGCTTCCTTCCCACTATCCTTCCCATTACCCATAAAACCTTCATCTCATCATCCCAACATCTCATCAATCATTTATTCGACGCCAATAGATCTTAGTAATCATTACAGTGCGTCATTAAAACCCAATATAATATATAATTAGTGAAGGTACAATAATAGCATACGTTACAAAGGGTGATAATAACTTGATTTGCTCATTTATATTCAATTCACTAATCTTCATTTGGTACAACTGGTTCTTCCTGTATGAAAATGAATTATTATTCAATCATCATAATAATAAGAACCAGAAATCCTATATTCGATAAAGTAATTCCCAATTAATAATTTCATACTAATTACTTGAAAATTACTTCTTGATTAAATTAGTTTTACGATAGACTAACCAATAAGGTTTAAAGTATATCGCAAGAAGAAAATAATGAGAAAAACCCAAGGTCTAGACTCAATAAGAAATAACCAAGACATGATTATAGTCTTGAAGTTGAAACATAAACTGCGCACTGAGTTGTAGCTATAAAAAGCTCAAACTTAAAACTTGTGAGAAAACTTAATTACGGTCTGATGAATTGTCAAGTATATGTAATGTATGAGAGTTAAACTTTAATAACAAACCGTGATTGCATCAAGAAGAGGAACAAAAATAAAGTTTGTGAAAACTAGAAAAAAGAAAAGTAGAGAGAGATATATGAGATGTGTTACGGTTATCTGACAATTAAAGCTGCCCTAGGCTCGAATAGAGTGTTATATTCATACTTCGAGTTAAAGGTGTCCCCAGTCTCCATAGGGCACAAAGTGCCCTCCAGGACCCTTATTCCTGAGATAAATGAGATGTGAGAAAAATATAAGTGAGTGAGAAAACAATTATCTCACTTAAAATGGCCGATTGTTAGTGGTAAATCAGCTACTTTAAGTGAGATAATCGTTTACTCACTCACTTTAATTTTTCTCACATCTCATTTATCTCAGGAATAAGGGGTCCAGGGCGATTTTTTGTGAAAACACTGTGAATGTTCATTCAGGATCGACAATATTTTATAATATACTTCTGTGCACGGCGTGAAGCAGTTTCACAACAATACGTTCATCCGTAAAGCCACTACGACTGTTTATGTCTCAGTTGACACTGAAATGGACCGAGACGCGTGGCCGAGTGGTAACACACTGAACCATCATTCAGGAGACCGAGGTTCAATTAACAACTAATGATAGGCGTGGCTTATCGGCAAGCCACCTTGATCTATACTTCATGTGGGTATTTAGAAATACTCTGATGGGCAATGTCAATTTTCCCAGATAACAAACAGCCCATTTGATTGGATGTTTTGTTTTGTGACGTTTGTGGGCGGGTCAATCACTAGTCGTCAATTCCCTCCATGTTCGACCATCCTGACAGGGGTTTTTCGTGGTTTCCCTCTGTCGTTCAGGTTAATACTGGGATGGTTCCTTAACAAGAGGCCGCGACCGACTCTTTCCCACCATCCAAAACACCTAATAAAATAACCTTTCATCCCATCATCTCATATTCATCATCCACCGACGCCAATAGATCGTAGCCATCAGTATAGTGCGTCGTTAAAACCCAATATGAAAAACATACTGAAATGGTCACAAAACAAGCGACTTGCGTTATATATATATATATATATATATATATATATATATATATATATATATATATATATATATAAATATATATTTATTATATATATATATATATATATATATATATATATATATATATATATATATATATATATATACATATATATATATATATATATATATATATATATATATATATATATATATATATATAAATATATATATATATATATATATATATATATATATATATATATATATATATATATATATGTATATATATATATATATACATATATGGATATATATATATATATATATATATATATATATATATATATACAAATATATATATATATATATATATATATATTTATATATATATATATATATATATATATATATATATATATATATAAATATATATATATATATATATATATATATATATATATGTATATATATATATATATATATATATATATATATATATATATATATATATATATATATATATGTACATATATATATATATATATATATATATATATATATATATATATATATATTTATATATATATATATATATATATATATATATATATTTATATAGTTTATATATATATATATATATATATATATATATATATATATAGTTTGTAACTTCTTGGGATATTTGATTGAGTATAGTATCGATGTGTTCGTAAAACAACTGCCTTTGGATTAAACTGAGAAGTAAAGATCATCCGTATGCGCCTGGCATACATTACCACTAAAAGTCACGCCATTTTTTGTTGTAAATCAGAGTGAAAGAAACTATTAATTTGTATCAAGACGGTTATAGGTGTGATGATGAAATTCATCTGATTGAGAAAAGGTGCATAACCAACGTGTCAACTGTTATTCCCATGCTAACTATCTACTGGTTTTGGTGTTTGTAAGTGTTTTACGTATTTTTCACCTGATTTTCCAAAATTTTCTCGGAATTCTCACCTTGTTTTCATTTTCAATACACTACTTCAACATTTATAAATAAATGAATAACCAAAAAGTTGATACATTTTTGTGGGTGGGTTCCCATTGACGCGTTCTGGGAGGTACCCTTACCGCGACCGCCACTTGAAATATCGTCCTAGGCCTGGCTAGCTCCCAGAGACTAGGACTCTGATTGGATAACGTTCTCTAGGAGAGCGAAATACCATGACAATACAAGATAACAACAATGACACGGTCTCTTAACTCGTCATGAACAATCAAAATAGACTGAAAATATCACAGGACCCCTATTCCTGAGATAAATGAGATGTGAGAAAAATTAAAATAAGTGAGAAAACGATTATCTCACTTGAAATGGCCGATTTACCATTACCAATCGGCCATTTTGAGTGAGATAATCGTTTTCTCACTCATTTTTATTTTTCTCACATCTCATTTATCTCAGGAATATGGGTCCAGTCATGAAAATAAAACGGTGATGTTTGTTAGGGATAAAAGTAAATACAGGTAATTGATCGATGTTGTTGTTGTTTTTCATGAGATCACATGACGTCACAGCTGGGTACAGTATAATAACAGTGACAATCAAGCCTGGAAGCAAGATGCATTGAGGGTTGCGTCGGTTAGCCGGTTGGAGATGGTGTCCTCACTTCCTATCCCTCCCATGTTGAAAATACGTTCCAATTCACGGGCCACGTTTGAAGAACAATTAACCGTGTATATAGGTAAGTGGAGATAAATGGGACCAATTTTACTCAATGACGTCGGCTCAGCTAATAACAGATGTCATCAAGTTGGTCAGCCAATCAGCCGTTCCTACAAAACAACACTAGATAGAGCAGCGATCAATATTTCTCAGGAATGCACTCAGGAAATGGAACGTGTTTTCAAATTAGTGAAGTCACCATCTCCTGACGGCAAACCAATGCAACCCTCAATGCATCTTGCCCGGAAGGTAGGCAACCCGAACGCTGTATGGATATTGTAGGCTGTGATTTATGCTGTTCATGCATGAAACGGCTCAGTGTTTGGCATGATCATCAAATTTATTGGGTTGGCAATAATGTTTAATGAAAATGTTCTATGTGGGATTTTGGATTCTGTTTCTGTTCTTTTTTAACGAGAATAGCTGTACTCAACTCAGCTAATTTGTATAATTCAGAATTACGATTTTAATAATTGTACAAATTAAAAATGATAAATTACGTTGTTCATTAAAGTACAATAAACTTGAATGACCGACACAGTAGCTGAGTGGTTAGCGCACTTGCTCCGTGTGACCCGGGAGGTGAAGGGACATATCGGACCCGGTTCGATCCCCACCACCGTCCATCTTTACAGGGGTTTTTCGTGGTTTCCCTCTGTAGTCCAGGCTATAATGCCGGGATGGTTCCTACAATATAGACCACGACCGCTTCCTTCCCACTATCCTTCCCATTACCCATAGAACCTTCATCTCATCATCCCATCATCTCATTAATCATTCATCCGACGCCAATAGATCTCAGTCATCATTACAGTGCGTCGTTAAAACCCAATAAAAAAAAAAAAAAAATTTAATGAACAACTCAATTTCTATGAGAGTTTCAAGAAAGACTATATTGAGTCTTCTTTACAATCTTTCACTCCATTTTGTTCGCAAAATGGAATATATATATATATGCAAAATATATATATTTTTTTAATAACATCGAAACTTGATACAAAATCATTGTTCCCCAATTAAGGCTATGGATGAAAGATAGGATCGTTTGGACGGGGCCCCACAAGGGCGATCTTACCACTCCATTTTGATTATTTAGAACTAATGGTCTTCAACACCAGGACTGCGCTGTCTGTGACCATAATTTTTCATAATTTTAATTTTAATTTTTCATATACAAAATATATATATTTTGTTCCGATGAGTTTTGTAACAACAGATCATTTTCAGCCTGAAATCATGGAAATAATTCCATTTGTTTTGAAATCTATTCATAGTTATTTCCCGGTTTTTACAGTTTCAAAATGAGACTGGCAAATAATAAGTTTAGATTGGACTGGTATTACTAGAATCGAGAAAGATTCATACACTCTCATTCATGTGAGATAGATATTTCCATTACAAGCAATTTCCTTTCATCTTTCAAAAAGAAAAATGAAACACTTCTCAATATAGATTGAATTCATAATGATTCCTATGTTGAAAGAATTTGAAAAGAATCAGTCTCATTTCTTCATTATATGAGAAAAACTGAACAGTGAAGTTTCACAAAACTTGTATGAGAGGCAAATAATTAGAATATCGCATTCTGATGATGCATAAAGCTGTGTTTGAAAGAGATGCTGCATTGGGAGGTCGTTCAGATTTCATGACAATAAGATTTTGAGAAGTTTTTTCTTTCCAATATCAGTATCGTCTCGACTACAATAACCCGAGATCTTCAACTGAAATGGCTTTATTTCCAAAAACTTTTCCCCTCATTCAAATAACTCAGTTTGCCGCAATGGCAAAGATTTAAAGAGATAGCTCTCGAGATGATCTGCGCACTGAGGAACATTCAGAAGAATTTCAGCATTTTGAATATTAATATATATATATATATATATATATATATATATATATATATATATATATATATATATATATATATATATATATATATATATATATATATATATATATATGTGTGTGATGTCTAGAGTTCTGAGAGCCGATGGTTGATGGTAATGCTGGCTTCGCGGAGATTTGCCCGTCTGGGATGAGTGTGGGTGGTTCTGAAGAGAACCCTGTAACTCGACGTGTCGGCAAAAAACTATTCGCCATCTTCTGGAGTCGTTACGTTATGGAGTCTGAGATTCGAAGAGGCTGGTCAGACCGGAAATAGGTTGCAGTTTGAATTGGATTGAAGAAAAAAAAAAAAGAAAACAGTTTTGAAGAAGAAAGAGGTGAATTGAAGATAATAAACCTGAACGTTCGAGAAAATACCGTTTTTTTCTCTCCTTCATAAGCAAAGAAGATTCGGAAGAGAATAATAGAATAAGAGAATAATTTTTTTTTTCAGATTTTTTTATTTCACAAAATATAAGTTGTTTACAAATATTGTAGACCCACAAAGTCAAAACAGACTTGTCTGTGGGTCTACTAATTATGTTGTCATACAAAAATATACATCACAAGAAATGTCTGGATAGCAGCTTGTTGACTTAATATTACAATTTGAACGAATAAAAAACTTCTTCACTTCTCTTACAATAATAAATAAAATATATTAATCTTGTCATAAAGATATTGCTATGATATTAGCATTTGATTTTAATAATAATAATAATAATAATAATAATAATAATACAAATAATAATGATAATTCATTTATTCCTTCAATCTTGATCATAATACATATGATATCGGAAAAGTCGTACAAGAAAGTCGTTAAGAAGATGAAGACAGAAAAATAGAAGAAATAGAAGATATATTCAGAAAGAAGATTAGAAACTTTTTCACTTCTTAACTTATCCCTATAATATTAACATTGTGTTAACGAGCTATATTATATCCAACTATTTGTTTGGGGTGGTAAGATCGCCCTTGTGGTGCCCCGTTCAAACGATCCTACACTCTCATCCCTCACTTTTTCAGGAAAACAATGGCTTTCTGTCAATTCAAGGATGTTTATATAAAAAAAATTCCAAATTTAAGTTTGGAATATTGGTACGGTTCGGTCGGTTAGTATAGGTTAGTCTGGACAGGTTACGTCCATTTGAATACTCATACTAGGAAAACGCCATATATGCGTTGTTAGACGAGCGGATATAGTAATGGTATGTCGACTTTTTTGCCAAACTTTTGCCTACATTCTCCAATTGGGTGACATTCAAGTTAGAAATGGGTAAAAACTGCTTCGAGTGGTACCAATTTAGCACATTCTATGGTTTTTCTTCGAAATGGCTCACTCGATCAAGCTGAAAGTTTTCAGAAATGTGTATCCTAATGTGACTCAACTTCACGAAAAATTTCATCTTTTTTTAAATAAAAATATTTTCTTTTTTTTCCGACGTGTATTCTAACGAGTATTTTTGAAATTTCTAAAATTCATAAAAAAAAAGTTACCACCCGATAATGCCACAAAACTATACAGATCTAAGTTACATGAGAAATCATAATGAAAAATTTTGAAGTTGATAGCTGTAGCCGTTTTACATGTGGAGAACTGAAAAAAAAACATGGAAAAAAAACATAAAAACGAACTACAATTTTTTTCAGTATGTAAAATTGAATTCTCGCTAAAGCTCGTCTAATTAGACTGCTTTGGTCTTTTCAGGCTCCCATCCACATCTTTTATTCGTGGTCTCAATTGTATAGCAATAATTCTGTGAAAAATCTCGATGTTATTTGAAAAAAAAAAAACACGTGCTGCCATGGAGCATGGTCCGACGAATAGCGGCTGAACTGGAGGTCAGCAAGTTCATCGATACTTGCGGATTGGCTTTTGGGATTTCAATTTTCAAGTGATGAGTGGGGGGAGGGGAGGGGGAGGGGGAAGATGGCGGGGGTTGTTAATGTAGGTTATATTGATTCAATTTTTTGTGATACTTGGAGATATTATGTTTGGTTGGACTAGGAATACGCAGTACATGTGTTGTGAGATGAGCTTAGAAATTTTTAAATCTAGAATGCAAAATATTATGTCAGCTCAATCTACATCTACAGACCTTGGATTACTTCAAACGTTCAAAAATCCTATTTTATGTCTGTTTATATTCATTGTGCGATCTGTCGCATGTCCACTTCGCAAAACCTGTTGATCTTAATATGCAATATAGCGTTTTCTTCATTATTCCTCATCCGATTGTTGTAAAATACATCCTGGAAATGTGTAAGATAGTTTCTTCCATACTCAGTGAAAAATTTCTAAGATTTTCAAGAGTTGTTGTCCCCCAGGTATCTTTCCTTCAGGTTATTCTTGTAAGTATTCACTAAACATTCTGAATTACTTCCGGTAAAGCCGTTCAAACGATTTTCCTGAAGAACAATCCCAACCTATTCTGGTGTTCGATTACAAAACTCATACCTTAGTTAATATTAGTTGTTTTCTGACAGTAACCATGGTCATCGATCTTATATTGTCAGCTACGTCCCAATTCATCGAAATCCCAATTTGTCGACTGGCAAAATCCATCAAAATTCCGATTCGTCGACTGGCAAAATTCATCGAAATTCCGATTCGTCGACTGGCAAAATCCATCAAAATCCCAATTTGTCGACTGGCAAAATCCATCGAAATTCCAATTCGTCGACTAGCAAAATCCATCGAAATTCTGATTCATCGACTGGCAAAATTCATCGAAATCCCAATTTGTCGACTGGCAAAATCCATCGAAATTCCGATTCGTCGACTGGCAAAATCCATCAAAATCCCAATTTGTCGACTGGCAAAATCCATCGAAATTCCGATTCGTCGACTGGCAAAATCCATCGAAATTCCGATTCGTCGACTGGCAAAATCCATCAAAATTCCGATTCGTCGACTGGCAAAATCCATCGAAATCCCAATTTGTCGACTGGCAAAATCCATCGAAATCCCAATTTGTCGACTGGCAAATCCATCGAAATCCCAATTCGTCGACTAGCAAAATTCATCGAAATCTCGATCCGATTAAACCCCGACATGGTGAAATCCCAATTCGTCGACTGGTAAGATTCATTGAATGTATCAATTTATTTCACCGCATTCTAAGCAAGTCGACGAATATCACTGAATGGGGCCAATACCTTCCTGAATATCCCTCCAGCAATTCCTTGTGAATGTACCCCCATTACGTGTCTGGCAGTCAAGTGTACGCGTGGATAGAACCACGCTCAGCAAATGACAAACCATCAATCAGCTGTTGTGTGTGTGTGCGTGTGTGTGTGTGTGTGTGTGTGATGTATGGCCGTCTCTGCCGTGCGGAACAATCGAACCCGGGCCCTCAGGGCGTAGAGTGCAAGTGAGAGCAAGCATTACGTCACAAGGGGGTGTAACAACGGGAGGCGGGGCGGGAGGGGGGCTAAGCTATGATCGTGTATAGAGGACAGTGCATGTGTTATCACACACGTGGTATCGTATAATACGTCACAGCGTCAACCTCAGCTTCTATGTGGCAAGTTGAAGATATTTGGATGAGCGAAGCGAAGACTCAATTTCACCATACCCGAAAAAAAGTACTTTTTTTTTTTTTTTTTTTTTTTTGCGTTCCACAGGTCAGACGGAAATTCAAAATTAGTTGAAACTTGGCACACACAAGTATCCTTATCTAATTTGATACTGTATAGTTTTGAAGCGCGATCGGTTGAACCACTTCTGAGAAAACTCATTTCAAAGTTTTCAAAAATCCCATAAGAATAACCCAGAGAAAAAGATTCAGAAAAAATATTTCATCCGAGAGAATTCAAATTCTCAGGGAATTTTTCAATGATACACATCATTTCGAACTTCCACTCAAATCGGATCAGCCATTTTGATGTAAAAAATATATATAATGTAATTTTTCTAAATCACTCAAAGCTATCAAGATACTTATTAAATCCAAGCTACAGGTGACGCCACTTAATTGTAAACGATTAAAACAAAGCCTTCTTTATCATAATAGAAATTAATAATGGAAAATAAGATGGCAGTGATGTAATGGTTTGGATCTCAAGGTGTATATATATATAATAACCAATCCAAAGATAGTCGATATGTTTCAGCTCATCCATCAACGCGGCAACACATAACGCGTTTGCCTAGTATAAAGAAATACAATTTCGATTTCTCTTCACAGAATGACTGGTAATATCAATAATTTCTGATGTCTTAAATTGATAACATACGAGATGTATTTGATGAGGAGACATTGCCCAAGAAACTTGAGTGGTTCAAAGTTGAGGATATCATCATTCGTGTGTTTTTATCACATATTTCAATACCAATGCTGGTAATGTCCGGATATCACGACACAGTTTCTACTCATAATGTGTTCCGAACTTTGGGAAAATAAAATACTCTTATCTGCGGCGGAAAATTATGATCACAGACAGCGCAGTCCTGGCGATGAAGTTAATTGGTTTCAAATAACTAAAATGGGGTGGTGAGATCGTCCCATCCAAACGATCCTACTTTCCATCCATAGCTTCAAATGGGGATAAATTATTTTGTAACAAGTTTTGATGTTATTTAAAACAAATTGTCCTCATTTTCATAATATGTCTTGAGAAGTAAGTAATTTACATGCGATTGACAAAATGTACTTTTTAATCAATTGAGGCTGAAATTGTTTGTTCTGTGCAAATTACTATTCACAGTAACCACTTCCACTTTTTGAACAATTTATATGTGTTGCATTGTATATAAAATGTTTATTAAATTGTATATGAAGTATTTATTCACTTTCAATATGTTTTATTTTGTATGTTTTGTTTAATCTCAATATCAATGCTGGTAATGCAGGAAATATCACAGAAACGGTTTTCACTTACGCCTATAACGTGTTCCGGACTTTCGGAAACTGAAAGACTTTCATCTGCGGCGGAAAATTATGGTCACAAACAGCTCAGTCCTGTGTGTTAGAGTTCATTGGTTTTAAATTATTATAATGGGGTGGTAAGATCGCCCTTGTGGTGCCCCGTCCAAACGATCCTATACCTTTCATCCATAGCCTTAATTGGGGAACAATGATTTTGTATCAAGTTTCGATGTTATATATATATATATATATATATATATATATATATATATATATATATATATATATATATATATATATATATATATATATATATATATATATATATATATATATATATATATATATATATATATATATATATATATATATATATATATATATATATATATATATATATATATATATATACATAAAATGATTTCTCACCTTTAATCAAAAATATTATTCAAATGTGACAACCTTACTTGCATCGTCACATATTCTCCATAACCGTCTCTTCAACGTTCCTAATCAAGTTGAAATCCAATTTCAATTATGTTTCTCATTTCATGATTATCAATTAACTTTTCGATTTTATCACCATGATTGTATAACTCATTTTTACTTTCGCCAATTAAAATTTAAAATTTATAGTAAGCTGGATTTTCATGGCCATTCATCATAAAGATGAACAGCTGTCGTGAATGAATGATTTTTTCTCAGAAAACTTGATCTTTATGGTCAATTATAAGATATTATAATATATATAGGTTGTTTATTATTATCATCATTCATTTACATAAAACATTAGGTTCACTTGTCCACAAAGCCTAGCACAAGGCTTATCTGTGAATTATACAGAGAATAATAAAACGAAGAAAGAAAACACTACATTTGTATATAAAAAATAACATTGCTCTTAATTAAATTAGAAAGATAGAATAATGAGAGAAAATAAGATAATGGTGGATAATTATAATAATAATAATGATGATAATAATGAAAGTTGATTCACAGAATAATCATTTACAAGTTATGTTTCGTCAGGATAATACAAATATTCTGACCTTAAATAATAATTCATCAATATTATAAAACTCCTTGTCCAACAGATAACGCTTTACATTGATTTCAAGAAGTTTAAAATATTCTATACGTGATAAGATATTAAAAGATAGGATAAGATAAGATATTATGAGATATCAAAAGATATGATATAGGATGAGATGATAGGATGAACAACCCCCACAGATTAAATCAATTTCTGAAAGTATGTTAACAATACACGAGAGCTTTTCTCATCACTCCCTCCCCCTGTCAGGGGTACTCTCAGGGGTAGTTTAAAGTTTACTGGGTCAGGATTATATATTCCCGCGGTGGCAACCCGCGTACTGGGTCAAACAACTCAGTCCAGTGTTCCTGTGACTGGCCAATGGAGTTAGTTATACGTGAGACATGGACATGGAGATTAGTTAGAGATTAGTTCGTAATTCGAAACTGATTTTCATGAGGTCATCGTACAATTTCCACATTCGATTAGAATTATGACAGTTTCATATGTGGACCTAAAAAACAAGTTGATCAGAAAGTTTGAAAAAAATTCCATTTCCACAAATATTTGGAATATATTGGAATATTTGGAATACAATTCCATTGTAAAATGCGGTCGTTTTGCTATGATGCTCTTTGCATTGAACTATATGTGATCTATGGATATATAATATGTGATAAAACTAAGATTCGAATTCTATTTTCTTGTCATTTCCTTTATTTTTCACCTTCCCTTTCTTTTCTTTTGCTTTTTTTATATGTTTGAATCATCCACAAACGTTGGCAAATATGGCAAAGTACAAGGACATGAACATAGGCGCAAAATGACCTCGATATCAATGAGCCTTCAAACCCTAACATTAATTCATTTAAGGGGACAGTGAGGTGAAACTACCATGGAAACTGAATATTTTGTGTTTTGTTTTCATTATTTCTTCATGTAGCCTAGACTATCCATTTTTCGAATATGTTATTATGAATAATATGTGATGTAGAGGTAATTAGCAATACATTATTGAGTATACCAATGTGTGGAACCGCTATCCAAAAAGATATTGAAACATATATTATACCTGAACTTCAAGCATTAATAACTCTGAACAATTATTGACTATAATTTGAGAGGCAGAAATCCTACTCCTTCCACAATAATTGACGGATTTGTGTGAAATTTCCAGGATATGTTCAAGATACAATTATTGACAAATTTCAGTGTGGGTTTTTCCATTTTTCTCTTTTCTCACTTGCAAATAAATAAAAGGTCAACAGATGCGCTGCTGCAAAAAGAAAACCATTTCTGTTTCTTTCTTTGTGTCTCAAATAAGAATGATTTTGGAAAAAGTGATGCATAGATTTAAACCTTATATAGTACTGTGAAAAATTTAAAAAAAAAAATTAAAAATGGAAACTGAGAAAGAAGTAGGGATTTATTTCAAATGTCACATTTTAGGGAGTAGCCAACACAGTTGGGCCCCCGATTTTTTTTTCAAATCTGAAAATTTTTATTTCTCTTCTACAAATGAGTTTAAGAGTGAATTTTTCTTCTATTCCCCTATTTGAGAGACTTGTCAGTTTCACCTCAGTGTCCCCTTAATTGTCTCTTGATTTGATCAGAAGTTCAAATATCCATGACAGGGTGTGATGATGAGGAGTGTGTGGGAAGATGTAGAGGAGAAGCCATCAGGAAAGAGCTGAAGAGGACGGCGCGTCTCCGTGTAAAAGAGGCTGACGAATGTTGAAGGTTTTGGTTGAAGACGGTGAAGAAGGAAATGTAGAGGTTAAAAAAAAGTAAGGTCGGTGAAGAATAAAGTGTAGAAGCTCAAGAATAAAGTTTAGTCACGGTGAAGAAGAGAGTGTAGAAGAGGTTGAAGAATTGAAAATGAAGACGGTGAAGAAGAAAGTGTAGAGGTTAAAGAAGAAAGTGAAGTCGGTAAATAAAGTGTAGAGGTTTAAGAAGAAAGTGAAGTCGGTAAAGAAAGTGTAGAAATTTAAGAAGAAAGTGTAGAGGTTAAAGAAGAAAGTAAAGACGGGGAAGAAGGAAATATAGAGGTTGAAGGAGAAAGTGAAGTCGGGGAAGAAGTAAATGTAGAGGTTAAAGAAAAAAGTGAAGTCGGCGAAGAAGAAAGTGAAGAAGTTAAAAGAAGAAAATGAAGACGGTGAAGAAGAGTTACAATAATACAGGCCAGTCGTCATTGTATGAGAGACCCTAGATAAAGTAGTCAGTCAACAAACCCTGGGCCTGACATTGTTGGTACCAGACTATAGAGATATGTAATATACATATAAATATGTAATTCTATGTTTTTATTTGATATCTATTGTTTTTGGATCCGAAGGTACGATCCAAATATCTGACCAACTTTCTAATCAACACTCGACCCTGTCCAGAATTCAGCTTTTTTTCATTGGTCAGCGACAGAGTCTTGAATTATGAATAATCTGTTCTTGATTGAGGGTAAGAATCAATTAATAAAACTATCTGAATGCGGACATGCTTGGTTTAATTCAGACTTCGTGGCGGCCTTGTC
>OZ023329.1:8398195-8403195 GCA_964007535.1 Brachyptera risi
ACCGATGAATTGCAGACCAATTTACATGGTCATCAGACCAGTTGCCATTTAGAGATCCGGTAATGGAAAGAGTCGGTGCCATCAGGTCTAGCATGATATCTCTTCTCTTTGTCTTGGGATCAAGGAGGAGAGACTCACCATTGAGACGTCTCTTGTAGATGAGCTGGGGAGGCCAGGTTTCAGGCCCAAGTATCTTCCTAACTCCCCGAAAACGTAGATGACAATAAGCTTGCAAGTGAGCGTAGTTGATACTCAAAGCATGTTGAAGTCGAGGGGGTAGATCTCTGAACCCATTCACTTCATCGAGCGTTTTCCACTCAGTGCCTTCCAGTAAGTCGCCAATTTTGGTGCATTGTAAAATTGACCAAGAGGGAATGAAAGGTGAAGTAGCGGATGGAATGAGCGAGGAGAGAGTGAGCGGAATTTCGCAAAGACCAATCACGGTTGTGGCTAACGTTCTAGGATGAGGTTTCAATGTCGCCCACGCACGCAGAACTGTGTTAAGGAACTCTGTTGTTTGTCTAGTGACTGGTCTACTAATTCCGGGGCAGAAAAATACCTGCCACTCAAGACCTAGTCCTTGGAAAGACCTCAAAAAGTGACGAGTCATGATGTGGCAGGGATGGTCTTCCATGCTTTCGATAAACCTTCGTGCGAATAAGATTCGAAAGAGGGATATCTTCGAAGGCAAATGAATCAGGCCCAAGCCACCTAGATGGATAGGGGCACACAAGTCACGAAGTCGAGTCCAGTGTCTTCTTCCTGCCCATACAAAATTGGCGAATCGCCCCTGTATTCGATTTACTAATGCAGCTGGGGGTGGAAGTATCTGAAACACGTACCAGAGACGAGGGGCAATAAACTGATTCACGATTAGGACGCGGCCACGAAGAGACATGGCCGACCCACGATGCCGCCAACGATCTAGTGCATTTGTTACCCTGTCTTGTAATGTCTCGAATCCTCTGTCATAAACTGCAGGTACATTACCTAGCATGACGCCGAGAAACTTCCCACCCTCCGATGACCACGTGAAACCGAGGGGCGTGTCTGCTCGACCGATCCAGGAGCCTACCCACAAACCGGTAGATTTGTGCACATTTAGCTTCGCTCCTGACTGTGCCGAATACATGTTATATATGGCATGTAGACGATTGAAATCCTCGTTATTAGCGAGAAAGAGGGATACATCGTCTGCATAGGCCGAAACAATGAGTGTACGTTGTCCTGCACATGGCATAGGAAAGCCATCCAAACGACTACGACAAAGCCTAAGAAACGGTTCGATTGTCAGTGTGAAAAGTTGACCCGACATTGGACAGCCTTGCCTAATGCCTCGTCCAAACTTGATGGGTGCTGTCAGATGTGTGCCAACACGGACAAAACATTTAGCACCATGGTACATTGTTCTTAGCAGATTCCGAAAGTTTTCACCGAATCCATACTTTTCTAGTAAGTGAAAGAGATAGTCATGATTAACTCGATCGAATGCACTCTGCTGATCTAAGGATAGCAGGGCCAGAGGCAAGCGATCTTTGTTGGCATGGTCTATAATGTCTCTGTGGAGGTGAAGGTTATCTGAGATAGTGCGACCAGGAACACAGTAACCTTGGTCCGGGTGAATAATTGACGCAATAACTCGACTTAGACGTGAGGCAAGAGCTCGAGCTAGTATTTTGTAGTCAGTCGTCAGGAGTGAAATGGGTCTCCAATTTTTAATTTCCAGGGCATCCCCGGCTTTAGGTATGAGTGTGAGAACAGACTTCTGTACCGATCTTGGAAGTTCCTTCCTAGTAACGGCTTCTGCGAATACATCACAGTAAAGGTTGGATAGTCGGTCCCAGAAAAATAAATAGAATTCAGGCGTAAGACCATCTATTCCAGGTGCTTTGTTTTTATTGAGAGCATTTAAAGCAACTGAGAACTCTAAACTACTGAACGGTAAGTCGAGGTAGTCCCGGTCATGTTGTGACAGGGTAGGCAGAGACTCGAAAAGAGGCGATTCAATTTCGATGTCTGTGGGTGCGGCCGAATAGACTTCATGGAAGTGTCGTCTGGCGGCTGTACAAAGTGATGGTCCATCAGAAACAATTCTGCCTTCAACCCGAAGTTGCGACAAGGGTTTAAATGACGCTGCCATGTCCCGCGCTAATAGAGAGCCGGCTGGTCTATCTGTTGCGAGGAGGTGATCGTGATTAGAGTTTGTCAAAATCCGCTCACTTGTCCGAGAGTAAGCGTCCCGTACTTCAGAGTTCGCTCTCGTGAGATCGCATAGATTCTGTCTACTCGACGAGTGGCTAGAAACTATTTCGTCTACTCGACGTTCCAAACGATTGAAAACCTCATCGGAAAATTGTTTCCGAAGCCGAACGAAACGTTGAGTGGAGGTTTGAATTTCTTCTTTCAGAGCGTCCCACCAATCACCAAGAGATGAATACTCTTCACGCTTACTGTCAAAATAGACGAACATTGTACGCATGCAGATGGCGTAATTTGGATCTGCAAGAAGTGTATTGTCAAACCTCCAGTATGGAGGAAACGACTTCGGTGTGTCTATTGTTACTGTAGTCAACAACGCCAGATGGTCGGAAAAAGACGGAAGGACCCGTATACTTGAAATAGATGAAGATATAAGTGGCGATGCATAGAATCTATCAATGCGTGACCCAGAGAAGTGAGGGGCATTACTTATGAATGTGAACCCCGGCTCAGTGGGATTGAAATCCCTCCACACATCGGACAAATTGTTAATGTGTACTAGTCGTCTCAGCTGGGTTGCTAGGCGGGGATATCGCTCTCCATTATTACCAGAACGATCGAGAGTAGGATTCAGTGTAACATTAAAATCTCCACCTATTAGGATGTCGGAACCACGTACATCATTCAAGTGAGCTTCAAAGATGTCGAGTATTTCGAGTGCTCTTTCCAATTGATGTGGCAGATAAACACAATAAACGTGTAGTAGCCGGTTCGTTGGTGGAATTTGTAAAATGATCTCTTGTAGGTAGCCGGGCACAATAATTGTGTGTGTATGGAATACCAAGCGTGGTGATTTCCTCAAACCAATTAAAGTACCCGTGCACATGTGAACTGGCTGGTTAAAGTGAAAAAAGTACTGAGACTTTTGAAAGGGTAATGGAGATTCAGCAGTGTTTGTTTCTTGCAATAGAATCATGTCTGGAAAATGTCGATCTAGAAAGGATGACATTTGCGCCCATTTATATCGACTTCTGACACTCTTAGTGTTCAGACTGACTATTGAGATGTCTTGTGTTCTATCCATTTTGATGGTTAATCTAATTTATTTGACGATAAACTCTCCGAAGAGAGAGATCGCGTCAAAGACATACATTCGTCTCCAGTGGCAGCCTCGTAATCATAAGCTTTCTTAAGGCTTCCAATGAGGCGCCTCACTCTTTCGCGAATTGCCCGGTCATCCATGATTCCTGGCTTAATAGAGTCCAACATCTCGATCAGTTTCGGGATTTCTTCCGTGTACCTCAAGGCAACGCGTAAAGGCCGATCATTCCCCTTGACATCACGCAAGAATTGCACGAAAGCGCTTATAGGGATGATATTTGTGTTCGCATTTCTGTTGAGAATTTCGATTGCCTCGACGGGAAGTGGATTTACAATTAAAGGCCCTGTGTCGCTATTCTTCGATTTTTTTGCTTTATGTGCGGCCGGTACAGAAGTAGTCTCATGGACCATGACGTCACTGGTGTCAAAAGAGGTTGATACTCTTTCAGTGATATTAGTTTCGTTTCTGACAGTTACTTCTGACGATTTGTCAGTAGATGATGGTAACTTCCTCTTTTCTCGGCTCAAAGGTGGGAAATCCAATATGTCTGAGCTTGCGACTTCAGGAACTTTATTTTTTTGGGACAATTTCGTGCTATATGGCCAGACTGTCTGCATTTGAAACACTTCAAGTCTTCAAATGACAGGAAAATTCGATAGCTGTCGCCATTTGAAGCTACTAAGATTGAGTCTGGCAGTTGACGATTTTCGTCTCGAACTACGAAAATTTGTCTCCTAAAACTAAATACGTGACTCAAGTCTTCTTCTTTAATACCAAGAGAGATAAAACTCATCGGTGAAACTAGTTTCATGCAGGAAGAGAGTGCTGTTTCGATATCTTCATGTGGTATGCTCGGGCATACGCTGGATAAAACTAATCTCTCAGCCTTGGTCACGAGACGACGGGCTGACAAGAACTGGTCACCAACGGTTATGCCTCCGTGATGAAGCATAAACTCATCGACGGCTTGTTTACTTGATAGGTAGAAAGCCACTCGTCCCAAAGACATTCTTGAACCAAAGAGTACCGTTTTTCCCCCCACAAGTGTGGCAACAGCACGAATATATTGAACTATGGTGATTCCGTCGATGGCTTGCACGACGATTGCCTGCTCTTTATTGGGAAAGATAGGCGTTGTCTGTCTCTGTTGTTCACGTTGCTGCACTGGTGTAGTTTTCTGTCCATGTGTATTATCCAGATTATTTGTTACTTCTTCTCGTACAGGCAGTGTACCGCGCTCCGAGTAGACAAACGTTTCTTTGGGGATGGTATTTTGACGATCGACAGTGTCGGTTAAAACCTGCCGTGATGGAGTGATGATTGGGGTGTGTTCAACCGGGGTCGTTAGATCGGGATTGCTTCTGGACACTCGCCTGTCAAGTCCTGGCTTAACGACGAGTATGGTTGTTGTATCTTTTCCCATTGGCTCAGCCGGTATGACCGTTGGCCGTTGAACGGGTGATAGAACACTATGCCCTCTGCCAGCAGAAGACGCAGTAGAGTTTGGTTGTCTACGATTATTTGTAGTGGAATTCATTTCTTCAATGAATAAACACAGAAAATAATAATAATAACAATATTAAGAAGTCTTCTTGTGAAAAAGAAGACTTGGATGTTTGAATAAAAACACTAGGCCTATAACCCAGTGTCAGACTCACTCACGACTGCCTGACCTATGAAAGGCCAGGCAGTGGACCAA
>OZ023329.1:8405695-8408195 GCA_964007535.1 Brachyptera risi
TCTCTTGTAGATGAGCTGGGGAGGCCAGGTTTCAGGCCCAAGTATCTTCCTAACTCCCCGAAAACGTAGATGACAATAAGCTTGCAAGTGAGCGTAGTTGATACTCAAAGCATGTTGAAGTCGAGGGGGTAGATCTCTGAACCCATTCACTTCATCGAGCGTTTTCCACTCAGTGCCTTCCAGTAAGTCGCCAATTTTGGTGCATTGTAAAATTGACCAAGAGGGAATGAAAGGTGAAGTAGCGGATGGAATGAGCGAGGAGAGAGTGAGCGGAATTTCGCAAAGACCAATCACGGTTGTGGCTAACGTTCTAGGATGAGGTTTCAATGTCGCCCACGCACGCAGAACTGTGTTAAGGAACTCTGTTGTTTGTCTAGTGACTGGTCTACTAATTCCGGGGCAGAAAAATACCTGCCACTCAAGACCTAGTCCTTGGAAAGACCTCAAAAAGTGACGAGTCATGATGTGGCAGGGATGGTCTTCCATGCTTTCGATAAACCTTCGTGCGAATAAGATTCGAAAGAGGGATATCTTCGAAGGCAAATGAATCAGGCCCAAGCCACCTAGATGGATAGGGGCACACAAGTCACGAAGTCGAGTCCAGTGTCTTCTTCCTGCCCATACAAAATTGGCGAATCGCCCCTGTATTCGATTTACTAATGCAGCTGGGGGTGGAAGTATCTGAAACACGTACCAGAGACGAGGGGCAATAAACTGATTCACGATTAGGACGCGGCCACGAAGAGACATGGCCGACCCACGATGCCGCCAACGATCTAGTGCATTTGTTACCCTGTCTTGTAATGTCTCGAATCCTCTGTCATAAACTGCAGGTACATTACCTAGCATGACGCCGAGAAACTTCCCACCCTCCGATGACCACGTGAAACCGAGGGGCGTGTCTGCTCGACCGATCCAGGAGCCTACCCACAAACCGGTAGATTTGTGCACATTTAGCTTCGCTCCTGACTGTGCCGAATACATGTTATATATGGCATGTAGACGATTGAAATCCTCGTTATTAGCGAGAAAGAGGGATACATCGTCTGCATAGGCCGAAACAATGAGTGTACGTTGTCCTGCACATGGCATAGGAAAGCCATCCAAACGACTACGACAAAGCCTAAGAAACGGTTCGATTGTCAGTGTGAAAAGTTGACCCGACATTGGACAGCCTTGCCTAATGCCTCGTCCAAACTTGATGGGTGCTGTCAGATGTGTGCCAACACGGACAAAACATTTAGCACCATGGTACATTGTTCTTAGCAGATTCCGAAAGTTTTCACCGAATCCATACTTTTCTAGTAAGTGAAAGAGATAGTCATGATTAACTCGATCGAATGCACTCTGCTGATCTAAGGATAGCAGGGCCAGAGGCAAGCGATCTTTGTTGGCATGGTCTATAATGTCTCTGTGGAGGTGAAGGTTATCTGAGATAGTGCGACCAGGAACACAGTAACCTTGGTCCGGGTGAATAATTGACGCAATAACTCGACTTAGACGTGAGGCAAGAGCTCGAGCTAGTATTTTGTAGTCAGTCGTCAGGAGTGAAATGGGTCTCCAATTTTTAATTTCCAGGGCATCCCCGGCTTTAGGTATGAGTGTGAGAACAGACTTCTGTACCGATCTTGGAAGTTCCTTCCTAGTAACGGCTTCTGCGAATACATCACAGTAAAGGTTGGATAGTCGGTCCCAGAAAAATAAATAGAATTCAGGCGTAAGACCATCTATTCCAGGTGCTTTGTTTTTATTGAGAGCATTTAAAGCAACTGAGAACTCTAAACTACTGAACGGTAAGTCGAGGTAGTCCCGGTCATGTTGTGACAGGGTAGGCAGAGACTCGAAAAGAGGCGATTCAATTTCGATGTCTGTGGGTGCGGCCGAATAGACTTCATGGAAGTGTCGTCTGGCGGCTGTACAAAGTGATGGTCCATCAGAAACAATTCTGCCTTCAACCCGAAGTTGCGACAAGGGTTTAAATGACGCTGCCATGTCCCGCGCTAATAGAGAGCCGGCTGGTCTATCTGTTGCGAGGAGGTGATCGTGATTAGAGTTTGTCAAAATCCGCTCACTTGTCCGAGAGTAAGCGTCCCGTACTTCAGAGTTCGCTCTCGTGAGATCGCATAGATTCTGTCTACTCGACGAGTGGCTAGAAACTATTTCGTCTACTCGACGTTCCAAACGATTGAAAACCTCATCGGAAAATTGTTTCCGAAGCCGAACGAAACGTTGAGTGGAGGTTTGAATTTCTTCTTTCAGAGCGTCCCACCAATCACCAAGAGATGAATACTCTTCACGCTTACTGTCAAAATAGACGAACATTGTACGCATGCAGATGGCGTAATTTGGATCTGCAAGAAGTGTATTGTCAAACCTCCAGTATGGAGGAAACGACTTCGGTGTGTCTATTGTTACTGTAGTCAACAACGCCAGATGGTCGGAAAAAGACGGAAGGACCCGTATACTTGAAATAGATGAAGATATAAGTGGCGATGCATAG
>OZ023329.1:8413195-8415695 GCA_964007535.1 Brachyptera risi
CATCGAGCGTTTTCCACTCAGTGCCTTCCAGTAAGTCGCCAATTTTGGTGCATTGTAAAATTGACCAAGAGGGAATGAAAGGTGAAGTAGCGGATGGAATGAGCGAGGAGAGAGTGAGCGGAATTTCGCAAAGACCAATCACGGTTGTGGCTAACGTTCTAGGATGAGGTTTCAATGTCGCCCACGCACGCAGAACTGTGTTAAGGAACTCTGTTGTTTGTCTAGTGACTGGTCTACTAATTCCGGGGCAGAAAAATACCTGCCACTCAAGACCTAGTCCTTGGAAAGACCTCAAAAAGTGACGAGTCATGATGTGGCAGGGATGGTCTTCCATGCTTTCGATAAACCTTCGTGCGAATAAGATTCGAAAGAGGGATATCTTCGAAGGCAAATGAATCAGGCCCAAGCCACCTAGATGGATAGGGGCACACAAGTCACGAAGTCGAGTCCAGTGTCTTCTTCCTGCCCATACAAAATTGGCGAATCGCCCCTGTATTCGATTTACTAATGCAGCTGGGGGTGGAAGTATCTGAAACACGTACCAGAGACGAGGGGCAATAAACTGATTCACGATTAGGACGCGGCCACGAAGAGACATGGCCGACCCACGATGCCGCCAACGATCTAGTGCATTTGTTACCCTGTCTTGTAATGTCTCGAATCCTCTGTCATAAACTGCAGGTACATTACCTAGCATGACGCCGAGAAACTTCCCACCCTCCGATGACCACGTGAAACCGAGGGGCGTGTCTGCTCGACCGATCCAGGAGCCTACCCACAAACCGGTAGATTTGTGCACATTTAGCTTCGCTCCTGACTGTGCCGAATACATGTTATATATGGCATGTAGACGATTGAAATCCTCGTTATTAGCGAGAAAGAGGGATACATCGTCTGCATAGGCCGAAACAATGAGTGTACGTTGTCCTGCACATGGCATAGGAAAGCCATCCAAACGACTACGACAAAGCCTAAGAAACGGTTCGATTGTCAGTGTGAAAAGTTGACCCGACATTGGACAGCCTTGCCTAATGCCTCGTCCAAACTTGATGGGTGCTGTCAGATGTGTGCCAACACGGACAAAACATTTAGCACCATGGTACATTGTTCTTAGCAGATTCCGAAAGTTTTCACCGAATCCATACTTTTCTAGTAAGTGAAAGAGATAGTCATGATTAACTCGATCGAATGCACTCTGCTGATCTAAGGATAGCAGGGCCAGAGGCAAGCGATCTTTGTTGGCATGGTCTATAATGTCTCTGTGGAGGTGAAGGTTATCTGAGATAGTGCGACCAGGAACACAGTAACCTTGGTCCGGGTGAATAATTGACGCAATAACTCGACTTAGACGTGAGGCAAGAGCTCGAGCTAGTATTTTGTAGTCAGTCGTCAGGAGTGAAATGGGTCTCCAATTTTTAATTTCCAGGGCATCCCCGGCTTTAGGTATGAGTGTGAGAACAGACTTCTGTACCGATCTTGGAAGTTCCTTCCTAGTAACGGCTTCTGCGAATACATCACAGTAAAGGTTGGATAGTCGGTCCCAGAAAAATAAATAGAATTCAGGCGTAAGACCATCTATTCCAGGTGCTTTGTTTTTATTGAGAGCATTTAAAGCAACTGAGAACTCTAAACTACTGAACGGTAAGTCGAGGTAGTCCCGGTCATGTTGTGACAGGGTAGGCAGAGACTCGAAAAGAGGCGATTCAATTTCGATGTCTGTGGGTGCGGCCGAATAGACTTCATGGAAGTGTCGTCTGGCGGCTGTACAAAGTGATGGTCCATCAGAAACAATTCTGCCTTCAACCCGAAGTTGCGACAAGGGTTTAAATGACGCTGCCATGTCCCGCGCTAATAGAGAGCCGGCTGGTCTATCTGTTGCGAGGAGGTGATCGTGATTAGAGTTTGTCAAAATCCGCTCACTTGTCCGAGAGTAAGCGTCCCGTACTTCAGAGTTCGCTCTCGTGAGATCGCATAGATTCTGTCTACTCGACGAGTGGCTAGAAACTATTTCGTCTACTCGACGTTCCAAACGATTGAAAACCTCATCGGAAAATTGTTTCCGAAGCCGAACGAAACGTTGAGTGGAGGTTTGAATTTCTTCTTTCAGAGCGTCCCACCAATCACCAAGAGATGAATACTCTTCACGCTTACTGTCAAAATAGACGAACATTGTACGCATGCAGATGGCGTAATTTGGATCTGCAAGAAGTGTATTGTCAAACCTCCAGTATGGAGGAAACGACTTCGGTGTGTCTATTGTTACTGTAGTCAACAACGCCAGATGGTCGGAAAAAGACGGAAGGACCCGTATACTTGAAATAGATGAAGATATAAGTGGCGATGCATAGAATCTATCAATGCGTGACCCAGAGAAGTGAGGGGCATTACTTATGAATGTGAACCCCGGCTCAGTGGGATTGAAATCCCTCCACACATCGGACAAATTGTTAATGTGTACTAGTCGTCTCAGCTGGGTTGCTAGGCGGGGATATCGCTCTCC
>OZ023329.1:8420695-8440695 GCA_964007535.1 Brachyptera risi
GGAGACTTAGGTTCGATTACATCCTGACAGGGGTTTTTCGTGGTTTTCCTCTGTCATTCAGGTTGATACTGGGATGGTTCCTTAAAAACAGGCCACGACCGACTCCTTCCCACCATCCAAAACACCTAATGAAATAACCTCTTATCTCATCATCCACCGAAGCCATTATATCGTAGTCGTTTATATAGTGCGTCGTTAAAACCCAATATATATTATATATTCATATATATATATATATATATATATATATATATATATATATATATATATATATATATATATATATATATATATATATACATATATATATATATATATATATATATATATATATATATATATATTTATATATATTCAAATATATATATATATATATATATATATATATATTTATATATATATATATATATTTATATATATATATATATATATATATATATATATATATATATATTCATATATATATATATATATATATATATATATATATATATATATATATATATATATATATATATATATATATATATATATATATATATATATATATATATTTAAATATATATATATATATATTTGAATATATATATATATATATATATATATATATATATATATTAAGTGATTATTGGTACATGGGAGTCGCGGCTCAGCGAAATATCAGTATTTTGGTGATGACTTTTGAACGGTATAGATATCAACATTATAATACAAGAGAAACGCAGATATTTGTGATAACATCAGGATGGTATGAATGGAATCATCAACTCGAGTTCCAACCTTTTCACAGAAATACAGTCAATAAATGTGTTATTCAGGTGTGTATCTGTGAAAATTGGATATAAATTTGAAAAGAAAATAAAAAAAATAAAAACATTGAAATTAATTTTTTTATTATTAAAAATTAAAAGAATTTGAAAATCAAATGGTTCTACTAATATCAGTTTCTGACATCATACCTTTCAAATATTATCGTCAAGAGACTGATATTCCACTGAATCGACTTCCATGTGCTCTTAATTTGTTAAATGTTTGGAAAGGTCAGTTCCAGAGCAGAGGTCAAGAAATAATTCAGAAGGTCACCGATGTCAGTTGAGATTCAATATCAACACTTCTATACGTGTACGGTAAATTAATTAGTCCAATTAATAATCATCAATTATTAAATATTTTCTGATTGATTATAATAACATATTTCACAGCGTGTTTTCCATCAGTAAAATGCAAGCAAAGTTTCGAACTTTCTTTCTCTCTCTTGACTGATGATCAGTTCGTCTTTATCCCCGCCCAAAACAAACGGCTCGAAACTGCCAAGCGGTAATGCTAACGATTACAAGAGACGGTCGCTCGGAACCACACAAACAACGACGCCGTTTCTTCCTGAAAGTTGGCTCAAAAAACCAGCAGTGAATAATTAACGGCTGTTTTCCGAGCATGACGTTCGATTAATATGAGAAGGTAGTTAATCATTGTTGATGAACTTGTCAGCTCCAGATTGCCGTGCACTACTCTACAACCTTGCACGTAATCTAGGAAGCATTCCGTACTGAAAAATTTGATCATCAAGTGGTAAATTCTTGGTCAGAACTTGTAAAGCATGCCAATATATTGGAAAGAAATTGTAAATCAGACATCATCAAAAATATCGAACCAAATTATATGTCACTGCTTTGCAATTGATGACTTTGATAATCAATTTATTTAGTCATCAAATGCCAAGTTTTTGATGAACATGGTTGGCAAAAATATAGAAGTCATCTATTTCGTTGATTATCAATAGCTGACCAATTTCTTCGCATCATCGAATACCAAGTTTTTAATAAACATGGTTATCAAAAATGAAAAGGCATAGATTTCGTTGATTACCAATAGCTGACCAATTTCTTCACATCATCGAATGCCAAGTTTTTGATGAATATGGTTTGCAAAAATAAAAAGGCATAGATTTCGTTGATTACCAATAGCTGACCAATTTCTTTACATCATCAAATGCCAAGTTTTTGATAAACATGATGGCAAAAATAAAGAAGTATCGATTTCGTTATACATGTGTGGCCATACAAGAAGGTATCGAGTGACCGTCTCCTCCATCCCTCGCCACTAGCGCTCGGGTGGTTCGCTCATTCAGGTATCGTATCACCGCTCATTAGTACGATTGGTTGGCTACATACGCTCTCTGTAGCGCTGAGAGCACGGCATTCTCATCATTTCTGAACATTCAGTGAATAGTTTGAAACATTCAGTGTGACCGTTGGTTGATTCTTGGTGATCTTAAAATAGTAAAAATGATAGGCCCAGGCCTACTTTGGGCTATATATCAGAATCAGGTTGTACAGTACTACTTTCATTTGGTTTCATGGTTCTTACATGAAGATATTTAGGTGAGTCACAATAAACGAAGCAGTATATAGATATAACTGCGCCCATTCGTTTTGAGGTTATGATGCAAAGTGAATTCTACGAAGTGAAGTGAGTGCATCACCGGTAGAGGTCTACGCAACGTAGGCCAACATGGTTGGTTCCTAACTGTTTATAAACTAATCGAATTAGTTTGTGAAATGCAGCTGAAGATCATCAATGTACCACGGTAGTTTCACCAGCATTGGATAAGCTCACAAACGTCTCAACACACCGATGGCTGATTAAGGTAATTTTAAGATATGTTGACCCCAGCTGAGTTGAATATGCAATGCCTAGGCTCGGGGTTGATTATAATTATTGGGCCCTACTTCTTAAGACAAGTACAGGCCTACTGTATCCTTAGCTGATCATTTGTAAGGTTAGGTTTTATGGGCTTCTAGTGATGGTTAGGTTAGTAAGGGTGAGGTTTGTGTCAAATGAACAACGATGATTACAAGTGCCAATAGGCCAATTGAACCTGAAAGTGATACTGAGTCTCTTATTTTGTATTTTACAGATACTGAAGACAACATTGAATCATGTGGCAATTATTGTCGCTAATGAAGAACATGAGTAAGCATCCAACTGTACAGCCAATATAGTGGTTTCACAGTTGTCACTAGCTGTGGATTCATGATGGTAACGTCTGTGGTCCCCTGAAATGTCTTCTGGGGTGAAGCGCCGTGAAACAACATTTACTGTGGTGTTACTTCATCTTGTGAAATCTAATTCATCTCAATTTTCAGTGCAATTAATTTAATTTCCCATAATATGACTTTGTTCACATCACAATTTCATAATTTCGATATCTTTGTGATTCGCTCGTTCCTGAATGTGTAGATTTTCTCAGCAATCTACTGTGATTTTACTGTAATCAATCGTAACTACAGATGTGGGAGGATAGTTATGAACATTGATGAATATAAATATATCTGTATATTGATATTTCAATACTAGTTATTGATTCACAACGATGTATCAGAAAATGCTCGATTTGTATTGTTGTAGGCCCATATTCAGAAGTTTTCTCACTCTTAATCATTATTTTGGCCGTGTTGTATGATGTATTGTTGCTATATTTTGCTACAACAATGTGAGAAGTATATTGTAGCCAATGCTTTTGTATTGTGCACCTGAATAAATACAATGATTGTGAACATTCGACTTCTCATTTCTAGAACAACCGCCAGCTACAATTGATCGTCATCTCTTCAACAATGCTCATTTGGTTTGAAAATTTGGTCATCTTTTCTACATCATGATGCTCATTTGCTTTACAAATTTGGTCCTCTTTTCAACATCATGATGCTCATTTGCTTTACAAATTTGGTCTTCTTTTCAACATCACGATGCTCATTCGCTTTGCAAATTTGGTATTCTTTTCCACATCATGAAGCTCATTTGCTTCACAAATTTGGTCCTCTTTTCAACATCACGATGCTCATTTGCTTTACAAATTTGGTATTCTTTTCAACATGATGCTCATTTGCTTTACAAATTTGGTCCTCTTTTCAACATCATGATGCTCATTTGCTTTACAAATTTGGTCTTCTTTTCAACATCATGATGCTCATTCGCTTTGCAAATTTGGTCATCTTTTCCACATCATGATGCTCATTTGCTTCACAAATTTGGTCTTCTTTTCCACATCATGATGCTCATTTGCTTCACAAATTTGGTCTTCTTTTCAACATCATGATGCTCATTCGCTTTGCAAATTTGGTATCCTTTTCCACATCATGATGCTCATTTTTTTCCACAGTTCCTTTCATTTAAACATCATGCTTATGTATTTTGATCATGAAATGGCAAGAATATGAAACAAACTTATCAATTTATTCACAAAATGTTTTGCAAATGATGTGCTAAACTGATGACTAATTTCTTATCTATTTCTTTACAAATAATTTCAGTACGGGATTGGCAGTCGCTGTTCGTCGGTCATACGTCGAAACATGGGGACGTCGTTTTCGTTGTTGTTGTTGTTGTGGTTGTTGTTGTTGTTGTTGTCGTTGTTGTTGTTGTTGTTGTTGTTGTTGTTCTTGTTCTTGTTGTTCTTGCACGCAGTCCAAACTAGCCTGAATGATATTTTTTCACGATAATCTCCAGAAATGTTGAAACCGTCTTTTAGTGGAACCATTTTTCAACAAGTCCAAAATGAACGGTTAAATTTTAATTATGTATTCATATTTATTTTGTGCTTAACGACGCATTATGCTGATGACTGAGATCTATTGGCGTCGGTGAATCATATATGAGATGATGGATGGTGAGATGAAAGGTTATTTTATTAGTTGTTTTGGATGGTGGGAAGGAGTCAGTCGTGACCTGTTGTTAAGGAACCATCCCAGTATCAACCTGAACGACAGAGGGAAACCACGCATAACCCCTGTCAGAATGGTGACCATGGCGGGAATCGAATCCCGGTCTCCTGAATGACGGATCAGTGAGCAAGCCACTCGACCACTCGTCTCGGTTTCTATTTCATATTGATGTTTATCTTGTTTACTCTCTGAATTGAGGATCCGAGGACCATGGACGTTTATATGTAGACCTAATTCCGTGGCATTACCTTATCTCACCTTATCTTAGTCTTGGTTTCTTATCTTAGTTTTAGTTTCTTATCTTGGTCTATTCTGGCTGAAATGTTGATCTATATACACAAGTGAATATATTTTCTCGAGAATTAATTACTCGGCTTTCACCCTATATCTAATAGCAGTAACAATCGAGAGTGTGGCCACGTCACACACTAACCCGGCACCTCCACCAATATTAAAAACAAACTTGTTTCTCTTTTTATTTTTATTTTTTTTCATATTGGGTTTTAACGACGTACTGTAATGATGACTAAGATCTATTAGCGTCGGATGAATGATTATTGAGATGATGGGATGATGAGATGAAGGATTTTATGGGTAGTGGGAAGGATAGTGGGAAGGAAGTGATCGTGGCCTATATTGTGGGGCTTGTTTTGCCTTCTCATTGTTGCTACGGACTGGCAACAGTGGAGCCGTCGGGTTGACTCGGACAGTGTACTCGGGCACTGCCTCGAGGTTGAAGTGAAATGGGCGCCCGTTCGAGTCCCGCTACGGTTCTTGTTTTTGTCGACTCTCTTACAACTGGTATCACTTCATCATCATCAGAACAGAGCGTGGCTCTCCCATCAGACTTCATTCGTGATGCAGTTACATTCTTCATGGCAATGCTCAGTTTTCATTGGTTTCAAGCCTTTGGTATCAGTCTGGGCCTATCATTAGGCCATCATTGTGGGGGTATCATTATCTTTTAAAAGATCAAATAACTAACTTATTTTATTCTCATTATTACAACTTATTATTTTTCATTATTTCCACTCATTGTTCTTATTTCATTTGAGTGTCGATGTGGTAATTGAAGAATCTTCCATGTTTAGTTTTAGATACTATAACTTTACTTCTTCCTTTTTTTTCACTCTTAATGAATAATAATGTCGAATCAAATTATGTTTCGTAGCACTTGTTTCTCCATTTTTTTCTAAATTATATATGTACAAAGAAAATTATTTTATTTATATTCTGTTTCCATAATGACTATCTCTTACAGCTAGCACGTATCCTATTTTGATGGTCTGCTATCAAGTAGTGCCCTACCCTTGGTACATGATTAACTAGGAACACTCCGTGATTGCTAATGACCTCATCAACAGCCAATTACAGAAATGAAAAATTACAACCTAATCTAAATATATCTACCAATAGGAAACGACCAAAATGAATGAAATGACCCAAGCTGAACTCCCTTGGGTACAATAATGTGAACTAGTTTTTATACAGGTTAGTACACTGACACACATGATGTTTGAAAGAAAATATACATAACTCTGGAGTATTATAAAGGTGATTAAAATAACAATATACAATGTTTGATAAGAGTGAGCTACCCAATATGTCATACAGGTTAAAATACTATTTGTTATTCTTTTAATAACAAATGTTTTGTCATAATGATGAATGTTCAATAATTTTTTATTATTATTTATCGTTCCTGTTTTCTCTGCTTGTACCTTTGTCCTTTATCCTTGAGACGCTTGTACTTGTAGATGAGAGCTTATCAACAAATATTCACTTTTCTCATTTATCATGTATTTATATACACTAGGCAAACGCGTTATGTGTTTACGCGTTGATGGATGAGCTGGAACATATCAACTTATCTTTGGATTGGTTATTATATATATATATATATATATATATATATATATATATATATATATATATATATATATATATATATATATATATATATATATATATATATATATATATACACCTTGAGATCCAAACCATTACATCACTGCCATCTTATTTTCCATTATTGATTTATATTATGATAAAGAAGGCTTTGTTTCAATCGTTTACAATCAAGTGGTGACACTTGTTGCTTTGATTTATTAGGTATCTTCATAGCTTTGAATAATTAACACAAATTACATCATATATTTTTTTACATCGAAACGGCTGATCCGATTCAAGTGAAAGTTCGGAATAATGTGTATCATTATCAAATTAAAATTCCCTCAGAATTTAAATCCTCTCAGATGAAATATTTTACACGAATTTTTTCCTCTGGGTTATTCTAATGAGATTTTTGAAAACTTTGGAATGAGTTTTCTCAGAAGTGGTACAACCGATCGCACCTCAAAACTATACAGCATCAAGTCAGATAGGGGTTCATGTGTGTGCCAAGTTTCAACTGATTTTGAATTTTCGTCTGACCTGTGGAGCGCGAACAAAGAAACAAACAAACAAACAGGCACTTATTTTTCGGGTATGGCGAAATTGAGTCTTCGCTTCGCTCATCCAACTAAACCTATTCTATTCGTAGTTTCTTTCTAAACAAATTCAGGCCTACATTTGAAATTATTTGTTTTCCGATTATTTTGTTTATTTAAATGATATTTTCTCCATTTTCATTACTCATTCAACACCCACATATTATAGCCATATGAACTGGTGACTATAAATATCATTGTATTTTATTTTATATTTAAAATATGTCAAGCAACGACTTTTTATTTCATGTGTGCGTTTTTATTTGATTACATCATTTAAAATGCCACAGTTAAGGCCTTATGAGGCTTCGTGGAATGTCAAATTCGTGGAATGGACAAGTGATTGTCGAATTTGTAATGCATGTTAATTCATCAGAGCAATAAAAAAGAAAAAAAAATTATATATATATACTATGTTTATTTGTATTGTATTTGTTTTTGTACCGTGATTATTTGTATTGTATTGTTTTCTTAATCATTCATTGTTAGGTCGTTAGTTAAACGTGACTTTGATATATTATTCATTCATGTAAAAGAAGGTGAGTTCTTTGAAGAGAGTATTATTACTTTATTCCACAGGAAACCCTCAATGGGTTCTGTGGACACTCAAGAGTGGAAAGTTGTCTCGATAATGTACATTTAATGGATGAAAATAAAAGAACACTCGGATGGAACATTGAATATTTTGAATTATGATTGTTTCTCTGTTTGTCTCCACTTCATATCGGTTTCCTATGTATTCATCCATGTGTTTAACAGATGTACTTCTCATGAATACCACGAGGTAAACTATCTTCTTACATGGAAATTTCTGTCTTGTTTCTGACTTACATGAGATATGCTCTACAAAATAGATTTGAATATATATATATATATATATATATATATATATATATATATATATATATATATATATATGGACCTATATATATATATATATATATATATATATATATATATATATATATATATATATATATATATATATATATATATATGGACCTATATATATATATATATATATATATATATATATATATATAGACCTATATTTATGGGATGTTATAGTTATGTCAAAAAAGATACGCCTCGACTGGGAAACGAACCCGGGACCTTCTGCTTGCCGGGCAGGTGCTCCACCACCAAGCTATACCGAGGTATTACTCCTTCGACATAACAATACTTGGAGTGACTTTATATATATATATATATATATATATATATATATATATATATATATATATATATATATATATATATATATATATTATATATATACATATAAGAATAGAGACTCTGCCTTTGCCTCAGAGGTTGCCATATGCTACAACACAATAACTAAAAACATGTAAAATTACAATAATTCACGAATTGTTGCCTATAATATTTTCCTGCGACTCGTGAAAAAAAAAGAAAAGGAATTATTGAAGAAATAAATTCATATTTCCAATCTCAATAAAACTCAAGGATCAACCACTTGTTTTTTCATCCAATCTTTGTTTCTGAAAATATATATCACAACCTCTAATTTACAGGATATTCTCTCACTATTTCCTTGCAACTCAGTTTCGGGATATCTCAATTCTGCGTATAGCTTCACTTACAACTTGAGTATCATATTTTCAAACACGAATCCTGCACTTGATTATCAGCATATCATTAAACTGTACATTTTATCATTCATCATGCATTTTCATATGTTCTATTCTATATAATCTGTATTACTCACGTATAGTGATTAGCATAGTAAATCACAGTGTATTTTTAGTGTTTTGTTTTTCATCGTTTAAACCACAGATAAGCCATTTATGGCTTAGTGGACGAGAGTTCAAACTGTATTACTTTATTGTATAATTCAATTTGTGACAATAAAAAAAAAAAAAAAAAATACTTTGTATGCATCTACGGATTATTTCTCGCAGTTCCTCATGTGAATAACATCTCACAAAGCTCAGAATTCTCACCCTCACATGTACTCTTATCCAAATTGCCAGTTATTATGTTCACTCCAACTCAAGCCTCTTTCCCAAAAATGCTTCCATATCCATAACTACCCTACCAGTCACAGTAACTATATCCGTTCTCTGATACACTCCCACGCTTTTCTCAGACACAGTCTTCTCCATCTTTGCACAACCATTTACAATAAACTACCTGCCCATATAACTAGCCTCATCTCATCTTTCAAATACAACCTTGAATATTTCCTACTCCAGAACCCCTTCTATGACCTCAACGAATTACTAACTTCGAAATCACAGTAGACTATCATCGCACCATTACATATATAATTATATATATATATATATATATATATGGATATATATATATATATATATATATATATATATATATATATATATATATATATATATATATATATGGATATATATATATATAGGCCTATATATATATATATATATATATATATATATATATATATATATATATATATATATATATATATATAAATATATATAGATATATATAAATATAAATATATATATATATATATATATATATATATATATATATATATATATACATATATATATATATATATATATATATATATATATATGTATATATATATATATATATATATATATATATATATATATATATATATCATTCCGTTTTTTTAAATCATATTCTTCTATCTACTCATTTTTATATCCTGTTGTGAGTTTTTATATTTCCCATATTCGTACAATGTGAGAATCTTCGTATTTAATAAATAAATGAATAAATATATAAATTAACCTGTTTCAGGCTTCGTGACATCTTGTGACCGTACCTACATATAACATTGTACAAAAACTATTTGAATAAAAAAAATCATAATAATAATTATAATTAAATTATTATTAGGCCTATTAATATCACTTACAACCTGAACATAATATTTTGTACATGAACCCTGCATTTGATTATGAGCATATTATCAAACTGTTTTTTGAATATTCATGATACTTTTCACAATATTTTACTTCATGAAATTTGCATGACTCACATGTACTGTACATATACTTTGTGATTTGTGGACACCCACATTCACATGTACTGTACATACTTTGTGTACACCCACAGATAAGCCTGTGTCAGGCTTGTGGTTATCTTATGAGCGCATAACTATATATACCATTGTACGAAACTATTCGAATGATAACAATGAAAAGAAATCATCGTACTTGTCAATGGATAGAAACCACAATATAATATCTCGACAACAAATCAATTGTTCTCGTCACGCAAGAAAGACAAAATTTCTGTTGGCTGTGAAAGTGTTGTCGAGAGACTGTTTCGTCGTCTTTATTTGTCTCAAGTATCAGGAAAAAGTACACAAGTACGCTCTATTAAAATTATATTGTTCTTGTACTACATTCTCCTTCCATTCCGTTCACATCATTTCATTACAGCCCACTCATCAAGACCCCCATATAACCTAGCTCTCAGTGGGGTCGGTCAGTAACGCAAAAAGAGTATTCTAAACGAATGTCTCCATTAAATGGCCGAACAACTTCAAATATAAACGCTTCCACTTTCACAATGTAATATATTTGCTTACATTAAAATAGAAAGACAGTTGAAAAAATAAAGTGCTCTGTGGTTTTTCTCTCCATTTCTCTGTTTGAATAGAACTTTCGAGCCTTCAAATAAAGATCTTGCACCATTTCCATTAACTTTCCAACAGTAATGTTTACTTAAGAGGGAAAAAATGTTTCAGACAAAAGTCAAAATGTCACAAAAACTCGCGCGTGTGTATAGCCAAACCTAAACCCATCAAAAAACAAGTCGACGAAATGAATCGAAACGCGCCGATAAATCAGTGTTCTTCTTTATCGACGCCGTAACAAGAACGATGACGTCATAATGGCGACTACGCATTTCACACACGGCCTTCTAAAGCTGACAAATGTGAAACATAAAACACCGTTTGCCGTGCTGAAATAAAGCCGTGGAAATGGAGTAGTTTTATTGAACTGTATCGTTATCGTGGCCTGTGAGAATCGATTGTGAGTAATCGATTGTTAGCGATATCAGACGCAGTGTAGGAGACGTGCGGGCACGACAATCGATTCATGGCGATGATAAATCAGAGATCGTGGAGTTTTATTGTCGAGTAGAGTTTGGGGAGGTTTTGGAAAGGCCTGATTACGGGAAACTGTTTCTGCGTTCTGCGTGTATACACTCACAATAGCGAGAGTTTGGGGAGGTTTTTGAAAGGCCTGATTACAGGAAACTGTTTCTGCGTACATACACTTACAATAGCGAGAGTTTGGGGAGGTTTTGGAAAGGCCTGATTACAGGAAACTGTTTCTGCGTGTATACACTTACAATAGCGAGAGTTTGGGGAGGTTTTGGAAAGGCATGATTACAGGAAACTGTTTCTGCGTGTATACACTTACAATAGCGAGAGTTTGGGGAGGTTTTGGAAAGGCCTGATTACAGGAAACTGTTTCTGCGTGTATACACTCACAATAGCGAGAGTTTGGGGAGGTTTTGGAAAGGCCTGATTACAGGAAACTGTTTCTGCGTGTATACACTTACAATAGCGAGAGTTCGGGGAGGTTTTGGAAAGGCCTGATTACACCAAACTGTTTCTGCGTATATACACTTACAATAGCGAGAGTTTGGGGAGGTTTTGGAGAGGCCTGATTACACCAAACTGTTTCTGCGTATATACACTTGCAATAACGAGAGAAAAAAGGTCGTCTACCAACCAAATTATTGTGAGAACGTGAATAATTTGGAGATGAACAGGAGTTTCAAACTGTTGATATTTTTGAAACATGTTTATTTGTTTTTGAATCCTGAATCTCTTCGTGGAGATTATTGACTCTCAAAACGTCCCGGCATTGCTAGTGCATATATATATATATTCTTATCAGAGGCTGGCTGCTAGAAGAGTAACAGGAAGGATGAGAAGATTTAGAATGGTAACAGGAGATAGAGGGAAGATTGGAAGGGTGTTGGAGAGACCGTCGGCTATGGTTAGCGAACTTGGATGGGAGACGTTGGAAGAGAGAAGAAGGAATATCCGTTTAGAAACTTTTTTTAAAGCATTGAGAGGGAGAGGAGGCTGGAAGGAGATGAGAGAGAAGATTGAATTGGATGAGAGGAAGCATGATTTTAGAGGCGGGCATGAGTGGAAGGTTATAGTGAAGGTGGCGAAGAAGGATGTCGGAAAGTACACATTTTTGAAGAGGGGAGGAGTAGAATGGAACAAGATGGGACAAGAAAAAATATTGAAGAAATAAAGCCTACCACCTGTACAACGTACAACTTGTAGAGTATCAACAAATAATAAATAAATAAATAATAATATATATATATATATATATATATATATATATATATATGTTATTTCTCAAGTTTTCGCGGACATTTGTGATATTATGTTGATTATACCTTCAGGATTATTCCGCTTCATATTGAAAGATGTCAAGTAGGCCGAACCCTCCACTTGAGTGGAGGGTTATAATCCTGAAGTTATAATCAACATAATATCACATATTTCCGCGAAAACTTGAGAAATAACATATATATATATATATATATATATATATATATATATATATATATATATATATATATATATATATATATATAATATATACATATATATATATATATATATATATATATATATATATATATATATATATATATATATATATATATGTTATTTCTCAAGTTTTCGCGGAAATATGTGATATTATGTTGATTATAACTTCAGGATTATAACCCTCCACTTAAGTGGAGGGTTCGGCCTACTTGACATCTTTCAATATGAATATATTATATATATATATAATATATACATATATATATATATATATATATATATATATATATATATATATATATATATATATATGTATATATATATATATATATATATATATATATATATATATATATATATATATATATATATGTATAAATATTTATGTATATATATATATATATATATATATATATATATATATATATATATATATATATATATATATATATATATATATATATATATATATATATATATATATATATATATGGCTAATGTAACTGTGATATTTGGGTGCGTTGTGTTGGTAGATACATCTCACCTCCTGAAAAGAAGTAGGCCTATATCAAATCATTAACTCAAATATCGCTCCAAATTTGATTATCCAACGATTTTGAAAGGTTTAAATGTTTTTTAGCGTTAACCTCGTCCTGTAGAATTAAGATACCTCGAAAATATCACGGTTTTGGATATAAATGTGATATTTGTATTTTGTCAGCATGGTATAGACGATCTTTTTTTCCGTGTTACAAAAATATAGCCCCAGCTATGCTATTTCCATTATATGTCATTTCAGGACGATAGAGAAATTCACTATTTGAAAAACTATTCACAAAAGTGTTGAATCCTTCGTCTTGAATCAAGATAATTTGATTATTGGAGATTTCACAGTTGTTTAGTTGGTAAACTACCAAAACGACATTCATCTTCCTTTAAAACATCTATATAGACCAAACCTTCAAACAAAAGTATTTATGAATGTAGTGAAAAATTAACCCGATTATGTGTGATTATTCAGCTCACAGAGAGGTTCGTTATTCCAGGCTTTGATAGTACGGAGAGTGAATATTCCTGCAGCAGATCATTATAATCTCCTCCGTGAACAAATCCTGGATGATTCGGGTTGGTCCTTGATTAACGATCACCGTTTTATTGGAGCGTTCTGATCACCAAGAGCTGGGAACCGTCGAGTCTCGTGCAATTCGTCACATCAAAACAAGCAAAATCAATAGGCTTATAATAATAATTTCTTTTTTTTTAAATTTTGTATTCGTATTCTCACAAAGATTTCAGTACAATTTTGTAGACCCGCAGTCACAGAAAGTTGACTTGTCTGCAGGTCTACTAACATTTTATACATAAGAAAAACAAATTACAAATGAGTATATCAAGTCTGAACACTTAAGCACGTACATTTTGATAATAATGATGAAAATATCAATTTTAATAAAAAAATAATCATTATGATAAGAATCCACATTTTGAAATTATGAACTATTTTCAGTTATTTGGAATATACACTGTAAAATGAAATAGTTTCATTTCCCATGAAATATATGATAATTTGATAATATCCATTTTTTAAATTCTATTTTCACTGTGAATATTTTTTCTAAACAAAGTAATTCGGGTCTGATTTTATTAAACAATTTAGGGATGAGTACTCGTTTCTCCTGGTTCCCGTATGAATTAATGGTGATTGGTTGTAATAATCTATCTTTATTTCTTGTTGCATGTATATGATCAGAAGTATTTTTGTGCTCCTGGTTGAAGTAATACGTTATTCTGAATGAGAATAATGCTGAATGCCGCATTGTTAATAGATTGCAATGTAAGACTGGATTGTTACTTTTTGAATATATAATTTTGAAAATTCTTTTTTGGATGTTCTCCATTCTCTGTGAATAGTCGTTAGTCGAGTACCCCCACGATAATATACCGTATCTCATTAAAGATTCTATAAGCGCATGATAAACTATAATTAGGGTTTTGAAATTCACAATAGGTTTGAGAATACGTGAACTATACATTCCAGAACGCAACCTGTTACAAAGAAGGTCAATATGCTTATTCCACTTAAATTGATTTTCTATTAAAAGTCCTAAATAAGTTTGTTTGTGAACCGCTACTAGGGCCGTATCATCTGCGTAAAGATACACCGAACAGTTTTTAACTTCATTAAGCATATCATTAACGTAAATAAGATAGAGCAAAGGTCTTAAAATTGATCCCTGGGGTACACCAGATGTGACTGGAATACATTTACTATAAGTATCACCTAGTTTTACTGACATAGATCTATTTGATAAATAATCTCTAAACCATTGAAGTACAGGCCGCCTAATTCCAATTCTTTCTAAAGCTAGTAATAATCTGTAATGTAACAATGTATCAAAAGCCTTAGAGTAGTCTTTAAATAATACTGCGACATGAAGATTTTTGTTCAAAGCGTTGAATATATTGTCCGACAAATCATGTAGAAGTTTACTAGTGTTCTTATTTTTTTGAAATCCGTACTGTTTTTCATTAGTAATTATTCTGAATTTATTCAGATAACTAACTAGTTGATCTGCCATGAATCTTTCCATAATCTTATCTATGGATGGTAAAATTGAGATGGGTCTTTAATTTTCAAAAGATTTGTGATCACCATTTTTAAAAATCGGCTTTACAATTATTGATTGTTTAATAGTTGTAGGAATTTGCAGGAATAATAATAATAATAATAATAATAATAATAATAATAATAATAATAATAAAATAATAATAATAATAACATCTTTCACTATCGCGGACTATACATTACATGATAGTATGATGAAGTCAATAAGGAATTAGAGTTGAAATGTTGAACAATTAAAATGACATATAGGTAGGCCCATCATAATCAACCTACATGGGCTATATTAATGTATTCGTCAATCGAGTAAAAAGCTTTCTCCAACAAGAATGCCGACCTTAACTTGAATACATCAACATTCACAATACTCTTAATACCAACTGGTGAATTATTATATGAGATTGATAGAAAGTAATGTGGTCCCCTAGAGTATAAAGTAAGTCTGTGACTATCTATATGTGGATCATTATGATGCCTAGCTAGTAGCATGACGGTGAACCTGGTTATCACATTTGAAAAGTTGCACACATTTATATTATATTAAACCACATATTACACCATATATATTAAACCTGGGGAATGCAGCATTTGCGATTTGTAATAGGAGCGAGATATGTATACGGAATGTAATGGAGTACTATAGCCACGCCATAATTTTGAAACCATCAAATCACTGCGTTCCATACACGGTGTAATGAACCCATTACGTTTACCCACCCCTGTGATATTACAGGACATAACGTCCAATCGAATTGGCTATTTTGGACAGAAGTTAATTTGAGATATCCATACAGGGTATTTCTAAATCACAGCCTTCTTCATTCAGATCTGAGAGAAAAAGACTGTGCTCTAAAGCTGGATTCGATCACAATGCGAACTATGATTAGTGACTAACACTGAATACTAAAATTAAGAAACTGAGCATTCACATAGATTTGAAATGAGAATTAATTTTGACGGAAATGACGTACTTTTCATGAGTCGTAGCTGTCGTAAAATGACGGATTCAAATTGAAATCCACATGTTAGAAGCCTGTAAACGAGCGGTTCATCGAGCGGGAAAGCTTCCTTTTGCATCGACTTCCTGTCGTTTCGAATTCACGACTTCTGATTAAAAATAATGATTAATACTGAAGTTGAAAGTTGATCAACTTTTAGGGTCAGCCACCACTGACCACGTCAACACTGATTCCGTATCTGCCAACTTTAGTTAATCATTAATCACTAATCATTAGTTCGCTTTGTGAATCCAGCTTTATAAGAAAATAATGATCTGAAATAAAAATACTGTGCTCTAAATGAACACAAATGACAGTAGACTTAACTGGCCGAATAATACGCCACGCCTAGAATTATACACCAATTGATGTATCCGTTGATTGGGTGAGCGAAGCGAAGACTCAATTTCGCCATACCCGAAAAAAGTACTTTTTTTTCCTTTTTTTTTTTTGTTCGCACTCCACAGGTCAGACAAAAATTCAAAATTAGTTGAAACTTGGCACACAGAAGTATCATCATCCAATTCGATACTGTATAGTTTTGAGGCGCGATCGGTTGAATCACTTCTGAGAAAACCCATTTCAAAGTTTTCAAAAATCTCATACGAATAACCCAGAGAAAAAAATTCAGGAAAAATATTTCATCCGAGAGAATTCAAATTCTCAGGAAATTATTCTGATAATGATTCATACTGTCCCGAACTTCCACTCAAATCGGATCAGCCGTTTTGATGTAAAAAAATATATAATGTAATTTTTGTCAATCATTCAAAGCTATTAAAATACTTATTAAATCCAAGCTACAGCTGTGACACCACTTAATTGCAAACGATTAAAACAAAGCCTCCTTTATTATCATAGAAATTGATAATGGAATATAAGATGGCAGTGATGTAATGGTTCGGATCTCAAGGTGTATATATATATATATATATATAATAACCAATCCAAAGATAAGTTGAAATGTTCCCGCTCATCCATCAACGCGGAAACACATAACGCGTTTGCCTAGTTATTCTAACGTTTACTGTTCAAAATTGGTGTCATCCGTTGATCTTCAGCACAGGTTTAATTGTTCTGGAAAAAGTGTATGGGGATGAGAGATTACCAAGGTGTGTGGATTTTTATTTTATCCCGTTCATTAACGTCTTGCTCGTCTTATTGAACCTTCTAAAAAATACAGTCGATTTATTTTTAATCTCAAACTAAAATCTATGCGAGAGCATCCCACTGCACAACACAAATGCTACTTAATCTACTAATTGCATGTTATTTACAGTACTTCATAATGCTTCATATACTTTATAGTACTTTGGTACAAATTAACTCCCATTATTAGTGCTCAACATGAAACTCAAACAGGGATAAGGATTCAGTTGTTATAAAAATAAGAATGTTAAACATGAGTGTAGTCTTGTGTTTCATCAGTGGATGCAATCGCCTGGCAGTGAAGCTTGCGCCAATCTGAGTGCGTTGGCCCGAAGAGAGAGAGAGAGAGAGAGAGAGAGAGAGAGAGAGAGAGAGATAGAGAGAGAGAGAGAGAGAGAGAGAGAGAGAGAGAGAGAGAGAGAGAGAGAGAGAGAGAGAGAGAGAGAGAGAGAGAGAGAGAGAGAGAGAGAGAGAGAGAGAGAGAGTGAGAGATAAGAGAAAGAGAGTGATGGATAAGAAAAAGAGAAAGATAAGACAGATATATATATATATATATATATATATATATATATATATATATATATATATATATATATATATATATTTATATATGTGTATATATATATATATATATATATATATATATATATATATATATATATATATATATATATATATATATATATATATATATATATATATATATATCCAAACAGAGAGAAAGAGAGAAAAATATAAAAGAGAGAGAGAGAAAGAGAGATAAGAGATAAAAAGATAAACACAATTTGTATGTAGTACGTCCAGATGACTTATTCAAGTCATGTACCCTATATAATACTACATTGTGAAGGAATTGAGTCTAGTAAATTTGACCATTGCAGTATAACACACACACACTGGTACAAAGGGGCGCCTGGGCGGCAGCCAACTCGTTCTCAGCCCTATCAGTCGAAATAGGGGCGGCAGGGGGTGGGAGGGGGAGGGGGTAGTTTTCGTCGACTCTAGAATATTACCATAGAACTTTAAAATCTGCATTCCGAGTTGGTCCGTAAGTTGAAGGGTAGGAACACATTTTCTATACCATTCAATATTCGTTTCAACTCTCCCCCCCCCCCACACACACTTTAAGTTACCCTCCCCCGAAGATTCACGCATAAATCTGCATCTACAACCAGTCCCACGTGTGCTAGCTACTCCACTCGGTTCTGTTAGGAGTAAAAAACAACCCGATCCTTGGATTCTGCTAATGAGCTACTCGAGATCTTTTTGTGACGTGAAACATACATGGAGATAGTTTTAAGATCAGCCTGGTATTTGATTGATGTGTTGATCTGGCCGTGTGTGGTTGTATGATTGATTGTAAGATTGTATGACACAGTTGGCGTGCGGAGTCGACCGACGAAAATGTGACCTTTAATTCATTTGTCATGCGACAGATTGACATTTTCTTGAATGAATTTCTTCAATGAAAGTGAGTTAATTACATTTTATGACATACCTATTATGTCTATAAATAAAATGGTCGTATTTCAGGGTTTTATTGAACTCTTTCTCGCCACCAATCAATACTCGGAAATTTCACTTTGGGATATTTTTTATTCAAATTGGAAGGGTTTTCATCTAATACGACACCAAATGTCATTTTTGACGAGCAATTATAATATAGATCTTTTTCACGTTCTCCCCTCTAATCTATAATATGTCATTTCACTGAAGGATCATTTTTACAATTCAAATTGAAAAGGCTTGCATCTAAAACGGCACAAAATGACATATTTTCACAAGCGGTAATAGAAACGAAGTTAAATTTCTCATTTATTTTATTTCAACCGTTTTCATCAAACTTCCAAAAAACACATGCATTATGTATAAGAGATGTGCATCAACAAATTACTGTCGTTTACTTTTCAATAAGAAGACAGCAATAGTTCGAATGGATCGACTGAAGTTGTTTGAGCAAAGTGCTTATAAAGATGAAGAAATCCATCTCCACTATTTTGTCTGTGTTCAAGAGTCAATGTCATTGAATGAAAAGTATATCCACCCTAACTCTTTAATCAACTTGGCATTCTATTTCTGTAAATTCAATCACTTTTTAGATAATTTGTCAATGATCACCGAGAATGTGATGATGTACTAGGAAAACGCGTTGGGTTGCCGCGTTGATGGATGAGCTGGAACATATCAACTTATCTTTGGATTGGTAATTATATATCCACCTTGGAATCCCAAAAATTACGACACTATCCTATTTCCTGATTATTTTCTATGATAATAACGAAGGCTTTGTTTTAATCGTTTCCAATTGATTGGTGACATCTGTTGCTTGGATTTCATTGGTTTCTTAATAGCTTTGGGTGATTTAAAAAAATTATATATTATATATTTTTCTACATTAAGAAGGCTGATCTGATTTGACTCGAAGTTCAGAATAGTGTGTATAATTAT
>OZ023329.1:8445695-8455695 GCA_964007535.1 Brachyptera risi
GGTATAGGCCTACTAGAATTACGGATAAGGGGTAGTCGCCTCCAAGGGGAACCCATCAACAGCGTAATATTATCAGTGTCAACCTAACATATAAACGATCGCAGTGACTCTACGTCCTAACATTGTATAGTGATACTGCTTCACACTGTGCATAAGAAAATTAAAAGGAATAAAGAAAAATTAAGAAGAAATATTGTCCAAAATACAGTCGATCCATAATGATCATTGACAATATGTGACGTGTTATTTGTACGTAATGGTACGCTGTGAGGTGAACACCGATGTCCAAAATATCGAGTGTTACTGTTACACACAAACGATCTTTCCACTTCTGTTAGCATAAAATGGGACTACAATATATTACAATTCATTACAATTATTATTATGTATTTCATGACGTGTTTGTTCATTTGGTATCTTCCGCTCTCGACGTTATATGATCAATTATATATTTTGGATCACCCTGAAGGGAACTTTTGGCACTATGGAGTTTGGGGACCCCTTAAACATTCAGAGGCATTTTTAAACATTCCGTCGCTCAAACGCACAAGAGAGACCTCAGTCAGAACGTGTGACCGGCAAGAGTCGAACCCCAGGCTCCTAAATGACAGTTCGACCCCCTAGCGACTGGTCCACTCGTCTGTACCTGACTGTCGAGTTATTAATGTTGGTACTACGCATGTCATTTCTTTTTCATAATTTTATTATTCTTTCTTATTTGTATTATTATTTTTTTTATCTTTTCAATCATTTTTTCTTTAATTGTACAACATTGGGCCTGGCGCCACGCAGGTGTGTGATTTGTTCACTCATTCATTTATTCATTTATCCATTTTTAAAACTAGGCAAACGCGTTATGTGTTTCCGCGTTGATGGATGAGCTGGAACATATCAACTTATCTTTGGATTGGTTATTATATATATATATACACCTTGAGATCCAAACCATTACATCACTGCCATCTTATTTTCCATTAATAATTGGATGAGCGAAGCGAAGACTCAATTACACTATACCGAAAAAAAAGTGCCTGTTTTTTTTTTTTTTTTTTTTTTTTTTTGTTTTTTTGTTCGCGCTCCACAGGTCAGACAAAAATCCAAAATCAGTTGAAACTTGGCACACACATGAACCCCTATCTGACTTGATGCTGTATAGTTTTGAGGCACGATCGGTTGAACAACTTCTGAGAAAACTCATTCCAAAGTTTTCAAAAATCCCATTAGAATAAGCCAGAGGAAAACATTCGTGAAAAATATTTCATCTGAGAGGATTCAAATTTTCAGAGAATTTCAATCTGATAATGATACACATTATTCCGAACTTTTAGTCAAATCGGATCAGCCGTTTCGATGTAAAAAAATATATAATGTTATTTGTGTCAATTATTCAAAGCTATTAAGATACCTATTAAATCAAAGCAACAAGTGTCACCACTTGATTGTAAACGATTAAAACAAAGCCTTCTTTATCATTATATAAATTATTAATGTAAAATAAGATGGCAGTGATGTAATGGTTTGGATCTCAAGGTGTATATATATATATAATAACCAATCCAAAGATAAGTTGATATGTTCCAGCTCATCCATCAACGCGGAAACACATAACGCGTTTGCCTAGTTTATATAATAATAAAGAAGGCTTTGTTTTAATCGTTGACAATCAAGTGGTGACACTTGTTGCTTTGATTTAATAGGTATCTTAATAGCTTTGAATAATTGACACAAATAACATTATATATTTTTTTACATCGAAACGGCTGATCCGATTTGAGTAAAAGTTCGGAATAATGTGTATCATTATCAGATTGAAATTCTCTGAGAATTTGAATCCTCTCAGATGAAATATTTTTCACGAATGTTTTCCTATGGCTTATTCTAATGAGATTTTTGAAAACTTTGGAATGAGTTTTCTCAGAAGTTGTTCAACCGATCGTGCCTCAAAACTATACAGCATCAAGTCAGATAGGGGTCCATGTGTGTGCCAAGTTTCAACTGATTTTGAATTTTCATCTGACCTGTGGAGCGCGAACAAAAAAACAAAAAAACAAAAAAAAAAACAGGCACTTTTTTTTCGGTATAGTGTAATTGAGTCTTCGCTTCGCTCATCCAAAAATGAAAATGATCATATTTGAAAAACTGAAAATTAGAATGTTGTAATGAATATTTCATTTTATTCTTATGATGACGAGTGAGATCTATTGGCGCCAGATGACTGCTTAAGACCACCCCCCCCCCCCCCCCCACACTCTACGTGGAGACAAGTACATGGAGCGCTGGTAACTTCAGACTCAATGTAAAATGAACGGCCTAATTGCATGCGTTTGGCATACAAGACCAGGGAAAGTCACCTCACTTTTTGTTGTGAATCAAGGTAACAGAAATTAATTATTTGTGACAAAACGGTTGTGAATATGCTGATGAAATTCAACTCACCTGGTAGAGGAAAATTCATTAAATGAATGGTTGAATGTTCGTTTTAATGCTGAATATCCACTGTTTGTGGTGTCCGTGACGGTTTAACGTATTTTTCAACGGGTTTTTCCAAAATTGTATCGGAATTTTTGACTTTTTTTCTCTTTTCAAATTTTTAATATACTATTCAAACATCAATACATCAATGAATAACAAAAAAATCGATACATTTCTGTGAGTGGATTCCCCTCAATGAAATGGTGAGAAGAAGGTTGAAGGTGATGTGACGAATAATGACAAGGAAGCGGTCGTGGTCAATAGAGAGAGGAACCACCTGTCAAGATGGTCGGTGGCGGGGATCGAACATGAGCGCGATTGATCCGATCAAGCGAGCCAAGAGAGTAAATAGAGTTGAGGAACGGTTTTCCATTGATTTGCAGAAAGTTAATCAACTGAGAGTTTGTTATCTTCCTTTTTTATCAGTGTTGTTTCATTGGCCAAACACTCCGTTGAGTATATCTGCTAACATAGATGTCAGAGTTATATTAAAAAACAGGATTCAAAAATAGAACGAATAAATATTGAATTCGTTTATCGCATCGTACTTTCTAATGGCTTTCAATGGAGCTGTGCGCTAACCCTTTTTCTTTCACGAAACATTTCATTTTAATGTAACACATACATGATTGAGCTGATGAAAATTAATAGCTCATCAGCTCATTAAGCTGAGGATGAGTCAAGCTAATCACAGACTACTAACTGGAGGTTATTTATAATTATATTTAGATAAGGTCCGGTATAGCAGTTATCTGAGAGTTGGTGAAAACAAATATCACAGGTAACCATGGTGATAACAACTTTTATCTGCCAGTTGGAGCTACTCCCACGTTGGTAATACCGGGCCTAAGGAAATAATTAATATTCCACTGTTGATCTATATGACTATATTCTATATTAAGGTTTCTATATCATGAATACTCAATATTATTATTTTAACGTACCTGTATTGTTATATTGACTTATATACTTATATGAAATGTATATCAAGATCTGCCACCAGAAGGTAGCTCCTTTACGCAGACCGAATAAACGAGATTGATGATTGATTGAATACAAAAATCCACTCGATTTACTTTCAACTTCATTTTTTCTTCATATTTGGATATTCCCGCTTCAAAACAATATATACAAAAATTACGCATTCAGAGTTAACAAATGAACAATTGAAACTCTTGAAATTTCATTTCTCTTCTCTTCTTTGGAATTTAATCATTTTATAAATAGAAATCGGAAAACGATTAGAATATATGTTCTTCCGTTTGACCGATATTCCCAACAATGTCTCGAGGAAATGACCCTTCATTGACGTATTGCATGACAAGACATGATTAGCTCGTCTGTCATTAGAGCTCATCGAACGTTATGAACCATTTGCAAGTTATTAGTAACAAATATCGACTCTGCCTTTCAAAAGGATGCCCATTAGACAGAATAATATAACAATGGATACATCAAATCAATAAAAAGGGCGATAAGACAAGAAAATAGTGTTTGATACAAAATTTGATAATGATATTAAGCTATATACTCTAGAAAAGATGATATTGTCATTGATTACTCATTCAGAAAATCAAGAAAAATTAATATGCAAAGCCATGTAATATAAAAGCGATGCATCTAGGTCTACACAATTGATTCATTGAAAGTATTTGAATGATTTCTAAAAATTGAAACTTCAAACTTTCAAACTTCAAACTCTTTTCAACTTTCAAAGTTAGTAGAACTATATACAGTCTCGGACCATGGCCAGGGGGAGCCCCCAAAATATATCAGTCCGCAATAATACTTGACTTACGAAAATATTTTGATTAAATAAAATATACATGGCAAAATGTAATGAAATATTGATTGTCTATGTCTGGATCCACCTGTATACGACATTATTGTAGCCTAATTATAGAGGAATGTGGTGGAAGGTGCACGTGTCTTGTTTTATTCTGTGATGCGTAAGCCTAGACTTGGAAATGTTTTCTGTGCCATATTTCATGAGAAATGAATGCTGGATGTTTCGAACGACGTCGGCAACTGGCGTTTGAAGGTGATGAGCAAATTATATTATTTCATTATAATATTCTATGCTTGCTGGCACACGAAGGCCCCTGAATCATTTATGTTCTGCAAAACTTTGCGGATATTAATAAACAAAACAAAACAAAAAATATAACAAAATGCAACTATACAATTTTTGTGCTTTGTTTATAATATCTTAATCTTCTTTAATTTGCGCTCATTTCCAAGATTGCTGAAATACAGAATTAAATAGAAATGTTGTAAGGGGCCCCCCTTGTGCAAGTAAATCAAACCACGTGCAATGTACTCTGTGTAATTGCTAGTTGCTCTTCCGACTTCCAATGCGTTGTACTGTTTCATCGTTGAAGTTACTCGTGCGGGCGCATTTTTGTCCTTCTTTTGTTGTTCTTATAGGTCTACATAATATTTTATTATCTACCATCAAATATTAATTATACTTGACAATTATATTTTAAAGTGAAATCGCCGAAAAAATGATATTGTATTCGTCATTGCATCTCGACTGAGGAACTTTTTCTCTAATATGAATTTTCGATAGTTCTGTTTGTTAGTTACATTTTTTAGTTATTTTCTATTAGTCACTGGTTACAATTTTGCTAGCCAATGGGGAGTCAGCTTTAGAATTGTAGTTATTCATATCTCGTCAGCTTAGACCGGCAGTACACTCTGTGAATTAACCATCATTATTATCATCATGAGAAAACATATTTTCTGTGAACCTTCTCTGTTGTTAATCTGATGTTAAATAGGAATGGATATGATTCTTGTGTGTAGTTTTAAGAGCGGTGTCATAAAATCAGGGATGGGGTCCAAGGCGGGGGCCGCCCCAACAATCAACAATTCCCCCCCCTCCCCCCAATAATTTATCCTTCTTTAAAAATATATTTAATGTTGACCCACGAATAAACACACAATGGAATAGTATTACTTGATGATATGAATTGTATCAGTAAACAATCTAATACTTTACACTTCCTTCCTTTCTGATCGATATTTATTCAATTATTATAAATTCCAAAGTTGATCTTGAATCGCAAAAATCATTTGAAAAATGACCATATTTAAAAAAAATCACTGCTGGGTATTTTGCTGGGAGAAATCGCGAAAATAACTCCGAAAATGTCCATAATGATTATACTATTGGAAAGAAACTTCGGTAATTTCCATGGTGATTCAATCATTGGACTTCAGAACTGCTTGTAAATATCAAGAAATCACTTGAAAAATGACGTAGGCCCATTTCAAAAATTCCCTGTTGAGCTTTGCTGGGAGAAATCGCAAAAGTATATCTTCGAAAATGTCCATGATGATTTAATTATAACATTTCGAAACTACTTGTCAATCGCAAAAATGACTTAAAAAATGTCCATATTCCCAAAAATTCCCTGCGGGGCTCTGCTGGGGAACTTCCGTTCCCCAGACCCCCTTTTTGCGAGGAGCTGTTGTCCAGCTGGGCGATCATGTTATGTATGTAAGTATAACCTGTGCCCCCCCCCCCCCCCCCCCCAATACACAAATCCTAACGACGTCCCTGCATAAAATATAGAATTACAGTACATTATAAGTACCACATCAGATGTTCAAGTTCATTATATATGCAAGAATCTTTTAATGCTTTTCAATTTATATTTCAAAAGCGCTTACTTCTTCAATTAAATGAGAGAAGTGTAGCATATCACATCCCAATTGCTTTGATTGTAACTCTTTTTCACACAGCTATTATATCATTGACACTGATGATACAAGTACCTATAGTTGTAGCTCATAACTAAGAAAGATTATTTGTCTTTAATAGATTAGGTGGATATATTCTACTGTGATAGAAGGATAGTTGCATATCTAATCGCTTAAAAATGAATATTTTAAAAATGCCTCCGGCGGCTGGGACTACGCCTAAGACCCCGTTGTGGCTCGGCCCTCGCTGTGAGAGGCCCTTTTGAATGTCGTTGCCGTCGGGGCCTTTTGGACCCAGTCCGACACTGCCTATATATACAATATATATATAACTATTATTAAAATGAATCGCTTACAAAAGAGGAGTGAGGAATTGTGCCTCTCGCTCCAACTCAAGTCCAATCACTTCAATGTCTTCCAGGTTGTAGAACGCTATGAAATATGGTATGATAAGTTCATAAATGGATTTCTTTCAAGTAGTACTTTCAACTACTCTACTCGAGAAAATAAACTAGAAAATAAGGTGATTCGTACTCACTCGTTCACTCGGATATCAGGGGTGAGGGTGATTATCGGCTGTCTCAAGTTAAGACAAACGGTGTTGTTATTCTCCTTACCTGGAAAAGAAAGAAGAAAATATTGTCATTTCTTTATTGAAACTTTGAAGGAAACTAGATAGAAAATAACCGATGAAAAAGGAAGTACGTTGTTATACAATGATAAGATCAAAGACTTCTTATCCCAACACAAATGATTGATTGTTTGGCCTGCCTCAGTTCATCAGTTCTCTTTTGAAGTTTGTTAAATGAATTGTGAAATATAAATCAATTAATTCCTTCGAAATACGAACATCGTCCTTTCAATCGATTGTAGTTATTGTGGGTGAATAAACTCCCTTGTGTGCTCTTGAACAACATACGACTGACCTCAGTGTTTTCAGTCAATTTCAAAATGGATGCAGTAAAACATGAAATATACAATTGGTGGAGACAGTATCAAGATATTCAAGGTTTCAAAAAGGCCCGTTGGAACGGAATTTCTTCACTGGAGAAATAGTTTATGGCTCTAGTAATATACCTATTTGTGATAGTTTACTGCACAGTGGAGATTCACAGTGAAGATTCACAGTGGATTTTCACAGTGGAGATTCACAGTGGAGATTCACAGTGGAGATTCACAGTGGAGATTCACAGTGGAGATTCACAGTGGAGATTCACAGTGGAGATTCACAGTGGAGATTCACAGTGGAGATTCACAGTGGAGATTCACAGTGGAGATTCACAGTGGAGATTCACAGTGGAGATTCACAGTGGAGATTCGCAGTGGAGATTCACAGTGGAGATTCACAGTGGAGATTCACAGTGAAGATTCACAGTGGATTTTCACAGTGGAGATTCACAGTGGAGATTCACAGTGGAGATTCACAGTGGAGATTCACAGTGGAGATTCACAGTGGAGATTCACAGTGGAGATTCACAGTGGAGATTCACAGTGGAGATTCACAGTGGAGATTCACAGTGGAGATTCACAGTGGAGATTCACAGTGGAGATTCACAGTGGAGATTCACAGTGGAGATTCACAGTGGAGATTCACAGTGAAGATTCACAGTGAAGATTCACAGTGGAGATTCACAGTGGAGATTCACAGTGGAGATTCACAGTGGAGATTCACAGTGGAGATTCACAGTGGAGATTCACAGTGGAGATTCACAGTGGAGATTCACAGTGGAGATTCACAGTAGAGATTCATAGTGGAGATTCACAGTGGAGATTCACAGTGGAGATTCACAGTGGAGATTCACAGTGGAGATTCACAGTGGAGATTCACAGTGGAGATTCACAGTGGAGATTCACAGTGGAGATTCACAGTGGAGATTCACAGTGGAGATTCACAGTGGAGATTCACAGTGGAGATTCACAGTGGAGATTCACAGTGGAGATTCACAGTGAAGATTCACAGTGGAGATTCACAGTGGAGATCACAGTGGAGATTCACAGTGGAGATTCACAGTGGAGATTCACAGTGAAGATTCACAGTGGAGATTCACAGTGGAGATCACAGTGGAGATTCACAGTGGAGATAATGGCCGTAGAGTAGTATCACTCTCTTACTGTGCATATGCAGTTAACTATTACCGGTAGACTATTTTGTTTTATATCAGTGCGACAAAAAACGTCATAACAATAAAGGGTACTCTTGTGAGGTTCCACGAAACGCTCATGGGGTTCATCTGCGGAGATATATAATATCAATTAACATCATATATAATTCAATGAAAAAAAATTAAATACAATTTCTGATAATAAAATATGATAACAATACAATGAAGCACATTGACGAGAGCGTGTAAGAATAAACAAAATGGGGTATACCAACAAAATTATATTTGGATTACAGTTGTTATAGAGTAGAAAAATGGAATCAACATAGTAAGAGAGAACTCGAGGAAGTGAAAAAAATAACCAATTATTATTAAAGACCATAATAATATTGTACCGTGAAGAAATCACTTTACACCGTCTCTAAGATGCGTGAGACCGGCTGACCTTATAACCCATGACATGGCTGACCAACAACATGGCTGACCAACAACATGGCTGACCAACAACATGGCTGACCCACGACATGGCTGACCCATGATTAGTGCTGATATATCTTAACAATCGTCAGGTGTTTTCTAAAGCTGTGCTAGCCTCATCACGCAGTTGGCCTACTGACCATGAAAGCTGGAGAGCTCAAATTGGGAAGTATTATTATAATGTTGATATTTATTTATTCGTTCATTTGTTTTTTGATCATTACAAAAGAATGAGTTCTTCATCACACTTTACAGTATTGATTCTCATGTGATAATATGATGATTGAAAAAAATAAAAAATATGTAATGAATAAAATACAATGCAAGCTAATAGAAGTTTCCTGATAGTATGCATCTTCTAGAAAAAGGTTTAGAAGAGCAATAGCAAATATTCGAGTAGAGGCCGCAGTTAAAAGGAAAAGGTCGGGAAATACAAGGACATGAGGGAGAGAGGTTACTAAAACAAGTATGGAGGGCAGTTTCTAAAATGTGATTTTTGAGGTTGACCTCCATACTTGTTCTTCCTACCGGTTGTTACTTTAAGTGGAAGTTTATTGTAATGCTTAAGGCTCTTTTTACCAAATCTGGAAGTCCTAATAATTTATAGATGGATTAATTATAATTATCATCGATTATAACTTATTCAACAGTAAATTTTCTGATATTAATTTGATAAATTCCTGAAAATGGGTGATGCCAGTTACGCACGCGCGCCTTCCATATTCAGACTAGTCTTGTCTAGTAGGATGAATACAAAAAAAACTTCTATCGTAATGAATTCTTTATTTTATCTTTCACATTTATTTTCAAATTATTATGATTCTTATTTACTTTCCAATTTCAACCCGTCTCACTTTAATTCTTCTCCTCTATATTCCGTGTCGTTGGGATACACAAGAATTGGGCAGAGATCGAAAATAAGATTGTAAATAAAATATCAAAAGCCTCAGAGGTTAGATTGATATTGTATCTATACAGATAAACGGATTAAGAAGTCAACTTGTGTCAATCCATATCTCAACTTTGTTTACTGCCACGCTACTTACTCTCCAGACTAGTAAACATATCTTATCTTGATCTCGACTCTACAATTACAGCCGGATAGAATTAGTTTTTCCTCTCGTAACTCTTCCCATCTAACTCTTCTCTTTCCTTTTCTCGTCCCCACTTTAAAGTGTTCAAACTTTAAAGCCACCTCTTATACTTTACTCACTTTATTCTCACGATTATTTGATATTAGT
>OZ023329.1:8458319-8468319 GCA_964007535.1 Brachyptera risi
AGGGCGTCCAAGGGTGAGCTCGCTCACCCTTGTTTTTTTCATATTGGGTTTTAACGACGCACTGTAATGATTACTAATATCTATTGGCGTCGGATGAATGATTAATGAGATGATGGGATGATGAGATGAAATTTTTTATGGGTAATGGAAAGGATAGTGGGAAGGAAGGGGTCGTGGCCCATATTGTGGGAACCATCCCGGCATTAGCCTAGACTACAGAGGGAAACCACGAAAAACCCCTGTAAAGATGGACGGTGGCGGGGATCGAACCGGGTTCGACATGCCCCTTCACCTTCCGGGTCACACGAAGCAAGTGAGCTAACCACTCAGCTACTGTGCCGGTTTTGATCATTCATATAAGCACATTCATAATATAGATTTGTAATTTCATTAAATGTTTTATATTGCTTGTTATTCTGTGTCTTAGGGCAACTCTATTGTGAGCAGAGACTGAATAAAGAATAAAGTTCCTCTTGGTCATTTTTGATATGGAGATTTTACAAACTTCCCGCTTTTTTTTCAGAAAATCCATTCGTCCGATTTTTTGTAAAACTGTCCCGACCTATTCTGGTGTGACATCAATGTGCAGAAAAAGTGTATTGCCTTTTCTTTCCTGGCCTCTATGCCGCGCACAAAATCACTAAAAAAAACATAAGAACGAAGCCCAATTTTTGTCGGTAAATCAAATGGGAAGAAATCTCCGCTACGCGTATTTAATGATCACGTCTGTCAATATTATGAATTGTATTCTTTTTTTTATTAATGAATCACACAAATTTCATACTATTTTTTTTGACAGTCCGCACACAATTAAACATTGTCTTATGCGAGTTTCTAGCATATTCTTTCATACACTCAAATTTGGTATTTTAGTTTTAATATTTTGAATATATTGCGATATTTATATAAACATTTTCATACACTTACATAAATATTTATATAACAAATGTATATGATTACTCCTATCATTTCCATACACTTCCTACTATCTCTATCATTGTTATTGGATGAGCGAAGCGAGGACTCAATTTCACCATACCCGAAAAAAAAGTCCTTTTTTTTTTTTGTCGCGCTCCACAGGTCAGACAAGAATTTAAAATTAGTTGAAACGTGGCACACACAAGTATCCTTATCTAATTCGATACTGTATAGTTTTGAGGCACGATCGGTTGAACCACTTCTGAGAAAACTTATTTCAAAATTTTCAAAAATCCCATGAGAATAACCCAGAGAAAAAAAATCAGAAAACATATTTCATCCGAAAAAGTTCAAATTCTCAGGAAATTCTAATCTGATGATGATACACATTATTCCGCACTTTCACTCAAATCGGATCAGCCGTTTTTATGTAAGCAAATATATAATGTAATTTTTATAAATCATCCAAAGCTATTAAGATACCTATTAAATCCAAGCTACAGGTGTCACCACTTGATTGTAAACGATTAAAACAAAGCCTTTTTTATTATCATAGAAATTAATAATGGAAAATAAGATGGCAGTGATGTAATGGTTTGGATCTCAAGGTGTGTATATATATATATATATATATATATATATATATATATATATATATATATATATATATATATATATATATATATATATATATATAATAACCAATCCAAAGATAAGTTGATATGTTCCAGCTCATCCATCAACGCGGCAACACATAACGCGTTTGCCTAGTTTATTATTAAATTGTTTCTTCACTACTGTAGGCCTATATTATCATCATTTTGATTATCAATTAGTATTGCATCAATATGTATCAAGAAACAAAAATGAAATGATTTGAATTTGAATTGAACCAAATATTTCGTACATCAGAATCATAATTGAATTTATTATCGCCCACAACTGATATGTCAATACACCCACTCTAATTGTTTTTCGGGCAAACTATTTCCCGAGACCAGAAATAAAACTATATTCCATTCGAAACAATTGATAGCCATACATATACATTCTGACGACATATTTGAACCCTTCTGAACTCTCAACGACATAGCGATCTAGCAATTCCGACCACCATTCATCAGTTTCACAAGAGAATTGACAAAATAGAATGACCTAGAAAAAGAGAAAGAACGTATATTACATATTTATCTCATTTCCCCCGTCGGTCTTATGCAGTATTACCAAGTCGCATATATAGTCCTCGCCGCCCAGATTCTCGCACGTAGCCGCGCTTTGGACTGTATTACCGACCCGTCTAACTGCCTTCGTCAGTAGGCCACGTCATCAACACGGCGTGATGACGTCACCAACAATTACACCCACACAGGACGCTTCAGTCACGTGATGTACTATTTGCATATATTACAGGAATAAAAAAGTTTGATGAGTTGGCCTACACTAAGTGTTGGACGTCGAGTTGAGGAACACTACGTACACAAATACTTGTGATTTGTTGGTTTAATGTACTTATTTATACATTTGATACTAGGAAACGCGTTACGTGTGACCGCGTTGATGGATGAGCTAGAACATAGCAACTCATCTTTAGATTGGTTATGAATATCCACCTTGAGATCCAAACTATTACGTTATTGCCGTCTTATTTCCTAATTAATTTGTATGATAATAAAGCATACTTTTTTTAATCTTCTACAACTAATTGGTGACACCTGTTGTTTGGATTTAATTGGTATATTAAAAACTTGGAATTATTCACAAAAATTACATTATATATTTTTTTACATCAAAACGGCTGATCCGATTTGAGTGAAAGTACGTAATAATTTGTATCATTATGATATTGCAATTCGAGTAATTGGCTTTCGAGTTATCGAATAAACTCTGTCATTGAATATTATATTCGTGTTCTGGAAATTACAATTGGAAACGTATATTTTTCACCTCAGTCTTGGAGTAAATTTGAGAGATTCCAAGGAACTTCAAATGTCGAAGCCTTTTATTCATTATAGAATGAATAATAACTATTGTTCATTCTGTATATATTCTGAAAGATGACGATATTTGATAAGTATTGAAAATATCTGTCAAATATAAGAACTGATAATTATCTCCAGGCGCGGACTGGCAGGGGGTGCCTGGGAGGCTTTTTGACCGTGCCGGGCTCCTAGCGAAATTATGATATAATCATATGGTCAATCTTCACATAAATAAATTCAATACCTTGAATTTATTTTTAATTTTCAAATCACTTCAAATGATCAAGTTTATTACTCACCCATGTTTGTAACCATTGTAGTTGAAGTATATATCTATCAATTACTATTTCGATTGATCATTTGATTATTTTACTGATTAAACGTATCCATACCCAAATAATAAACAGTTATATACAATATAAATATTAATTTGTATCAAGATGTGTAAAAAGCTTCTTGAAAAATATTTAAAAATCGAAAAATGTGTATCAGCGAGAATGCTTAAAGCCGCTGCGCGGGCGTTGCGTGCGCCTGGCACTAACTTTACGGCCCTACTTTACAAGCAGCCCTTTACAAGGGCCTTTTGGAGCCAGTCCCCGCCTGATTATCTCACAATATGCTTTCGTAACAGAGTGCTTGATTAATAGTACTTGGGAAGTGCATCGTTTAGTATGGTAGTAAATCGAAAAGTTATGGTGATCATAAGTTTGGTGACCTTGGTGATCATCATAATACAACTACAGAAGTCATATTCAAATATCAGTGATAAAACGAGGCTTTTCAGTTGTTTTACCAGGTTATGTCTTCCCTACTACTATCCCACTTTCTGTTCTCAAAACATCTTATAACCTTTGATAATATTTTCCCACGATCTTGAAAACCTTTGTCACATTTATAGCTCCTAAAATGTGTACTTCGTATCTTCTTTTAAACTATTTTTGTGAAAGCTGATAAAGTGCAAGAAGCTATCAATAAACATTTCTTTGAGGAGTGAATAAAACAAACGAATAACGATCACGATCACACTATATCGATAAAGGAAACGAGGTGAATGTCAAACGCAACATGCGTTGTAAGATGAGCGAGATATCTGGATAAGGTATACAAGTCAATGAAGTAGTTCTACCCTTGCTACTTTATCGACTCTGGTATTCTACACACCTTGATATCTGAATAAGCTATAAAAGTCGTTAAAGTAGTTCTACCCTTGCCACTTCATCGACTCTGGTATTCTACACACCTTGATGCATATACAAATACTTCATTGTTGGGCAAATATTGAATCTAGAAGGCAGTGAATCTCGGCAACCTAATTCTGTCATTATTTTTATGACATATTCGATGAAAAAACAGTTGTTTTAATTTTTTTCTTCAAAACGGTTGATTAGAATTGCATACAAAATTGTGATCATGTGTAAAATCTATGTGTACACATTCAGAGAAAATTTCATCTCGTTTGGAGAGATTTTATTTTTCAACATTTTCCGCCCGGCCAAATCTTATGGGGTTTTTAGAAACTTTGAGATGATTTTTCTCAAAATCGGTCCAACCGATTCATTCCAAAAACTATACAGTTCTAATTTGGATGAGTTTGCGTGTACAAAAAAAAAAGTTTCATGTTGATAAGTTAACCCCTGCGACCTGTGGAGTGCTTACAAAGAAAAAAAAAAACACAGACAAAGCCCTATAAGAGTGGGATGGAGACTTCGCTACGCTCATCTAATGATGAAAGTTGACATTTTGGTCTCGAATGTGATATTATGTTATGGAGAATATCGTCACAGACATGTCAATGTCGTGTGTTCTCGACTACTGGTCAGGATCTAGACTCGGAGCGCGCCGATGTCCTTCTCGTCTGCGAGTTGCTCGCATGAACCCTGACCCGACACACTTCATGGCATCGATAAGCACACTTTCAGAAGAAACTTGACGGCAATATGTTGTGGGTCCGTCACAGACGTGGCTGTCATCGTGGAAATAAATACAACACGAAGAAACTTGGTCTATATAAGATCGCGAGGGAGTCGATCCAATCAATCAATCAATTTTAAATGATTCTATTCTTGATTCTGATGAATAATACAATATAAATAGTATGAATAATATGAAATTAAAAATGTATGATAATTATGAATGGAACACTCATAAATAATCAAAATAATAATGATAATACACAGTAATGAATCAATATAATACTATATGAGTATAAATATTATAGAAATAATAGAAGTAATATAAAAAGTATAAATATAAATAATATACTATATAATATATTATATAAATAATTATTATTATTTCAAGTAGAAATAATATGAACTGTATTGATGTGATATGGTACTATTATTTTATGATTAAATATAAATTTTGCAACTATATATCAGATATTTCAAATGTTTCAAATGTTTCAAATGTTTCGAATGTTTCAAATGTTTCAAATGTTTCAAATGTTTCAAATGTTTCAATTGTTTCAAATGTTTCAAATGTTTCAAATGTTTCAAATGGAATTCTGAGATGAGTGAAGTATCAGTTAGTTGTTGATGACTTTTAAACGTTGTGAGATATCGAAATTTCAATACGAATGAAACACAGATATTTTGTATACCTGCAAGATTATATAAAATATATCTAGATAACTCATGTCGCATAACAGTCAAGCACTTGAGGCTAGAGAATGTGTTTCTTGCCGTATATACGCTTGACAATGATGCAATATGGGTTGAATGAGCATGGCTCATAACATCTTGGAGGTATTGGAATTGTCTGTGTTTCCTTGGCATCACAATTGTATATCTCACACAACAACAAACTGATATGTCACCAAACCGACTCACATAAACTCTTAAGGGGACACTGAGGTGAAACTGAAAAGTCTCTCAAATAGGGGAATAGAAGAAAAATTCACTCTGAAACTTATTTGTAGTAGAAAAATATTTTTTTTTAAATTTAAAAAAAATCGAGGGGTCAAGTGTGTTGGCCACCCCCCAAAATGTGACATTTGAAATAAATCACTACTTCATTTCTCAGTTTTCATTTTTTCAATATTTTTTTTTCAATTGTTCACAGCACTCTAAGGTTTGAATCTATGCATCGTTTTTTCCAAAATCATTCTTATTTGAGACACGAAGAAAAAAACAAAAATGGTTTTGTTTTTGCAGCAGCGCATCTGTTCACCTTTTATTTATTTGCAAGTGGTAAAAAAAATGGAAAAACCCATTCTTGAATTTGTTATTGATTGTATCTTGAACATGTCCTGAAAATTTCACACAAATCCATCAATTATTGTGGAAGGAGTAGGATTTTTGCTTCTCAAATTATAGTAAACTAGGCAAACGCGTTATGTGTTTCCGCGTTGATGGATGAGCTGTAACATATCAACTTATCTTTGGACTGGTTATTATATATATATACACCTTGAGATCCAAACCATTACATCACTGCCATCTTATTTTCCATTAATAATTTATATAATAATGAAGAAGGCTTTGTTTTAATCGTTTACAATCAAGTGGTGGCACTTGTTGCTTTGATTTAATAGGTATCTTAATAGCTTTGAATAATTGACACAAATAACATTATATATTTTTTTACATCGAAACGGCTGATCCGATTTGAGTAAAAGTTCGGAATAATGTGTATCATTATCAGATTGAAATTCTCTGAGAATTTGAATCCTCTCAGATGAAATATTTTTCACGAATGTTTTCCTCTGGCTTATTCTAATGGGATTTTTGAAAACTTTGGAATGAGTTTTCTCAGAAGTTATTAAACCGATCGCGCCTCAAAACTATACAGCATCAAGTCAGATAGGGGTTCATGTGTGTGCCAAGTTTCAACTGATTTTGAATTTTTGTCTGACCTGTGGAGCGCGAACAAAAAAACAAGAAAAAAAAAAAAAAAAAAAAAAACAGGCACTTTTTTTTCGGTATAGTGTAATTGAGTCTTCGCTTCGCTCATCCAATAATTGTTCAGAGTTATTAATGCTTGAAGTTCAGGTGTAATATATGTTTCAATATATTTTTGGATAGCGGTTCCACACATTGGTATACCTAATAATTTATTGCTAATTACCTTTACATCACATATTATTCATAATAACATATTTGAGAAATGGATAGTATAAGCTACATGAAGAATTAATAAAAAAAAACACGAAATATTCAGTTTTCATGGTAGTTTCACCTCACTGTCCCCTTAAAAGAGAAACAATGTTTCCAAGTATAAAATGATACCCACCAAAATGAAACACATTTGGGAGTTTATTTCATAGCTAATCTTGGTCAATATTTCAACTGAGGTTATTGACTTTGAGTAGGCCTAGTATGATCAGTGAAATTAGCATACGTTCAAAGTCTTGGTTATCAGTTCCTATTTTGATCATTGGTAATCTCGCTTTTCTTGTATATACTCAAATTATATTCAAAATGTAGTTCAAAATGAAGTTCAAAATGTAGTTCAAAATGTAGTTCAAAATGTAGTTCAAAATGAAGTTCAAAATGTATATCAGTAACAATTACGAACAATATCAATTAACAATTATTATTATTATCACGATACTATTACTTTTCATTATTATATTGATGATTGGATAATATTTGCATCTCATGTGTTGAGACTTAAAACCAAGACTACAATTATTCAGAAATTATTCAATGTGATTGAGGTTGTCCGCCCAAACGATCTTTTCGTGTCATATCCTCAGCCTCAATTAAGGAACAATAACTTCAAGTCAAGTTACAACAACAATAACAGAAAACAATTGCCTTTGCCATCTATTTCCTCCATCGAGCGCAATTTCCAACCAAAATGGAGTAGAATTGGAAATGTATAATAGTGGTGAAGGTGCCGGGTTTTCACGAATATATTCCATGACGACTTTTTAGTACCAGGAAATAGACTGGTACTTCTTTCACTCGAGTTCGGCATGTGGTAAAAGCATCTCATCGGTTTGAATTATTCGAAAAGAATTGAGTATGTTTTATAGTTTATGTGAATGAACTTTGCTCATAAGTTGTTGTTTTTACGTCATCGCTTGAATTTTCTATCACTCTAATTCTCTCTCTCTCTCTCTCTCTCTCTCTCTCTCTCTCTCTCTCTCTCTCTCTCTCTCTCTCTCTCTCTCTCTCTCTCTCCCTCTCTCTCTGTCTCCATCTCTCCCTCTCCCTCTCCCTCTCTCTCTCTCACACTCTCTCTCCCTCTCTCTCTTCCTCTATCTCTCTCTCCCTCTCTCTCTCTCTCTCTCTCTCCTCTATCTCTCTCTCCCTCTCTCTCTCCCTCTCCCTCTCTCTCTCTCTCTCTCTCTCTCTCTCCCTCTCTCTCTCCCTCTCTCTCTCTCCCTATATCACTCTCTCTCTCTCCCTCTCTCTCCCTCTATCTCTCTCTGTCTCCATCTCTCCCTCTCCCTCTCTCTCTCTCTCTCTCACTCTATCTCTCCCTCTCTCTCTCCCTCTCTATCTCCCTCTCTCTCTTCCTCTTTCACTCACTCTCTCTCTCTATCTCTCTCTCTCCCTCTCTCACTCTCTCTCTCTCTATATATATATATATATATATCTTTCTCTCTCTCTCTCCCTCCATCTCACTCTCTCTCTCTTCCTCTCTCACTCTCACTCTCTATCTCTCTCTCTCTCTCCCTCTCTCTCCCTGCCTCTCTCTCTGTCTCCATCCCAGCACAAATCACCGACTGAAACAAGACTCTTTCGGCCACAACAATGGACAAGTTCTCACCCCGTTTTTTCGCTAGTGCGAATTCAATTGTAAACTTGAGTAAAAACTAGAAAGCAATTTCTGTGTGAAAGCGATCCGGTCGCCTGGCGGACAGATCTTATTGAGGACCTCAAATATCACTTTCACCTCCGACTGCCGTATACGGGACACTCACATTCAATCGACCAACCACATACACGTTCAAACTGAACTCTGATATCCACAAACATGACAAATCTGGTTTATATGAACAGGACTAAGGTAAATATATCATTACAATAAGTTACCAAACTGCACGTTTGGTAAGTTCCATCTTACCTCTTACATCAAACTTGCCTGTGTAAGTTCCGTGAGCGCATTCCCAGTTTACTCAGAGAGTTTCTAGTTGGTAAATGTATTCCTAGTACGAGTAATTACCGGACGCATGTAACCATACATGTCCATAAGGTGTGACACGTATTGATGGCTGACATATTGTAATATTGTATTGTATGAACTGCTGTATAGTTGAATGCTATCAACTTAATCTGATTTCATCAACATTTTGACAAGCAATTTGTGTTACATATTCATGAAAATACACCAATATAGGCCATAACGTTCTTTGAAATTCATGTTTGTCCTTGTTGTATAGTAACAAGTTGATTTAAGTCATATTTTATATTGATCCTGAAGTTTTTATTTGCATTATTAACAGATGAAATGTGATAATCTCCGTTGAAAAATAATGAAATGAATAGATAAATAAGTTCAATTGACCAACCACATACGTACACGTATAGGCTTCTGTCACGTGACAAATGACTAACAATAGTTACCATAGCAACACAGCAAACTGGTTAGTTATCAAATATTCTGATTAGTCAATTCCAGCTGGTGGACATTGTTGTTTGTTTCTTTCAACAATGGTTGACGTCACTTGACAGAAGCCTATATACATGAGGCACGATGTGTGATACCAACCTATTTCATCATAATGTGAAGAAGGTGCTCCAACTCTCATACTGATAACATGGAAGACATTTGTGGTTACTTGCGGTCAGTTCAGAGCCAAAGGTCCCGATTGCCTGTCACGATTTAGCGAATTCCCTTGTTAGCTCGTTGTAGATAAGAGTGGCTACGGTACAGGTGACATTGTTGAACTAACAAAATCTATAATTTTTGTAATCTACTGGGCCGTGTTTAGCATTGTTGAGCATTGTTGTTTCAAATAGTTCAGTATAAAAGCGATAGTTGCACTATAGGCAATTGGGGCGCTGGACTCAGATTCTGACCCCGGAAATATTCCACTTCCAAGACCCGAGTTGGGTCACCTCTTTTATTAGACGAGCTTTAGCGAGGATTCAATTTGACATACTGAAAAAAATTGGTGTTCGTTTTTATGTTTTTTTTTTTTTTGGTTT
>OZ023329.1:8473319-8503319 GCA_964007535.1 Brachyptera risi
TATCAATCATACAATCAACCAGGGCTTCCCAACTGGCAACCCGCGGTACCTTGGTATCATCATACGAACCAACGTAAAATCACTGCAATTTAGTATAACATTTTGTGTAGACGAATTGAGAATATATTTGTGGCTGGGGTTCAACTGTTATCACAAGCTCAACAGTTGTGTCTGCGTTCAAACTGATATTATAGTCGATAATTCCCGACAAAATATTCGTATTTTGTCCTACCATTTGGCTTGTGACAACAAGCGCACACCCATTTGGCAACCTTGTGAGTTTCCCCGCTAGCGCCATATCAGTTATATACATACGTAGACCTAAACGAAGACATAAAAGCGAGGAATGCAAATTCATTGCATTTTGGTTTGAAAAAAATATTCATTTATTAAAAGTTTGATTATGAGTGTATTATTATTAAAGTTTTTTTTTCAGGCGCACCATATTTAAAACGAGTAAAAAGTAATGAAAATTATTGCACAATTAACTGTGGGGCCCACCTCAACTTTTCCCATCAATGATTGGCCCTCTGAGATATCTAGTTGGAAAGCAGTGGCGTAAATATCGGCAGTGCAAGCGGTGCAGTGGCACAAGGGCCCACGGCTAAATTTACTGAGGGGGGCCCTCCGAGACTGGCATTAATTGCTCAAATTGAAATTGATAATTTATACGTTTGCATTTTTGGGGGGGATTTGAACGAGAGACTCAGTGCGAGTTCAGTCTCGGTGATTGAACCCGAGAGAGAACAAAAAGACGGATTTATTTCAAGCCGAATGAATTTCAATAGAAACCAATGAGTGAATGGAATAATTCAATTGATTTATGTGTAATAAATAGTAGGCCTAGTCGCGGTTTTTTCACAGAATAAATAAAAATGACAAAATTCAATGAAAATTTGAATGACATTCATATTAGAGTAGCTTGGAGGCACACGAGTGCTCACCGTGACTTCTAAGAAAAATATATGGAAAAAAAAGGGGAGGGGCCATTCATACATTTTGCACTCCTGTCTCGTCGTACCTTGTTACGCCACTGTTGGAAAGCCCTGCAATAGAACAGTAAAATGAAAATACTCCAATGAAGGACAACCGCGACGCGTCCTTCTATTAGTCTTATGATCATTCCGAACCACGGATGTAATATGAACCGGTATAAATCGATTTAATGGCCGGCATTTATTATTCAAAAAGACCTACTTTATACGAGTTACACCCACAGCTAGGCGGTCGAGCGAGTAGCACAGATCTCGAGGGAATAAATTGTACAAAAACGGAAACGGAATTCACCAGCCGCAAGTAATTGCCTCATTAATAATGAATTCATTTTTACGATGAAAAGACAAAGTTAATAATCATTGTGGAATCTATATATTCAGTTTAATGGTCACTCTTCTTGTTCGTCTTGACTCGTTAGTGTTGGATTGTTTCAATATTAAATATGACTGATTCACAGTGACACGGTTGAACGGCTTCTTACGTTCCGGTTAGTCCTGTTAACCGGTTAAAGTTACCGAGACGAGAAAACCCGTGATGAAGTGATACTATTCACTAGGGTTCAATTCCTCGTATATAATAATAATCAATCTCACAAATGATGTAAATATAGCGGGAACATCGATCGTGAAGAAATAAAGATATATATATATATGTTAACGCCGGTCTTTTGAGACCAGCTAGCTCGTTTTCCCTAGTTTGTCATTTGAACATGAAATCATTCGTTTGCGTCATGGAATGTTGTTTATACATGCAAGCAGTCGTCCTTCCTTCTCATTGCTGGTTGGCTGGTGGGTTGTCACGCCATGTGTGCGTCCAATCACAGCTCGCCATTCTCGCGTTGCGTGTTTGGTAGCTGGCCTCGCTTGATCAGTTCTATCCCATACTCGATCCAGACCGGACGTCTCAAAACGGCTCTCGTCGAGTATCCAGTTCAGTTATCTTCTACATTTCCTTGAGGTCGGACGTACTTTTAGTCGCTCGTCAAGTGGGTGAATTCGGTCATATTCTCGACCAGCTCTTGTTGTGTGAGCATCTCCCGTCCTTCTCTACTTTGTTAGAGTTCGGACGTACTGTACATTATTTCGCATGTACGCAGTTGTTTCTTTTCTATTTTTCGTTCTTCTTGAGTCGTTAATAGGACCTCTTTCCATACTTTCTTGTTTCTAATTCTTCACATTTGTTTTGGTCTTTATCATTTACGAAGTTGGGTGTTTTGTTTTCTCTCAAGCTTTTGTTTATTGTTTATTCGAATGGTGTGCGGGGACACCACTCAGGTTTGATCTATTTTGTTTCGCTTTCTATTTATTCTTTGATTTGGTCAATAACAACGTCAAGTCGACGTAGACCAAATACGTATCGTTTTGGGGTGAGGCATAATCCGAGTTTGGATTATGCTCGCCTGATTATTAATGCCAAGTCGGCACCCGAATACAGTCCACTGGTCTTTCATCGCCATCTCTAAGATCGGCGGTAACAATATATATATATATATATATATATATATATATATATATATATATATATATATATATATATATATAAATGCTTTTGAACTTTCTTCTCCATGGTACATATAGTTAAATAATGACGCATTTTAGGTATATTCATGGATATCTTCTTTAATAAGTGACCAACTTATTAACAATTAAAGAATATATCCATGAATATACTCAAAATGTGTCATTATTCAAATATATATAAATATATATATATATATATATATATATATATATATATATATATATATGTATATATATATATATATATATATATATATATATATATATATATATATATATATATATATATATATACATACAATGAGTGAAATTCTCTTCTCTCTCCATCCCTCTCAATGCCTGCTACGAATTGTCTCGCCGTTGCCCAACCCCAATCTTGCTGACCCACATACACCCCCAGCTCACAGAGAGTGTCGATTACAGTTCCTCGTCATCCAACCGGCCTAGCGATATACGACGAGAGGTCACTGGGGATACGGGTCACGCCGAGTCGTCTTCCGGTCTTCCCATCTTTCCATCCCTTCTTTCTTTCGGTCCCCGTGGCCCCACATCCAACGCGCTCGCTCGTCCGCGCCATATAAATTACAATTCATATCCACTGCTAACTAGACCCTATCGTGTAGTATTCGTTCTCTAGGACGGAACCATTTTGTAATTATTTACAATACACGGTTACTGGTGAGGGGGTGACGGGGGAGAAAGGGGGGGGGGGGGGTTGACCTGAACTCGATTCCAGAACTTCGTTGCTACAATCTTGTCGTCAAATATATAAAGTGATCATCTCGAGTCAATCTATCTTAAACAAATGGGACAATTTAATGAAAGATGATGGAAATAAAGAAAGACTTTTATATAATATTGATTGGTATCTATGATGTAAGAACTGGTAGCAGATAAATTCCTGAGAAAACAATAATACAGAATCAGAAATTGTGTTCAGGACATTTATATAATTAAAGATATGCTAGTATATATATTCATATATATATATATATATATATATATATATATATATATATATATATATATATATATATATATATATATATATATATATATATATATATATATATATATATATATATATAAATATATATATATATATATATATATATATATATATATATATATATATATTTATATATATATATATATATATTATATATATATATATATAAATATATATATATATATATATATATATATATATATATTTACATATATATATATATATGTATATATATATATATATATATATATATATATATATATATATATATATATATATATATATACATATATATATATATATATATATATATATATATATATATATATATATATATATATATGTATATATGTATATATATATATATATATATATATATATATATATATATATATATTTATATTCATATATATATATATATATATATATATATATATATATATATATATATATATATATATATATCTATCTATATATATATATATATATATATATATATATATATATATATATATATATATATACATATATATATATATATATATATATATATATATATATATATGTATATATATATATATATATATATATATATATATATATATATATATATGAATATATACATATATATATATATATATATATATATATATATATATATATATATATATATATATATATATATATATATATATATATATATATATATACCGGTAACTTATATATACTTTTTAAAAGTAACGTCAAATTTCCATTGGCTCTATTCACCTTGTTGTTGGTACGCTGTTATTCTTATCGCCTTCAATAAAGAGAGTCGACATCAGTTTATAGAGTTTAAATCAGAAGTATGAGTCCATTTTCTGTTTTCCTGATATCTGCCAAATCCTACACAATGAATAACACAAGGTTGACTGGTTCAATACATGTAGAAGAATGAGTTTTACTTCTCGTTCAAACTGTTCAATAATCGAATTTATATTGAGTTCAACGACGCATTGTACTGATGACTACGATATATTGGCGTCGGTGAATGATGTATGAGATGAGATATTATCTTTGCGGCTCACTCAATTGTTTTTTTAAGAAACTCATTTCCCCTATCCATCAAAGTTACAAATATACTTTCTATATTATTTGTGGTAAGGGTGTCAATATCCTATTCATCCATTTTTGACTGATCGATATGTACTATTCATATCATCAATATCATTATGATTCATCAATTTGAAAAATATACTATACTAGGCAAACGCAACATATGCGTTGTGAGATGAGCGAGATATCCGAATAAGGTATAAAATTCGTTGAAGTAGTTCTACCCTTGCTACTTTATCGACTCTGGTACTCTACATACACACTTTGAAGTATATAAAAATATTCCATTGTTGGGCAAATATCGAATCTGGAAAGCAGTGAATCCATTTTTTTTATGATATATTTGATGAATAAAACCAGTTATTTTGATGTTTTTCTTCAAAACGGCTGGTTAGAATCGCATGCAAAATAGTGATAATGTGTCAAATCTATGTATACTCATTCAGAGAAAATCTTATCTCATTTTAAAAGATTTTACTTTTCAACATTCTCCGCCCAGCCAAATCTTATGGAGTTTTAAGAAACTTTGAGATAATATTTCTCAAAATCGGTCGAATCAATTCATTCCAAAAACTATACAGTTCCAAGTTGGATGAGTTTGCGTGAACAAAAAAAGTTGCATGTCAATTAATCACACAGTGCGACCTTTGGAGTGCTTACAAACATACAAACAAACAAAAAAAACACACACACAGACAAAGCCCTATAAGAGTACGATGGAATCTTCGCTAACGCTCATCTAACTAGGCAAACGCAACATATGCGTTGTAAGATGAGCGAGATATCTGAATAAGGTATGAAAGTCGTTGAAGTAGTTCTACCCTTGCTACATTATCGACTCTGATATTCTACACGCCTTGCAATCTGAATAAGCTATAGAAGTCGTAAAGTAGTTCTACCCTTGCCACTGTATTGACTCTGGTTTTCTACACACCTTGATGCATATAAAAATACTTTATTGTTGGCCAACTCTTGTATCTAGAAAGCAGTGAATCTCGACAACTTAATTCTGTCATATTTGATGAACAAAGACAGTCAATTTAATTTGTTTCTTCAAAACGGCTGATTTGAATTGCATAAAAAATGGTGATAATGTGTATCATTCATGTATACACATTCAGAGAAAATTTCATCTCATTTTGAGAGATTTTATTTTTCAACATTTTCCACCAAGCCAAATCTTATGGGGTTTTTAGAAACTTTGAGATGATTTTTCTCAAAATCGGTCCGACCGATTCATTCCAACAACTATACAGCTCTAATTTGGATGAGTTTGCGTGTACAAAAAAAGTTTCATGTTGATCAGTCAACCCTTGCGACCTGTGGAGTGCTTACAAACAAAAAAACAAACAAACAAACAAACAAAAAAAAACACACACACAGACAGAGCCACATAAGAGTGAGATGGAGACTTCGCTACGCTAATCAAAAAGTCCTTGAAGTAATTCTACCCTTGCTACTTTATCGACTCTGGTATTCTACACACCTTGATATCTGAATAAGCTATAAAAGTCGTTAAAGTAGTTCTACTCTTGCCACTTCATTGACTCTGGTATTCTACACACCTTTATGCATATACAAATACTTCATTGTTGGGCAACTCTTGAATCTAGAAAGCTGTGAATCTTGACAATTTAATTCTGTCACAATTTGTATGATATATTTTATGAATATTATCAGTTACTTTTTTTTTCCTCGAAACGGCTGATCAGAATTTCTCACAAAATCGTGAAAATGTGTAAAATCAATGTATACACATTTAGAGAAAATTTCGTTTCATTTGGAGAGATTTTATTTCTCAACATTTTCCGCCCAGCCAAATCTTATGGGGTTTTTAGATACTTTGAGATGATTTTTCTCAAAATCGGTCTGACCGATTCTTTCCAAAACCTATACAGTTCTAAGTTGGATGATTTTGCGTGTACAAAAAAAATTTCATGTTGATCAGTCAACTCTTGCGACCTGTGGAGTGCTTACAAACAAAAAAACAAACAAACAAAAAAACAAAAAAAAACAAAAAACAAACAAAAAACACACAGACAAAGCCCTATAAGAGTGGGATGGAGACTTCGCTACGCTCATCAATTATTACTTTCAATGTTTGAGAAATACGTCCGATATTTTAAATTGTACTTATAATTCACTTTTTTAACCCACAGTTGAGCTTTTTTCAGGGCTTTGTGGATGTTTTTTTGCTGTAATTATGTTTTTCTTTCTGCATCAGTGTATTTGATAAATAATAAAATATATATATCATATAATATATTCAATGAATAGTATATATAATATATAATGGAGTATAAATATGATTATATTCTAGTAATACTCAGAGTTTGGTTTTCCCGTTGGGCATCACTATATATGCATGCAGCATGTTTACCATCATTGTACAAGAACTAAAACCAGTTCAACGGAAACTTTTCCAACTATATTTCATAGTTCACTATTTACACTTATCAGAATATTATTTAATGAGAGTAATTAATAGTATTCATATCTCAGTAACTCAGTATAATTGAAACTGTTACAACCGTACTTTGTCTGCATTAGAGTCAAGAAGAACATTTCATATTAAAGCAAACATTGGCTGTAGCAGCAGATGATTAAGTTAATACCTATTTAAATAATGACTATAATTTATTCAGGAAATGAATATAAATTCATACATTAATTTAACATGCAAAATATGAACTTACAGTACACATTTTCAAAAAAAGAACACATCGTTCATTTTTCACATCGGTGGGTTGACAAAGTAGGATAGTTGGTCGGTGCATTACAAAGATTATCTCACCAACCCTTGATGGATAATGAATTATGATGTAATTTATTCAAACAACCGTGAATATGTGGCATGTTAAGAGCCGGCATTTTGGACAGATTTAGAGGGTGCACTTTCGCCACATATATCTCAAGAACTACAAACTCTACAGACTTGCGGTAAAATGCAATAAATAAGTAATACTTTCACAATTAGATATGCCTAATCAAAAATTGAAGAATAATTCTACTATGGAGCAATAATTGAATGGAAATGTGCCCAATTTGAGGGTTTTCATTGCTTAATTCCCGCTTAATAATAGAAGAAATAAATAACAAAAGCACATCTTCAAGTTCAACTAAGGCCCGGTATTACCAAGTCTAGTTAGCTTTTATCTGGCAGTTCAAACTTGTTATCACCATGGTTACTTATGCTATTTGTTTTCACCAACTCTCAGATAAATACTAACTGGCCGTGGTAATACTGGGCCTTAGCTTATCAATATTTGAAATCCTGATTTGCCTGTGATCCTACAGTTTTCCCAATTTCCTTGGCCAAAATGTGTAATGTAACTAGATTTTGTCCAAATTATGAAATTAAAAACTCCCCCATCATAGCGGTGGTTACGGGAACTCTTTCAATAGTATCCCCTTTTCACTTTTCAACCCACAACCAAACTTTTGAACGCACATCGAACTTGGGTCGAGCATTTCGAAGAGAAACATTCTCAGCTAAGATGAAGACTCTTTATTGAGCGATAATGAATATAACTATATCATTTGTGAAAAGAAATATTAATCTTCAGTTGTCTTAGTCTTAACATTCTCTCTACTCCATTCTTTTTCACCTTTTCTCGCAAATCTATTCTTCTTATACCTATTACGGTATTTGTCATAATATTTGCTGTTTCTAATATTTTCATATTGATTCATAATTAATATTCATTCGTTCATCAATCAATGCATACACATTCATGCGAATACAGATATTCATTGAATAAGCAGATTATCGATAAGCCCTTATTGAAATTAATGTTCACCCATACTAGGCAAACGCGTTATGTTGCCGCGTTGATGGATGAGCTGGAACATATCAACTTATCTTTGGATTGGTTATTATATATATATATATATATATATATATATATATATATATATATATATATATATATATAGGCCTACCTTGAGATCCAAACCATTACAACACTGCCATCCTATTTCCTGATCAATTTCTATCATATTAATAAAGAAGGCTTTGTTTTAATCGTTTCCAATTAATTGGTGACAGCTGTTGCTTGGATTTAATTGGTTTCTTAATAGCTTTGAGTGATTTAAAAAAAATTGAATTATATATTTTTTCACATCAAGATCTGATTGGACTGAAAGTTCAGAATAATGTGTATAATTCTCAAAATAAAATTCCCTGAGAATTTGAATTCTCTCGAAGGAAATATTTTTGACGATTTTTTTCCTATGGGTTATTCTCATGGGATTTTCGAAAACTTTGAAATGATATTTCTCAGAAGTGGTTCAACCGACCACGCCTCAAAACTACACAGTATCGAATGAGATAAGGACACTTGTGCATGCCAAGTCTCAACTGATTTTAAAATTTCGTTTGACCTGTGGAGCGCAAAAAAAAGGCACTTTTTTTTCGATTATGGTAAAATTGAGCCTCCGCTCATCCAATAAATTATAGATCTGAATTTGGTATGAATGTAAATAAGAAGCACGAAAAGTGGTACACTTGTATATTCACTCAGGAAAATCGTGTACCAACACAGCAAACACAAATATCATATTGTATTTGAATATCTGTGATATTTTCAAACCATTTTTTTTCAGAACAAGATTTACGATGAGAAAACACACGACATCTTTCAAAAGCGATCAATTTGCAACGAGATTCAATGTAATTGCTCAAGTTTTTAGCGTCATTCAGTTGGTAGAAGGGGATTGTGGATGAATGGTGTATGCATAGCTCATGATTAAAGGTGGCCGTGTAGCCGCATCTCACCACACAGAAGGCAGTGAGGCGCACTGACTGCAGGGTAGATAGCATAATTAGAACAGATGTGATCTCCAGAGAATTATCATCAGATACAACAGACGGTGTACAAATAGCACTCTGTGTTGTGGATATAGATTAAAATAAAATCGTAGAGCTAGTTAGAGGATATCACAACCCTAAAACTAGATTTTAAGGAATAATTACGATAAATTATCTCCCTGATATCAGAGAAAACTGGGCCCAGATTCACTCAAGACGTCTTAAGTTAGAACCATTTTACTTAGTTAATTAAGACCGATATTGGTCTCAAGTTGAGGCCATTTTACTGAGTCAGTCTTAACTATTAGTGAGGACTAACTAAAGACTAAATGACTAACTGAGAACTAACTGATTTTGGGACTAACTGAGTTGGTCCTAATATTGGTCCCAGCTTGGTAAAATGGTCATAATTTGAAGATAGTCCTGAAGATAGTCCTGAAGATAGTCCTGAAGATAGTCCTGAAGATAGTCCTGAAGATAGTCCTGAAGATAGTCCTGAAGATAGTCCTGAAGATAGTCCTGAAAATATTCCCGAAGATAGTCCTGAAGATAGGACTCTTTATGAATCCGGGCCCTGAAGATCGTAATCTCAATTTCGAAAATTGTAATTTATTTATTCATCCTTCAAGACCGTATTCTGAGTTGTGTCGTAAACATTACTTATTCCTGTTTGTTTTTATACAGAATCCATAATGCCTACGTCATGACTCATTGTCTCTGGAGGACAAATACATTGAATATAATTTCTGAAATTGAGATGATGATTTCTAGTTTTCTCTCAAATTAGGGAAATAAATATCGTAATTATTGATTAAAATCTAGTTTCAGGATTGGGATGTCCTTTAAGACAAAATTGTAATGGAGAATCACACGAGAATAATTGGTGACAAAGTTGAGCTACTTTTATTGATTTTTTCCAAGTTACAGACAAGTTGAAGTAAAACTTAACTAAACTTAACTAAAGTTAAAAGTTTAACTAAGTAGTGAAGTAAAAGCTTTGTACGTGGAGATTTTTTAGAAACCCAAGAAAATGAGAACATTATTACGATATAAGCTCTGTTTATGTATATTATCGTAGGTTTTTCATAGTTTTCCTCAGTCGCTCCAAGTGAATACTCAAATCTGAAATAACATGAAATAAAGCAATGAAAATAAAAAAATCAAGACAAAATGTTATAGTAGAAGAAAATAAGATTTAAAAGGAAAAAGGCGTGAAATAATCGATGATAAACATATGAAGAACAATACGAAGATGAGATGCGGTACGGTATTTATCATCCTTGATCTCACTGATAGAATCATGGGGGAGAGAATGTGTGCGTTCGTAGCGTGCGTACCTGTGTTTGTACCTGCGTGCGTACGTCCGCTATATGAAATGCCTGGTGGGGCGGGGGTTTCGGGTGTGTGAACGAGCGGTAGTGTCGGATATGGTGAAACGAGGAGGTGGGGAAACCGTCGAGCGGGGGCCGTGGTTTCGTCCACGCGAGGGTTTCGGCTCGGGGATTGTCCCATTGACGCATTGAATCCAGTACAATACAAGACAGGAAATGAGTTGCACATACATAAATTTCGCAACCCGTATTATTAATTTCGCTAGAACCACACAATGCCGTTTGAATATATATTGAACGCTTGAATACTCAAACATTGGTAACTTATTACTGGAATTTTTTTCTTACTACTAGGCAAACGCGTTGTGTTGCCGCGTTGATGTATGAGCTGAAACATATCAACTAATCAACTTATCTTTGGATTGGTTATTATATATATATACACCTTGAGATCCAAACCATTACTTCACTGCCATCTTATTTGTCCTTATTAATTGCTATGACAATAAAGAGGGCTTTGTTTTAATCGCTTACATTTAAGTGGTGACACCTGTGGCTTGGATTTAATCAGTATCTTAATATCTTTGAGTGATTTACAAAAATTACATTATATATTCTTCTACATAAAAACGGCTGATCCGATTTGAGTGAAAGTTTGTAATAATGTGAATCATCATTATATTAAAATTCCCTGAGAATTTGAATTCTCTCGGATGAAATTTTTCTCACGATTTTTTTTTCTATGGGTTATTCTCATGAGATTTTTGAAAACTTTGAATGAGTTTTCTCACAAGTGGTTCACCCGATTGCGCCTCAAAACTATACAGTATCGAATTAGATAAGGACACTTGTGTATGCCAAGTTTCAACTGATTTTGAATTTTCGTTTGACCTGTGGAGCGCGAACAATAGAAAAAAAAACGGGCACTTTTTTTCGGGTATGGTGAAATTGAGTCTTCGCTTCGCTCGTCCAAAAATAATTGGATGAGCGAAGCGAAGACTCAATTTCACCATACCCTGAAAAAAGTGCTTGTTTTTTTCTTGTTTTTTTTTGTTGTTGTTTGTGCTCCACAGGTCAAACGAAAATTCAAAATCAATTGAAACTTGGCATACACAAGTGTCCTTATCTAATTCGATACTGTATAGTTTTGAGGCGCAATCGGGTGAACCACTTGTGAGAAAACTCATTCAAAGTTTTCAAAAATCTCATAAGAATAACCCGGAAGAAAACATTCGTGAGAAATATTTCATCCGAGAAAATTCAAATTCTCATGGAATTTAAATATAACGATGATACACATTATGACGAAGTTTTGCTCAAATCGGATCAGCCGTTTTGATGTAAAAAATATATAATGTAATTTTTGTAAATCACTCAAAGCTATTAAGATACCGATTAAATTCAGCAACAAGTGCCGCCACTTATTTGTAAACGATTAAAACAAAGCCTTCTTTATTATCATATGAATTAATAAGGAAAAATAGGATGGCAGTGACATAATGGTTTGGATCTCAAGGTGTATATATATAAATACCCAATCCAAAGATTAAAGTTGATGTAAGTAGCTCATCCATCGACGCGGCAACACATAACGCGTTTGCCTAGTGGAATATAATTCCATATCACTCTTCTTCTCAGTTCACCATTTACTACTAGTGAAATTAGTTGAACTACAGTTAATTATTTCCTCTGGGTGGTGAGATCGCCTTTGTGGTGCCCCGTCCGAACGATCCTACCTAGTCATCCTCACCCTCTATTGAGGAACGATTACTCTGCGTGATGTTCTCGATGAAGACTGTACCCACATTTCATGAGACCAATAAAAAATACGATCAATAAACAGCACGTACGAACAAGATTTTCCATTGATGTTGAAATATTTCAGCTATACATTCATCAATATACGCCTGCTACAGAATTATAATCCTATTTTGTTACGTCTTTTATATTCATCCCGACGCATATCTAGGATTTACGGTGCGTCAACGACGCGTCCCTATGAGTGCTAGAGAAAGCCGAACAGTCAATACTAACCTATATATTCTGATCCTTTGAGAGGCCTTCTTTTCACGACTCTCTCTTCACGATTCGTGTAGGGAGGGGAGGGGGGAGGGAAGGAGTAACAATCTAAAAAAGCTTTCGTGTACGAATAGATGACTTATTAGGATTCGAAACCAGGATTTTACCAGCCTACACACGATTTACAGTTGCTGGATTGAGTTGACAAAACGACGTTTCGCGTTATCACATTGTAGCGGTGTTCCCTTCTCGTAGTCGGTCTAAAGTGGTCTATAACGGTTACTACCGTTACCGTACCCGTGACGGACGAGGAAATACGGCATCTACCGTGATATGTGGCATGTAAAATACAGATATGTGATTAAAACAATGGTGACAACTTTTTCCCGGAACGTTATAAATCTTGCCCCAGTTACTGTTTTTATAACTGATTTTACAAACGAAAATGAATATATGTTTTTGAATTATCAAAAGAGCATTGTTTGTGATTTTGGTTCTGTTCAATTATGTACCACATGGAGAGATTTTTTTTTATTTTCTCTGGCGAACCTTTTGACCTAGAACGAACATTTGTTGGCTGTTCTTCGCTTCTATTCACCACTCATAAAACGTTCGTGGAAATCCAGTTTCAATCCAAAACATATGACACCATTGAAATATCCTAATTTACTATTTTCCATCCGATTGAGTTGATTTTTATTATTGTGGTCTCACATTATCCACAGCAAAAATATTCATAAAAATGTATGGGCTCACATATATATTTTTTTAACCATCAAATAATCTGTGATATCATAATATTATTAAAATATATTAATATATATTTTCAATTCTCATTTTATTTTAATAATCTCCAATTCACCATATTCATAAAATGAAGACTTATATATAATTTTAGTTCCTATAATCTGAGTGCAAACTCAATATTTCTTCTTTCTTGCACTCAGTAATATATTTTCCTTTCATCGTGTGTTGTTGGTAATTTTATTATTGTATTTGTAATCAGTTGTATCTGTTGTGCGTAATTATACGGAAAGGAAAATAAACGAAATAAATAAATAAAATAAATAAATTGTCTAGGATACACTTTTCTCCTAGAAAACTGCTTGAGATCAGTAGTTTTGAAAAAATGCATATTGTTCTCAGAACTGCATAACTATGATAAAATCATGCATTGTTGATGTTAGGCCTACTTCATCATTTTTTTGTCGAAACGACAAACTAATTTATCTCACACATCTTTTTAATCAAAGCACGATCAAAGTTATCATTAATTTTCACAATTCAGCAATGATTTTATTCATGCCATTTCTAAGATGAACTGATAATAATGCATAACTTCATTCATTATCTGGTTCATAAAATAAACACACAAAATGTGCAAACACATCCTGTAGAATGGATTTCATTTATTTTTCCATTCCAAAATAAGTTGAAAAAAAGATGACAAGAAAAACATTCAACTGTATTCCGTTCCAAACGATTTTGGTTCGACACTGGATGCTTAAAAGTTCAATATAAAAAATACCGGTGTGATAATTCACATTATTTCTTCAGCAGCACAAAAAATAGAAATAAAATGAATTGATCATGGAAAAAAAAAACTTTGAATTTCAGACACTTTTTCAGTTGTGTCCTTCCTTGAAATACCATTTATCATATTCTATATTCATTTTATGAGGCGATAACATGGTTTAACGTTGTGTTCAACGACTTCTCATATGTAAAGTTTAGTCGATATTCGAGCGTTATTCTACCACATCTAGAGCTACTAAATAATACAGAATGAATATTAGAGTTTTAAGGCGCATCGACAGCGAGGTCATTTAGCGCCTGTCGAAATAAGTTGCAACAAAAGGTGAAAAGTGTGATATAAAGGTGGAAGTGAAATTTAGATGAGAACACCTTAATACATTAAACTAAGACTAAGACTAAACTATGTATAAAGTGTCTAAAGACGTTAAAAACTAATTTGTTAAAACCGAACATGTGTGTGCTGTAAATAATACAGCATCGAGTGTGAAGTTAATTGACGACTAGTGATTGACCCGCCCACAAACGTCACAAAACAAAACATCCGATCAAATGGGCTGTTTGTTATGTGGGTAAATTGACATGGCCTATCAGAGTATCTCTAAATGCCCACATGAAGTACAGATCTAGGTGGCCTACCGATAAGCCACGCCTATTCAAATGGACTGTTTGTTATGTGGGTAAATTGACATTGCCTATATCAGAGTATCTCTAACTGCCCACATGAAGTATAGATCTAGGTGGCCTACCGATAAGCCACGCCTATTCAAATGGGCTGTTTGTTATGTGGGTAAATTGACATTGCCTATCAGAGTATCTCTAAATGCCCACATGAAGTATAGATCTGGGTGACCTACCGATAAGCCACGCCTATCACTAGTGGTCAATTGTTTGCACGGTGGGAATAGTTTTCGATAAGAATAGATCCTCACGATGTGGTTTCCCATCAGAGACTGAAGTGACGTCATCTTCACACACCCGCCAGTTGAGCCTGACTTTCTGCGACACGGTCAAGCCACGTCATCACTCCATTCGAGTCACGTGATTACAAACACACCTCCTTAGATCAGCATATTCATTCATTCATTTTGTTTATCAATCATTACTAGCCAAACGCAACATAAGCGTTGTAAGATGAGCGAGATATCTAAATAAAGTATAAAAATCGTCAATGTAGTCCTACCTTTGCTACTTCATTGACTCTGGAGTTCTTCACACCTTGACACATATGAAAAATACTTCATTGTTGGGCAAATATCGAATCTAGAAAGCAGTGAATTTCGGCAACTCAATTCTGTTATTATTTTTTATGATATATTTAATAAATAAAACCAGTTATTTTAATTTTTTTCTTCAAAACGACTGATTAGAATTGCATACAAAATGATGGTAATGTGTATTATTTATGTATACACATTCAGAGAAAATTTCATCTCGTCTGGAGAGATTTTATTTTTCAACATTTTCCGCCCAGCCAAATTTTATGGGTTTTTAGAAACTTTAAGATGATATTTCTCAAAATCGGTCCAACCGATTCGTTCCAAAAACTATACAGTTCTAAGTTGGATGAGTTTGCGTGTACAAAAAAAGCTTCATGTCGATCAGTCAACCCCTGCGACCTGTGCAGTGCATACAAAAAAAAACAGACACAAAAAAAATACAGACAAAGCCCTATAAGAGTGGGATGGAATCTTCGCTTAACGCTCATCTAATTATTTCTAATACAATTTATGAATATAAATTAGGCACAACCTAATTATAACCATGAACACAAATATATTGATAATACACAGTGAGTTGTATACGTACACACACACAAAAATGGTACACATATATATGAAGTGATTATTCCAAAAAAGTAATCCAAGGTCTGTAGATGTGGAATGAGCTGACAGAATATTCAACATTCAAGATTTCCATACTTGAGAAATCATTATTGAGAAATATCATCATGTATATCATGTTATTTGTGGCTATGTATGAAGGATAGCAGATATTTGCTCAATAGAAGATACTACTGGGGATAGCGGACACATCAATTCGGTTCATATTGGGGTTTTCCATCTGCATGTTTGTTAGTTTGTTTTTTGTTTTTTGTGCGCACTCAGAAAGTCACAAGACAGAACCAAACGCACATCAAACTTTTTCATCTTCTCGCTCAAAACTGTGAATATTGTTCTATGTGACACTCGTTTGTGTGAATTTTAAGACATTTTGAAAATACCCATCAGAATAACAAGGAAAAGACAATATTTTCATTATACGTATCTGAAAACATTTGAACATTGATATGCTGTCAGGATAACCATAACGGAGATATCAGACAAGGTCTATGAATATCGGGTGAGCTAGTGTGTAGATTTCTGTGACATTTCAAAGCAATATCTCGCTCATCCTACAGCGTATTTCGTCGTTTTCCTAGTGCTAACCACAGTTTCACATGTTCTAGCGATGCGCGTATGGCACACAAATAATATAGATACATGATGGGTATAATATCAAGCAATCCGATTGAAACTTCTCCCCAAGCGATCAACTACAAATCAATAAGTCACGGATTAAATTATTCAAGGGTGAGAACTGTATAAGTAGGCGTACGTTCGATGTAATATACCATGCAAGAAAAAGGCATGAACCACCCGTGCGCTAGTGGTGTGGAAGAGGGGGGACGGTCGCTCGGAACCTTCTCTATAGTGGATACAAGTTACACGCGAGAGATGAAAGCTCGAACCACCCGTGCGCTAGTGCTGTGGGAAAGGGGGGACAGTCGCTCGGAACCTTCATCTCTCGTGGATACAAGTTACACACAAGAGATGAAGGCTCGAACCACCCGTGCGCTAGTGGTGTGGGAAAGGGGGGACGGTCGCTCGGAATGTTCTCTCGTGGATACAAGTTAGACACGAGAGATGAAGGCTTGAACCACCCGTGCGCTAGTGCTGTGGGAAAGGGGGGACGGTCGCTCGGAACCTTCATCTATCGTGGATACAAGTTACACACGAGAGATGAAGGCTTGAACCACCCGTACGCTAGTGGTGTGGGATAGGGGGGACGGTCGCTCGGAACCATCATCTCTCGTGGATACAAGTTACACACTAGAGATGAAGGCTTGAACCACCCGTACGCTAGTGGTGTGGGATAGGGGGGACGGTCGCTCGGAACCATCATCTCTCGTGGATACAAGTTACACACGAGAGATGAAGGCTTGAACCACCCGTACGCTAGTGGTGTGGGATAGGGGGGACGGTCGCTCGGAACCTTCATCTCTCTTGGATACAAGATACACACGAGAGATGAAGGCTCGAACCACTCGTGCGCTAGTGGTGTGGGATAGGGGGGACGGTCGCTCGGAACCTTCATCTCTCTTGGATACAAGTTACACACTAGAGATGAAGGCTTGAACCACTCGTGTGCTAGTGGTGTGGGATAGGGGGGACGGTCGCTCGGAACCTTCATCTCTCGGTTATACAAGTTACACACGAGAGATGAAGGCTCGAACCACCCGTGCGCTAGTGGTGTGGGGTAGGGGGGACGGTCGCTCGGAACCTTCATCTCTCGTGGATTACAAGTCGAGTATACCAGCAAGCTAGAAAATACCCCAAATGAAACTTTCTTCTATCTACGAATTGCGTTACTACAGCAGGAAACGGAATTGATTCGTCGATGTGTTTTATGCCCCTGAAGAACGGTTAAACGACCGTTCGAAGGAGTCGTTCCGAGAGAACACTGCACTCCGGCGCCTGCGCTGTGTTCTCACAAGTCCACGTTCGAAGGAGTCGTTCCACCGGCACAGTAGCTGAGTGGTTAGCGCACTTGCTCCGTGTGACCCAGGAGGTGAAGGGACATATTGGACCCGGTTCGATCCCCGCCACCGTCCATCTTTACAGAGGTTTTTCGTGGTTTCTCTCTGTAGTCTAGGCTAATGCCGGGATGGTTCCCACAATATAGGCCACGACCGCTTCCATCCCACTATCCTTCCCATTACCCATAAAAACCTTCACCTCATCATCCCATCATCTCATTAATCATTCATCCGACGCCAATAGATCTCAGTCATCATTACAATGCGTCGTTAAAACTCAATATAAAAAAGGAGTCGTTCCGAGAGAACACTGCACTCCGGCGCCTGCGCTGTGTGTTCTCACAAGTATTACCACATATCAACAGATACACTCGCCTCCACGAGAGAAGAACAACGAGGACTCAGGAATTAGTTGAGGCTGAATGCATATGTCAACAGATACACTCGCCTCCACGAGAGAAGAACAACGAGGACTCAGGAATTAGTTGAGGCTGAATGCATATGTCAACAGATACACTCGCCTCCACGAGAGAAGAACAACGAGGACTCAGGAATTAGTTGAGGCTGAATGCATATGTCAACAGATACACTCGCCTCCACGAGAGAAGAACAACGAGGACTCAGGAATTAGTTGAGGCTGAATGCATATTGCAACAAGAAAACGCAGAATACGCGTTGTGAGTTGAGGTTATAGAGGTATGGAAATCAAGAATAATAAATATTCTGTCAGCTCAATCCACATCTACAGACCTCTGAGTTGGATTACTCCAAGTGTTTTTTTCATCACGCAATTCAATCGTTCCAAAATAATTGGTGAAACTTGTCGCTCAGAATTAATTGGTTTCTTAATAGCTTTGATTGACTTTTCATTAAGTATATTATAAATGTATGAATGAATATTAGGGTTTTGAGGCGCATCGACAGCGAGGTCATTTAGCGCCTGTACTATTATAAATGTGTTTTCTTCATTATTTGACCTATGAAAATCTCTGGAAATGTGTATAGGTCACAATTCTAGGGATAAGTTACTACCTTTCGACAAATAAACTTGCATTCATGTGAAAGAAGAATATCGTATTTCCGTACCAACATGAACACAAAATCTCTATTTCAACAAGTTGTTCAACAATTCAAAATTCTGACAATTATCTGGAGAAATTACTACATTATCGGAGAAATACTCGCATCCATGAAAGAAGGAGGTTGCCTTTTCCTATCAACATGAAAAAAAATATATCAACATTATATTTGTATATAAAACTTGGCTGTGATAATTTAAGCGTATCATGGTTTTTGGGGACTTTGTTTACGATAAGTAATGCAAACGCAACTAAAAAAATCGCTGGATCCTTAAAGATGCAGTGAGACTAATGAATAATCAAAGTTTCTCATATTATTTAGTTGGTAGACGATTTGTATATGGATGTACAGTATAACGCAAAAGTAAAAAGCCGTTTCATTTTCTGAAGCCCGGGAGGTAGGCAACTTGTCATGCACGCTAGAAACCGGTCCGAGATTCAAAGTCCACATGCAGGTATACTGACTGAAGTAAAATAGTATTGATTATATTTGAAATGATTTCATCTGTGCAATTCAAAATAATGTTTCGATATGTTTGTATCATTAGTATTGGTTTTAATGTCGCACTGCACTGATGACTATACTATCTATTGGCGTCAGTTGTTTTGATGTCAATTCTTTCTCGTATTTACCATCAAGACATGTGTTTGATCCAAATCAGATCTTGATCCGTTTTCTTTTCTTGTGTGCGCTCCACAGGCCACAATGCAAAACCGAACTACATGCTATTTTATCTATGGGCGTTATTTTTGAATGAATGCATATTAGGGTTTTAAGGCGCATCGACAGCGAGGTCATTTAGCGCATGTAAGTTTTTGTTCTTCCATCTTTAAATACTTATAGCTTTTGGTGGTAATTGGATAGGTAAATTTGGGCAGATTGACGATTCAAATTGAAGAACCTACCTATATGAGAATAAAAAGTAAAGAAAAACGAACAATATCTCTCATTGGAAATTTAAAATTCATAATACATAATATATATGAAATATATAAAATATTAAAGTATATAACCAATCCAAAGATATACTGATCTATTGTTCCAAATATTGTTCATCAACGCGGAAACACATGACGCGTTCACCTAGTATAATTCAATCAGCACCTCAGTGATAGGGGAATGATAATGAAAATAATGAAAATAACAAATCAATGAGAATATTAGTTATGTTAATTAAACGTTTGGAAATGATGATACCCACAAAAGCCGAAGATTGTGTCTGGGAAAGACGATATCCACCTTGAAATCCGAACAAATACGTCACTGCTATCCTCAATTTTCTGATTAATTTCTATGATAATATAGAAGGCTTTGATTTGATCGTTTCCAATTAATTGGTGACACCCATTGCTCGAATTTTAATCGGTATCTTGACGGCTTTGAGTGATTCAAAAATATTACATTATATATTTGTTTACATCAAAACGTCTGAATTGATTTGAGGAAATTCTCAGAATAATATGCATCATAATTATATTGAAATTCACTGGGAATTTGAATTCTCTCGGGTGAAATAATTTGGACGATTTTTTTCCTCTGGGTTATTCTTACGGGATTTTTGAAAACTTTAAATGAGTTTTACCAGAAGTGATTCGACAAATTGCGCCTCAAAATGATACAGTATCGAATTAGATACAGACACTTGTGCATGCCAAGTTTCAACTGATTTTGAATTCTAGTTTTACCTGTGGAGCGCGGAAAGAAGGCACTTTCTTCGATTATGGTGGGATTGAGTCTTCGCTCCGCTCATTCAATTACACAAAAGTGATCTCGATTAGGTGAAAATCACATTGCTTATGGAAGGAATATTCCATGTGACACTTTGGACAAATTGAAATGAAAATAGTGGATAAGGGATTCAGAACGTGAAGAACTGAATAGTGAAGCGCAAAACAAAATTAATGATTACTCATTAGGCGATACATTAATGACAAAATAATATGGACGAAATGAATGAACATGCACATAATGACTGAATATATAATGAACGTTCCAAAATTATATATAAATGAATATATAATATATATAATATGATAATTTAATAAATATAATATAACAACAACAAAAATATATCTATATATCTATATACATAAATATATATATATATTTATTTCTAGGGGCTTGATGACCTCACAAGTAGCTAGGTTAAATGTGGGATGAATATATACGCACACACACATATAAATATATATATATATATATATATATATATATATATATATATATATATATATATATATATATATATATATATATACTGGTATATATATATTTATATATATATATATATATATATATATATATATATATATATATATATATATGTGTATATATATATATATATATATATATATATATATATATATATATATTATATATATATACTGGTATATATATTTTTATATATATATATATATATATATATATATATATATATATATATATATATATATATATATATATATATATATATATATACCAGTATATATCTCTGCATACTAATATATGGAAATCATATTATATCAAATGGAGGTGATCTGATTCTTGCTTCAATTTGGTTACAACGGAATGAACTAGATCACCGCCAATACATTTTTCAAAATGAAATTCGTGCCTTAAACGTGGCAATTGAGCGATGACTATATGCCTACGTTCAGGCCTAAATTTGGGTTCGTCTCGGAAGTTTGTTACACACACATTGCACGTTAGTCTGCAGCTACATATTTCACCCATCTGGACATCAACATAAACGATACAAATAGCCAAGTCAAAACCGAGATATTGATGACTTGAGTCATTTTGACAACCAACTATTACAAGGAAATCGTCGTCTGCCGTGTGCAAGTTTAGTTTGTCTGTCTGATCTGCAGCAACCGAGAAAGTATATTGTGCGCGTAATCGTTGAATTAGCTACTTACTGACAACGAGAGAAAAATATTTTTTCAAGAGGTAAGAATTAACCATTTTCTCAATTATGGGCATGATTAATTTGTTTATAACTATGTGTTATGTCAAAATTACATACACTTCAGACCTAGGTTATAGAGAGTTTGTTCTTGACGATATTGATCATGAAAATACTTTGGAATAGGTGACCCGATCAATTGAAACACACCTGGACAGATGAGATTACTATGTAAATATCTTATCAAAAATATGGATCATACCATTATTGCGAACAATTTGAATGAATGCATAAGAGAAAATGAAAATGTTGTTATGATTAGGTTATATATATATATATATATATATATATATATATATATATATATATATATTTATATATATATATATTCCTTTTCATATATAAACATTGAACTTGGATAAATTGATAACGAATGTAGAGTGCACAATAGTCGTATTCTTACGTATCGATGAATTTTATTATAGATGCCACGACATGCCGGTGATGGGGAGTATAAAGAATCTGTTCGTGGGCGAATGATCGGTATGTGGGAAGAAGGCCGGAGTAAAGTTGATATAGCCAATGCCATAGGCTGCCATTTATCTACGGTCAAAAAATGGATTCTCCGTTATCAGATGGAAGGAGATCAAGGCCTGGTAAACCGTCCCAGAGTTGGTCGCCCCAAAGTGACGACTCTGGATCAAGACGGAGCTATAATACAAGCGTCCGTAGACGAGCCCAAGACATCGGCTTGCGCCGTTCTTCGTGACCTGGGTTTGCCTGTGTCCGTTGATACCATTCGAAGGAGGTTGCGGTCCGGTGGTCGCTTCCACAGTGTGCCTGCTGTGAAGCTCGACCTCACACAAGCGCATAAGGACCAGCGGCTTGCCTTTGCGCTAGAATTTGTTGATCGTCCTGCACAATTTTGGGACAGTGTGATTTTTACGGATGAGAAAGTTTTCTCGAGTACGCGCGATTCAAAGCCGCGGCTATGGAGACCGCGTAATACTCGCATGCATCCGCAACACATCCATCGCAAGGATAAAAGTGGACGTATCTCCGTCGCGTATTGGGGGTGGATGTCCTCGGCTTGTGCTGGGAATCTCGTGGAGGTGTCAGCGAGGATGGACTCCTTGGAATATTGCGAGGTATTAGAGGACGGGATGCTGCCATCAGTGCGTATTATTTATCCTGAACCAGAGTTAATACATTTGGTCCAAGATAACAGTGCTGTGCACACTTCCAACATCACCAGGGCATGGTTTCATGATAACCCACAAGTGGTTAGTCTTCCTTGGCCACCCAAGAGTCCAGACCTGAATCCCATTGAAAATCTATGGGCTGAAATGGTGAGGGAGTGGAACCCTCCTCGCCGAAGGGATGCCGCTGCGCTCAGGCGACATGTGGAGGACACGTGGGCCGGGCAGCAGCGTAGGCAGGCCTATTGCCAACGTCTGGTCGACTCCATGCCGCAGCGTCTGCAGTTGGTTATCGATAACCACGGCGATGTTATTCGTTATTGAGATAATCTTTTTGAATAATTTTTTTGCTTCTTGCATTCTATTCAATTGTTTTTCATATTATCCACATGAAGACTGATATTCATAGTAAGCGTCTTGTTACTATATATATAGGCCTAATTTAGTCATAGTTTTGTTGTTCATTTTTTTTTAAATTGATGTTTGCTTCTTGCATTCTATTCAATTGTTTTTTATATTATCCACATGAAGACTGATATTTATAGTAAGCGTCTTGTTACTATATATATAGGCCTAATTTAGTCATAGTTTTGTTGTTCATTTTTTTTTAAATTGATGTTTGCTTCTTGCATTCTAATCAATTGTTTTTTATATTATCCACATGAAGACTGATATTTATAGTAAGCGTCTTGTTACTATATATATAGGCCTAATTTAGTCATAGTTTTGTTGTTCATTTTTTTTTTAAATTGATGTTTGCTTCTTGCATTCTATTCAATTGTTTTCTATATTATCCACATGAAGACTGATATTTATAGTAAGCGTCTTGTTACTATATATATAGGCCTAATTCAGCCATAGTTTTGTTGTTCATTTTTTTTTAAATTGATGTTTGCTTCTTGCATTCTATTCAATTGTTTTTTATATTATCCACATGAAGACTGATATTTATAGTAAGCGTCTTGTTACTATATATATAGGCCTAATTTAGTCATAGTTTTGTTGTTCATTTTTTTTAAAATTGATGTTTGCTTCTTGCATTCTAATCAATTGTTTTTTATATTATCCACATGAAGACTGATATTTATAGTAAGCGTCTTGTTACTATATATATAGGCCTAATTTAGCCATAGTTTTGTTGTTCATTTTTTTTTAAATTGATGTTTGCTTCTTGCATTCTATTCAATTGTTTTTTATATTATCCACATGAAGACTGATATTTATAGTAAGCGTCTTGTTACTATATATATAGGCCTAATTTAGTCATAGTTTTGTTGTTCATTTTTTTTTAAATTGATGTTTGCTTCTTGCATTCTAATCAATTGTTTTTTATATTATCCACATGAAGACTGATATTTATAGTAAGCGTCTTGTTACTATATATATAGGCCTAATTTAGCCATAGTTTTGTTGTTCATTTTTTTTTAAATTGATGTTTGCTTCTTGCATTCTATTCAATTGTTTTTTATATTATCCACATGAAGACTGATATTTATAGTAAGCGTCTTGTTACTATATATATAGGCCTAATTTAGTCATAGTTTTGTTGTTCATTTTTTTTAAAATTGATGTTTGCTTCTTGCATTCTAATCAATTGTTTTTTATATTATCCACATGAAGACTGATATTTATAGTAAGCGTCTTGTTACTATATATATAGGCCTAATTTAGTCATAGTTTTGTTGTTCATTTTTTTTAAATTGATGTTTGCTTCTTGCATTCTATTCAATTGTTTTTTATATTATCCACATGAAGACTGATATTTATAGTAAGCGTCTTGTTACTATATATATAGGCCTAATTTAGCCATAGTTTTGTTGTTCATTTTTTTTTAAATTGATGTTTGCTTCTTGCATTCTAATCAATTGTTTTTTATATTATCCACATGAAGACTGATATTTATAGTAAGCGTCTTGTTACTATATATATAGGCCTAATTTAGTCATAGTTTTGTTGTTCATTTTTTTTTAAATTGATGTTTGCTTCTTGCATTCTAATCAATTGTTTTTTATATTATCCACATGAAGACTGATATTTATAGTAAGCGTCTTGTTACTATATATATAGGCCTAATTTAGCCATAGTTCTGTTGTTCATTTTTTTTTAAATTGATGTTTGCTTCTTGCATTCTATTCAATTGTTTTTTATATTATCCACATGAAGACTGATATTTATAGTAAGCGTCTTGTTACTATATATATAGGCCTAATTTATTCATAGTTTTGTTGTTCATTTTTTTTAAATTGATGTTTGCTTCTTGCATTCTAATCAATTGTTTTTTATATTATCCACATGAAGACTGATATTTATAGTAAGCGTCTTGTTACTATATATATAGGCCTAATTTAGTCATAGTTTTGTTGTTCATTTTTTTTTAAATTGATGTTTGCTTCTTGCATTCTAATCAATTGTTTTTTATATTATCCACATGAAGACTGATATTTATAGTAAGCGTCTTGTTACTATATATATAGGCCTAATTTAGTCATAGTTTTGTTGTTCATTTTTTTTTAAATTGATGTTTGCTTCTTGCATTCTAATCAATTGTTTTTTATATTATCCACATGAAGACTGATATTTATAGTAAGCGTCTTGTTACTATATATATAGGCCTAATTTAGTCATAGTTTTGTTGTTCATTTTTTTTTAAATTGATGTTTGCTTCTTGCATTCTAATCAATTGTTTTTTATATTATCCACATGAAGACTGATATTTATAGTAAGCGTCTTGTTACTATATATATAGGCCTAATTTAGCCATAGTTTTGTTGTTCATTTTTTTTTAAATTGATGTTTGCTTCTTGCATTCTATTCAATTGTTTTTTATATTATCCACATGAAGACTGATATTTATAGTAAGCGTCTTGTTACTATATATATAGGCCTAATTTAGCCATAGTTTTGTCGTTCATTTTTTTTTCAAATCGATGTTGTTGTTTTACGCATTCTATTCAATTGTTTTTTTCATATTATCCACATGAAGACTGATATTTATAGTAAGCGTCTTGTTACTATATATATAGGCCTAATTTAGTCATAGTTTTGCTGTTCATTTTTCTTTCAAAACGATGTTGTTTTTTTTGCATTCCAGTTAATTGTTTTTTGATATTATTATTATTATATTAAATCATATTATTACTTTTTTCTTGTTTTTAAATCCATGGTAAGCGTCTTGTTACCATAAAGAAAATAAAGTCGTAAGAAACCTAACATGTTATAGTGAGTCATTTGTTGGAATCAACGTTCGTCATTTCTCATTACATTCTATTGGTTCTCAATATGATATTCATCTAAAACAGAAATACTTTCTTGTGTCTCATTTTCAATCTTTTCTGAACATTGAATGATATTTTCGTAATGATCTGAAGAAATTGTAGAAATAATTGTCGCACTACTCCAAAATCCAACTATTTCAAATTCTATATATCGAACTTCACATTAATTCTGTCCATGCTATCTCGATATTATCAATGATGAATAGAAATTTTACTGTGCGACTATTATGAATTTCCTTCGCATTTTCAGTTCTTCATATTTGATTCACATCAAATTATTTTTTCGTTCATAATCATACTGTTCATTTTCCAGTAAGCTGTGATGAAAGATGTAGCATTTCATACAAAATTGGGCTTGAATAGAAAAATGAAAATATATTAATTCAAACGCCATCGGATTGGCATGGAATCATAATTTTTTCATTGCATATTGAATTTATTTTCGATGGTAATTTATTATTCCGAGCTGAGATTTTCAAGATCTACAGAACAATTGAATCGAATCGTGAATTCTATTGTCGAAACCTCTTCACCCGCAAAACCTATTTTCGATTATTTGTTCAGAGTTTTTCTTGAACAATTTCGTCTCAAACAAAAAAAAATCGTCTCATGAGAATTTAAGAATGTGTGTTTCTGACCATTTGAGAACAGAATGTAATTCTCTTCTACTCCATACTGAAATCATTCCAACTCTAATTATGAATTGACAACAGTGCCAAACAACCCTTCGAACCTGTCGAACAAGTTGAATGGCAACATTGCTTGGTGATACGATTCACAATCACGCAGATCAAACTACATGTTGGGAATTGCTCATATCAGTCCTACCTGCGATGCGACCTTTGCACCCTAACCCCACCGGTTTACCATCTGTGTGGCGTGCTGCCTACCTCCCAGGCTTCAGAGAATGGAACGGCTTTTTACTTTTGCGTTATACTGTACGTTTATCTCTACTCATCACGAATATCGGCGTGGTGTTGATAGATGAGCCAAAGGACGACATACGCATGCTCCAAATATACACCAACTTGGCAGCAATAAAACTTGGATTTATGAAGGATTTGTTGAGAACAATAGTATATAAACGGGCAGAAATGTATTTCTTTTGAAGCTTGAATCGCGTTCAACAGGCAGGGATGAAAACCAACTGCGATTCAGACATTTCGATGGTGAATAACGTCATGTTATATTCTGATGACGTATGAATGACGACACACTTAAAGGCTGAATCACTTGTTTTCTTGGCCGTTATTCTGTAACACTGAAACGAAATGAAAGTGGCCCATCTCCATTTTGTTCCGGGCGATGGCACGGTCTCTGACGCTTTCATCGCGATTCCATTTCGCTTCTAGTTATCGAATAAGGGCCCAGGTTGGAATAAGTCAGTATACATATTATATTGATAAAAGAGTCTAGCCACAGCTTGAGATTTTAAATGTCAACATAACGTTTAAAATGACTAACTTAGTAGTGATCTTCCGCTCTAATACACTCATCAGAGCGGAATGCGTCGTCATTCTTAGAAGAATATCTTCCTTCAACTCATTTCATCTTCTAAAATACAGTGAATCCATAACGAAAATCAGCACTTTAATTGTTCCATACTTCTTTAAATACGATGAAGAATAAAAAGATTTATCAATTCAAAATAGAATTGAATTATTAGTAACATGTGATAGTTGGATTACGTGAATACGTTGGATGAAGTGAAAATGTCCGCTAAAAATATCTTTCTTCTTAGAATAAACAATCACGCTTTTCACTTCTGTTTTGACCTAATTTAACTCATTAGTGTTTTGTGCAATGTCTGCACCTTTTGACGTTTCTTCCACTGCTACTGTTCCACGATCTTATATCTAGAAAATCAACATTTTCTTCCACAATTATAGATGTGTCACTAATGTATGAATGAAATATAACAGTTCTTAATTCACATCTGATTATTAAATCACGATGATGCAATACTTCATTATTAATTGCAATTAAAACACATCTCCGAATATTTTTTTTCGTCATTATTTTCAAGTTTAAATTGCGTTTAAGGGAGATAACTTTTTTAATTTCCTTTTTCATTAAATATGTCACCAACATGCGTACACTAAACTGAAAACAATTCACAGATAAAAACAAAGTTGCTAAATATGACGTAATTAAATCACACAAACAAAAGTTATAAAAACTGTTATTAAAGTAACTGGATGAATTAAGTTATATCACCAACTAACTAGGATGTAATGACCATAATAAAATCCATGAATTAAGGAAAAGCTAACTGTATATACGTTAAAGCGTCTCCACTTTCCACAGCGCAAAAAGTTCCCAGCAGGGTAATTATTTGTGAAAACCTTGTGAATGTTTATTATGAATCGTCAATATTTCACAATATACTTCTGTGCACGGCGTGAAGCAGTCACAACAATACGGACATCCGGAAAGCCACTACGATTGTTTATACTTTATGCTGAAACTGAAATAGTCACAAAGCATGCATCTAGCGTTACACACATAATTTGATTACTTCTTAAGATATTTCATTGAATATGGTATCGATGTGTTTGAAAAACAACTGGCTTTGGGCTGAACTGGAAATAAACAGTTCAACTATAAGAGCTTGGCATACAAGACCAGGGAGAGTCACGTCATTTTCCATTGTAAATCAAGGTAACAGAAACTATTCATTGGTATCAAAACGGTTCTAGGTATGGTGATGAAGGTTAGTTTAACTGAGAGAGGAAGGTTTACTCTACCAATGTACAGGGCCGTATTCAAGCCTAGGCAATCGAGGCAGCCGCCTATGGCGGCAAAGTCTAGGGGGCGGCATTTCCTAAATGCTTTAAAGACTATGTATTTTCTATATTTGTACGAACGTCAGCAAATGAAAAAAAAACTAAAATGCATCAAAAAAGTAAATCGAAAAAGTATAACTTCGAAAATGTCCATGATGATGCAATTATGAGACTCTAAAACCACTTGTGAAACGCAAAAATCACTTGAAAAATGTTAATATTATCAAAAATTCCCTGTGTATCATGGGCCTACATGCAAGTCGTCACAATCACAAAGTCGTAGAGTAGATTACGATGAGACTATCGACAACTTTGATGTGAGGAAGGTGCGACGTCAGCATTTCAGACGCCTATACTTCCAAGTGATTTAATCACAGCATCGACTAGATTAATTGCTACGTAATATAGAGGGGGAAGGGGCGGCCAAAAATTATTTGCCTAGGGCAGCGCAAAACCTAAATACTGCCCTGCCAATGTATTGTCATCTTCTTATTGACTATAGCCACTGGCTTTCGTGTATGTGGCGGTTCAACGTATTTTCCAACCAGTTTTCCAAAATTTTCCAAGAATTTCGAACATTTTTTCCATTTTAAAATGGTTATATACTATTTCAACACAGATACATCAATAAATAGCCGAACAA
>OZ023329.1:8508465-8510965 GCA_964007535.1 Brachyptera risi
ACTAACATGATAAGACGTTTCTCGCAGGAGATAGTCGGACAGAAAATAAGAGAATCATGTGTATGTCCTGTATTCATCTGAAAAACAAACAAACAAACAAAATGTGATACATCCACGCATTTGTTGGTCTTCCACTTCCTTAGCTTCAACTTTCAATAACACAATGACATGGCGTCCTGCTCGATTTAATATGAATGGACAACTTCAACTGTAATGCCGGGATGGTTCCTATAATATAGGCCACAACCGCTTCCTTCCCACTATCCTTCCCACTATCCTTCCCACTACCCCCAAAAAAAAACCTCATCTCGTCATCCCATCATCTCATTAATCATTCATCCGACGCCAATAGATCTTAGTAATCATTACAGTGCATCGTTAAAACCCAATATATATATATATATATATAACTTCAACTGTACGATATATGAATATATATACATATATATATATATATATATATATATATATATATATATATATATATATATATATATATATATATATATATATATATATATATATATATATATATATATATATATATATATATATATATATGTGTATATTTATATATATTTATATATAAATATATATAAATATGTATATATATATATATATATATATATATATATATATATATATATATATATATATATATATATATATATATATATATATATATATATATATAAAATAATGCAAATAATGCAATCACACCTTAGCAAACCAATGACGGTGCGTTGTCAAGTAACATAATTTAATCAATTTTCTGTATCGTACTCTTTGGATCTGTCAAATTTATATTCATATTTGTATTATAATCTATTCAACGAGAAATGGAAGCTCGAGAATCTGTCGAAGAAGAATTGAAGAAAAGGAAGATCACGATGGTAAGAAGATTGGATATTTGTTCTCTCCGGAGCAAATGTTCGAATTGCTTCCGTTTGTTGAATTAGTTATATCATTGAGGCCCGTCTTACGAAACTGGATAGTTCGAGGGTTAACTTGTTATCACCGTTGGTTACTTATGTTATTTTCGTACTTTAAATTAATAGTTAGTAGATTAGTACCCTAACTAAGATTGGTAAAACCGCGGGCCTGAGTAAAGAAGTATCCTACGGTATAGAGTGGCAGCGCCCTGGATAAACAATCTACAGACCCTGGTAGTGTCATGCCTGGTAATCCTGCTAGGAGCGCTGTGATCACCAAGAAAATGCCATTTGCTAGAGCACTGTTGCGAGTGAATGCTGCTCGGAGCGCTGAGATCAGCCAACTTTTTCACTGTCGGTGAGCAACTGGTGAGCATAGGCTCTGGCATACAGCGTTGCTCATCTAGAGACTTTACTTTATCTATGGTTATATCACTAGGAAAACGCCATATATGCGTTGTTAGACGAGCGGATAGTATGTCGATTCTTTTGGCCAAACTTTTGCCTACATTCGCCAATTGGGTGACATTTAAGTTATAAAGGTGTGAAAACTGCTTCGAGTGGTACCAATTTAGCACATTTTATGTTTCCTCTTCAAAATGGCTCACCCGATCAGGCTGAGAATCTTCCGAAATGTGTATCAGATTGTAGTTCAACTTCACACAAAATTTTAATTTTTTTTTCAAATAAAAATATTTTCTTTTTTTCCCGCCGTGTTATTCTAATGGGTATTTTTGAAATTTCAAAAATTCATAAAAATAAAAGTTAGCCCCCGATAATGCCACAAAACTATACAGATCTAAGTTAGATAAGGAACCATAATGAAAAAAAGTTTGAAGTTGATAGCTGTAGCCGTTTGACCTGTGGAGAACCGACAAAAAAACATGAAAAAAAAACATAAAAACGAACACCAATTTTGTTCAGTATGTCAAATTGAATCCTCGCTAAAGCTCGTCTGATGATTAAATTGTCTTTCAGTTTGTAAGATTAGCTCTCGTTGTGCCTCGTCCAAACGATTCTACCTATCAATCTCAGCCGTAATTGGGAAACAATGTTTTTGTATCAAGTTTCGATATTAATGAAAGAAAAAATCAAAGATTAATGCCAAATTATGAAATCATGTTATATGCTGTTGTTTTTGTTATTGTTGTTACGTGAGAAATGTTGTATTAGATGTTTAATTTCCCAGATTCTGTATAATACAAGACTTTCATTAGCTCAGTATTGAAATACCTCTGTGAGGAGCATAATAGGTGTCAATATAAATAGCTGTGTGAGTTATAACGTATAATAATTACGTCGGATACAATGTGCAGTGGGATGGAATTAGGCACGCTCCTGCAATATGCATTAGCACCCAGTCACAACTAATATGCTTCGAGCTAAGGGATAAATAACAAATAACAAATAACATCTCAACACTTGTACTGGGTTCAACGGCACACCCTACTGATGGCTTGGATCAGTGCAAGATGAATCAGGTAATGCAAGACGAGATAGCTCTTTATTTGCTTTTAGAAATGATGGGGGAAACATTACTTGCTTAAGCCCGTATTACACGGGGAATG
>OZ023329.1:8518465-8539030 GCA_964007535.1 Brachyptera risi
TAATAAAATAATTCTTCAATTTTCGATTAGGCATATCTAATTGTGAGAGTATTTATCATCTATTCATTGCATTTCACCGCAAGTCAGTGTTTGTAGTTCTTGAGATATATGTGGCGAAAGTGCACCCTATAAATCTGTCTAAGATGCGGGCTCTTAAATTCAGTGTATCTTATGTTTAGAACATGTTATTCATTCGTTTATTCATTTTTTTATCAGTTCATTTCATTTTTTTTTCACAACATTCGTGACTGTAAATGTCCGCATATATATCACAGAAACGGTCATAATGTGTTCCGGACTTTCGGAAACTGGAAGACTTTTATCTAATCGAAATGGGGTGGTAAGATTCCCCTTGTGCTGCCCCGTCCAAACGATCCTATCTTTCATCCATAGCCTTAATTGGGGAACAATGATTTTGTATCAAGTTTTGATGTTATTAAAAAAAATGAATAAATGGCATGTTATACTTACAAAAAAGATTAAATTAAACTGACTTATTAATGGTGTGTGAACAGCTGTTGAATGACAGTCTGTCAAACATCCACTCAACTCAGAAGTGAACTCAACTTATTTTGAATGATGTAATCAACATTCATAGTTGATCACCTACTTGAAATCAATTAATTTGATGGAAAATTAAACCGTGAAAATATGAGTTTGGAGACGGATGAAGAAGAAGGATTCATTTGTTAAATCAGAGACTATCGGCTTTATACATGTATATAGTTGTCGTCTAATAATAATCTTCATTCAAGGAACAATGTAGGCTACATTGTTATAGAATGTGTCAAATATAAAATATCGGATAAAGATACATAGGTCCTGAAGATGAATAAATATTGAACAGAATTGAGATTTTTGAAGTGTTCTATTGTATATAGGCAAGTTTAAATGAGGTGAGTTTTGACTTTTGATTTGAACTTCTTGTTGTTGATAGAAAGGGTATTCTTTATTACTAGGAAAACGCTATATACGCGTTGTCAGACGAGCGGAAAGTAATAGTATTTCGACTTCATTGCCAAACTTTTGCCTAAATTCGCCAATTGGGTAACATTTTAGTTATAAATGGGTAAAAACGGCTTCGAGTGGCACCAATTTAGCACCTTTCATGTTTTTTCTTCAAAATGGCTGGCCCGATCAAGCTGAGAATTTCCAGGAATGTGTATCAAGATATTATTCAACTTCACACAAAATTTCAATTCTTTTGAAATAATTTTTTTTTTCCGCCGTGTTATTCTAACGGGTATTTTTTAAATTTCTAAAATTCATAAAAAAAAAGTTGGTATCCGATAATGCCACAAAACTATACAGATCTGAGTTGGATAAGGAACCATGATGAAAATAAGTTTTAAATTGATAGCTGTAGCCGTTTGACCTGTGGAGAACCGACAAAAAAACATTTCAAAAAAAACCTAAAAACGAATACCAATTTTTTTCAGTATGTCAAATTGAATCCTCGCTAAAGCTCGTCTAATAATCGGTAGATTGTTGAAAATTATACGACTTTAGTAGGCTGGGTCGTTTTTGCATAGTTTCAGATTGAGATTTGATATATGGAATTTAATCGACTATAGGCTTTTTTCAAGAGATAAAACACATTGTTGTGATAAGTGACAACAATGTCCCTCAAATTGTGCTCCCATCACAACTTCAGTATCGGTTTGTTTGCCCCCAAATACTCTGATTGCTATGGTAACCTGGCAACGATGCAATCTATCAAATAATTCACGCTAAATTAATTAGTTTGTTGTGAATAATATTCAACTTCTTCTCAATGTTGAGAATAACATTGATAATTTGAGTGTATTATTTACAGTATAGTATGACAAATATAAAAAATAGCACATCTTCGTTTATTTTTCACTGCAAAAATGTATATTAGAATAATCACGTGATATCATAATATGACATGCCTACCTCAATGTTTTTATAAACATCACGTTGAACTGAAATATCATGCAAACCAAGTAATCTCATGACGCTACATAATATTACACTGAGGTGCGCCACATTTTTATTCCGAGCATTATGTTCATAAGATGGTCTAACGTTCATGGTTAGGTTAAAACGTTTATGGTTATTAGTTATTACAAAATTTGAGTGTAGATTATTATACCAGAATTTTTTATTTTTCATTTTTAGTAACTACAAAATACTTCATCTCAAAGTAATAATTCATATCCGCAATTTCCAATTGTCTGACTTTTCTGAAAAAGACAAAGTAAATACATTAAACGTGCAAGAAAAGTTGGGAGAATATTCTACACAAGTTCCTCAACTCTTTCTCCACTTGTAAGTAATGTAAAACAAAAAGGCAGCGAATAATATTATATACTTTGATGACAATTCACTTTTCGTATAAATGGTTACTCATTTCGCATGCAAATAGTCAATATTCCAGTTCAAAGGACTCATCGCATCTTCCCAGCATCATCATTAGCTGATCAAGCTGAACATACAGTAACTTATAGCAAGTCAGAGAACTTCCATTCGAGTTTGATCTCTTTGACTTCTAGTCTTTTGTTATTCATTCTCGTTCTTATTTATATTGGGTTCAACAAAGCACTGTTTACTGATGATTACGATCTATTGGCGTCGGTGAATGATATATGAGATGGTGATGCTCATATATCTAAACCTCGCAATTTAGTTTCTGTTGAATTATTGTCTTATTGTTAAAAACTAATACAAATGGTAATTTCTGTGATTTTATGTAACCTACTGTACAAAAATTGAATGAAGTATAATATTAATAATAGTATGGTGACGTGAAAGGTTATTTTATTAGGTATTTTTGGATAGTGGGGGGAGTCGGTCGTGACCTGTTGTTAGGGAACCATCCCAGTATTGACCTGGACGACTGAGGGAAACCACGAAACACCCCTGCCAGGATAGTTGACCATGGCGGGAATTGAATCCCGGTCTCCTGAATGACGGTTCAGTTTATTAACCACTCGGCCACAATGTATCAGTGTTGTGTTGCAAAATACTGCAATAAAATGTATCAACTCATCAAAAATCGAAAATTTGTTGATTTTTTTTTTTAATCAACATCGAACACAAAGAGAGTAATTGTACTTCAACCAATCGAATCTATGTTGTTATAAATGTTATTAAAAGATAGGATCGTTCGAACGGAACACCACAAAAGTGATTTTACCTGTCCATAGGAAAAATATAAATTATCCATGATAACTCGTTCAACAACTATCCTTCCCATTACCCATAAAACCTTCATCTCATCATCCCATCATCTCATTAATCATTCATCCGACGCCAATAGATCTAATTCATCATTACAGTGCGTCGTTAAAACCCAATATAAAAATAAAAATAAAAAATCGTTTAACAAAAGTACATATTGAAATAAAGAGTTTGGGAATTATGAAAAAAAAATATTGAATTCGCTTCAATTTATTTGATGGATAGCATAAGTAATTAGATGCTCTTTTATTCTCATCATGATACATTTACATATATATTGAATCTATCGACATCTGCAAATTTCTTCAAAAATCTATCGTACCGGGTATACATAGCATGAAAATGAAAATAGAAAAACTCCCTAAATGAACTCAAAAATTGTTTTATCACCACTGACAGCATGGAATTACCCAGCCTCATGGTAACCCGATGATGTATAAATTTGGAGAACATCTATCAGAAAGTTTTAAATTATTTATGACTCCCCATTGCGTTATGCCCTCAGCGTATTGAATCGAGGAGGCGGGAGACCTCGTATTATCACAAGAAAGACTAGTTTTAGATCAGTTTCAGAGAAGCCGAAACTAAGCCTTGTCAATTTCCTCCCCCCCCCCCCCCCCCTCTTCCGTTTCGTGCTTTAATATTTCCCTGGGAAAGAGAGTTTTAACTTTTGGTCTATGTTGAAGAAGAGAGAGACGAATCAGTGTCACACGACGGTGACAATTAATTGAAGCACAAAACCTAGCCCAACTTTACAAACTATAACCTATAACCCAATCCCATATACACTATTATTAGATGAACGTAGCGAAGTCTCCATCCCACTCTTATCTTATCTCTTATCTTATCACTTTGTCTGTGTGTGTTTTTTTTTGTGGGCACTGCACAGGTAGCAGCGTTTGACTGATCGACATACAACTTTTTTTAGACGCAAACTTATCTAACTTAGAACTGTATAGTTTTTGGTATGAATCGGTTGAACAGATTTTGAAGAAATATCATCTCAAAGTTTCTAAAAACCCCATAAGATTGGGCTGAGTAAAAAAATTTTAAAAATAAAATCTCTTCAAATGAGATGAAATTTTCTGTGAATGTGTGAACATCATTGATACACATTATCACAATTTTGTATGCAACTCGGATCAGCCGTTTTGGAGAGAATAATTGAATTATCTGTTTTTATTCATCAAATGTTATTATAGAAATTAAAGCAGATTCAGGTTGCCGAGATTCACTGCTTTCTAGATTCGATATTTGCCCAACAATGAAGTCTTCTTTATATGCATCAAGATGTGTAGAATACCAGTTTCGATAATATAGCAAGGGTAGAACTACTTCAACGACTATTACCTTATTCAGATATCTCTCTCATCTTACAACGCATATTTCGCGTTTGCCTAGTATAAATGAATGATGTGGACTGTCAAATATCATTTGAAATTAGGGCATCCAAATCGGAAGTAAATTGGTCATCGATTATAGTATATATTTTGAAATGAAAAGTCGTACACTATAATTACTTTAAAATGACGACATCGTGCGTGTAGGACTACTACAAGAACATAATTTTTACCAAGTACAAATTACAACAACATTGATAAATCTCTTTGTCCTGTAAAATCTGCCCCCCCCCCCCCCCCCCCGCCCCACCCCTACCCCGCTCTGCCCTTGCACCCTTTCATTCCCTCGAGCCAACCAACTGTGTGCACGGTAAGTGATTTCTAAGCTATAATAAACTTGGCTGCAGAATAAAAGTACAAGACGTTTACTCCAAGTCATGCATCATTAAATAGTGGCTGTAAAACGGCTGATGTGTGGAAGATCAAAGCGTACCACCACCGCAAAGTCAAAACCTAATTTGGTGAAGGAAAAGATACAAGTGAAGATGAAAGACTCGACGTTTTTTTTTTTTTAGACTTTCAGCTAAACGATTTTGAATTGAATTTTCAGAGGATAATAATGTAATTCAATAGTAAATGTAAATTTGAATTGAGATTACGTTTAAATATGAGAAATTATTATTGATTATTCAGATAAAATGTGAAGATGACTGAAAATAGAAAAAAAGAACGTTACATTTCATGATGAGAGTAATTGATATAACCAAAATGAAATGTTATGATTATACGTTATTTCAATCATTTACAGTTCCCGTTTCCTGATGATTAGATATTTAGAACAATTATTGAAGTTGAATCTTGGAAGCAATCAAGACTATCAACTCGCGACAATGATGATAATTGTTAGCTCTACGACCCCACCAACAGCTAGGTTATATGGGGGTACGAATGATGTTCAGGAAACCTATTTGCACGACTGACTTGAGTCAAAGAGGTGTGTTAATTGACTCAGACAGAACAGTATCTTGTTTATTTATTTGTATTTATATTGGGTTTAGGCTCAGTTTTACCAATCTTAGTTAGGCCCGGTTTTACCAATCTTAGTTAGGGCGCTAATCCAATAACTATTAATTAAAGGTACGAAAATAACATGTCACCAATGGTGATAACAAGTTAATCCACTAACTATTGCCTAATCCAGTTTCGTAAAACCGGGTCTTAACGACGCACTGGAAGGTTATCTTATTAGGTGTATTTGGATAGTAGAAAGGAGTCGGTCGTGGCCTGTTGTTAAAGAACCATCCTAGTATTGACCTGAACGACAGAGGGTAACCACGAGAAACTCCTGTCGAGATGATCGACCATGGCGGGAATCGAACCCCGTATCCCTGAATGACGGTTCAGTGTTCTAGCAACTCGACCACTCGTGACTCACTCGAAGGATATCTCACAACCCTGAAATTAGAGATTTCAAGTGATAATGACGATACTAATTTTCCTTATTTGAGAGAGAAAACTAGAAATCATCTTTAATTACAGAAAATATGATTAATTGATCTGTCCTTCAACCCCTGGCCATTTTCCCAAGTCGTGACGTAGACATCACTAGATTCTATTTATGTTTTTTTTTTATATTGGGTTTTTAACGACGCACTGTAATGATCACTAAGATCTATTGGCGTCGGATGAATGATTAATGAGATGAAGGTTTTTTATGGGTAGTAGGAAGGATAGTGGGAAGGAAGCGGTCGTGGCCTATATTGTGGTAACCATCCCGGCATTAGCCTAGACTACAGAGGGAAACCACAAAAAAAACCTGTAGAGATGGACGGTGGCGGGGATCGAACCGGGTCCGATATGTCCCTTCACATCCTGGGTCACATGAAGCAAGTGCGCTAACCACTCAGCTAATGTGCCGGTTTCTATTTGTGTTTCTATACAGAATTGGTAATGCCTACGTCACGTCTCTTGGTCTCTAGAAGACATAAAAATCAATTTTAATTTCTGAAATTGAGATGATGATTCCTACCAAGATGCATTGAGGGTTGCGTTTGCCCGTTGGAGATGGTGTCTTCACTTCCTATCCCTCCCATGTTAAAAATATGTTCCGATTCACGGCCCACGTTTAAAGTACTATTGACCGTGCGTAGATAAGTGGTGATAAAAGGAACTAACGTTACGTTCAAGGTCACCTCGCTGTCATCAAATTTGCCAGTCTATCAGCCGTTTCTACAAAAACACACCAGATAGAGCAGCGATCCATATTACACAGAAAAGTCCTCACGGTATGGTACGTGTTTTCAAGATGAGTGAAGGCACCATCTCCCGGCCGAAAACAAACGCAACCCTCAGTGCATCTTGATTCCTACTTAATAATGACTCTGAAATTTCGAGAATAAATATCGTGATTATTCCTTGAAATCTGGTTTTAGAGTTGTGATGTATCTAACGAGGACAAAACCAGGATAACAGAATGTTTCCCAGATGTTTTATCACGCCGTCACACGCTCCTAGAACAGGGAATATTCATTAAAATTTCATACAAAAACTCATATGTGTCCTGGAAAATGATAAAGTGTCTTTTGTTTTAGTCACATTCGAGTGTGGGACACGTAGCTTGGAGAATAAAGTCATAATTCACAACCAAGCATGATAAAATATTCAAAAACCCTATTGGTCATTGATTAGGAAGAGCGTGGCCGAGTGGTAACACACTGAACCGTCATTCGGGAGACCGGGGTTCGATTCCAGCCATGGTCGACCATCCTGACAGGGGTTTTTTCGTGGTTTCCCTCTGTCGGTCAGGTCAATACCGGGATGGTTCCTTAACAACAGGCCACGACCGACTCCTTCCCACCATCCAAAACACCTAATAAAATAACCTTTCATCTCATCATTTCATTCATCATCTACCGACGCCAATAGATCGTGGCCATCAGTATAATGCGTCGTTAAAACCCAATATAAAAAAGAGCCAACCCAACCGCACGACGTTTTTAGCGACAACATAACATATTACAGACCTCTTTAGCATCGTACTGACTTTTCCGTTCAATGTGTTGTAGAGAATCGCTTGACAACATTCAGATAAGTATAGACCTATATCTTCTAAAATCCATAATAAGCATTCACATTAGATTGCATGTTACATTATTACGATGGGGTGGTAAGATCACCCTTGTGGTGCCCCGTCCAAACGATCCTACTTTCGTACATAGCCTTAATTGACGACTCGAAATGGGCGTGGTTTTACCAGTCAGCCAGTTGGATCTATATCATTTGTAGTCATTTCAAGATACCCAGTGATCCCAGTGATCCCAGTGAGATTTCAGTGAATAATTCAATTTGACTACAGTTCTAACAGCCCTGTTGCTACTACGGTGTGATTTCTGACGTCATGATGATATAACGACCAATCACTGACGAGAGTGACGCGATTTCTAATGGTTGAGCTCGCCTCAATTCCACCGCCTTGCGAAACCGAAACGTAAATCGCGTTCATGGAAGGCCAGCTTTACACATGTGTTACTATAAAATGTGCCTGATTTGCATTTTCGACAATTAGAAATCTTACAGCGCATTTATCATGTTCGTATCTTAGACTGTAACCGTTCTTTGATCATCTCTCAAATCTTGACGGTGAGAAGTTTTTTCTCCATCTCTTTTTCTCTTTTCACTCTGAAGAAATAATATCGTGTTGGATATGAGACGAAACATGCTGGCCTGGCCCCGTCGGTAAAGGTAGTTACGACCGATAATACATGGTGTGATGCTCAATCAAAGTCATAGCTGGAACCGGAAATGACATCTTAAAATGTTTCGCAGTTGAGAGTAATTACGAATCGTTAGTTAGGGGTACGGGGGAAGGGGGGAGGGGGGGGGGGTGAATTGCATGACTGAAGAGCATAAACAATGTGTGGATTGCACGCGCGAGGAACCACCTGCGTGATGCGTGTGAGGGAGACAGACAATCTTAATAGAGTAAGTCGATCTGTCATCGAGTGAGACGGAAGGCCATCTTATATACTGAATTTCACCAGAGAAGAAGGAACCGGTTAGAAAGAGAGAGAAGATGAAAATGTAGAGTTGGCTACCATATTTCGATTAAATTGAGTTCAACGACGTACTCTCGTGATGACTAAGATCTATTGGCGTCGGTGAATGATGATATATGAGATGAAGAGATGAAAGGTTATTTTATTAGGTTTGTTTTGGATAGTGGGGAGGAGTCGGTCGTGGCCTATTGTTAAGGAACCATCCCAGTTTGCGTAAATCGCGCAAAGTAATGAATAGGACGGACTGTCAACCGTATCCTCTACATATCGAGATATTCGATTAACCAACGATATATTAGATATTCGATAATATTCGATTAACCAACGATATATTAGATATTCGATAATATTCGATTAACCAAAGATATATTAGACATTCGATAATAATCGATTAACCAAAGATATATTAGACATTCGATAATAATCGATTAACCAACGATATATTAGATATTCGATAATATTCGATTAAGCAACGATATATTAGATATTCGATAATATTCGATTAACCAACGATATATTAGACATTCGATAATAATCGATTAACCAAAGATATATTAGACATTCGATAATAATCGATTAACCAACGATCTATTAGATATTCGATAATATTCGATTAAGCAACGATATATTAGATATTCGATAATATTCGATTAAGCAACGATATATTAGATATTCGATAATATTCGATTAACCAACGATATATTAGATATTCGATATTATTCGATTAACCAACGATATATTAGATATTCGATAATATTCGATTAACCAACGATATATTAGATATTCGATATTATTCGATTAACCAAAGATATATTGGACATTCGATAATAATCGATTAACCAAAGATATATTAGACATTCGATAATAATCGATTAACCAACGATATATTAGATATTCGATAATATTCGATTAACCAACGATATATTAGATATTCGATAATATTCGATTAACCAACGATATATTAGATATTCGATAATATTCGATTAACCAACGACATATTCGATGTATAACCCTTTACCAACATGAACTGAAAAGTAAGAAAATAATCTCTTTCATACGTTCCTATTGTCAAATTGCAATACACATATAACTAGCCTGACCCCTCATGTTTCCCACATGAACATGTCAATACGCCACTGCCCTGCACTTCTACGTGTGATCAATTCACACATCGCCAGTCTGCCGTGTCGACGCAATGACGTACTATCACTCCAAGAAATAGCCTAGATGGTAACTCCCCCCCCCCCCCATTTCCTTCCTCTCATACCTGGAAGACTCTATGTGTGATGATGATGTGTGCATTCACTTTCACTTTTCACTTTCGTGTTTGTACCTTTGGCTTATCTCATTGACGTTAACAGATGTTATGAATGTGTATGTTGTGTATTTATTTGAATTAGGTTTATTTTGATGTTTCAATAAACTTGACCGGTGTAACGGATCCCTTTTACTCTCGGCATAAGTTTACCTAGGTGATAATATGCCGGTATAAGATTACTCTGGAGTAATATGATGCCGGTGTAACGGATCCCTTTCACTCTCGGCATAAGTTTACCTAGGTAATAATATGCCGGTATAAGATTACTCTGGAGTAATATTGCCGCATATGTATACTCTCTAATAAAGATATACCGGCATAAGTTTACTCTATCTGGCATATTTGTACTATTTTGAATAACCATAGAGAGTAATATGATACCAGCATATTATTATTAGACTTAGTTTTAATAAACTCTTGTATAAGATAGTATTCAATTAATTACAGTACAGGGTGTCCAAAATATGATGTTGAGGTTGAAAGAAAGAAATATGCCAGCAGATCATTATCTGTCAAGTAAACTCTTATATTAGGAAGAATTCAATTGATTACAGTAAGGGGTGACCAAAAAATGATATTAAGGTAGAGAAAAGCTATACCAGTAGAACGATTATGAACAAATGAACCCTCAATAAACACCACATATTCAATTAATTACAGTACAGGGTTTCCAAAAAATGATTTGAAGGAAGAGTGAATATATATCAGCGGAACATTATTAGACAAATGAACCTCCAATAAACACCACATTTAATTAATTACAGAAGAGTGTTCAGAAAATGATGTTGAGGTGGAGTGAAATATATACCAGTGGAACACTAATCGATAACTGAACCAAAAAATGAACCAAAAAATTTCCAAAAAATGATTTGAAGGTAGAGTAAAGATATACCAGCGGAACATTATTAGGCCTATACATGATCCTTCATGAAACATCACATTCAAATAATTACAGTACAGGGTGTCCAAAAAATGATTTGAAGGTAAAGTAAAGCTTCCCCAGCGGAACATTATTGGACAAATGAACTTTCATTTAACACCACATTCAATTAATTACAGTACAGGGGGACTGAAAAGTGATGTTGAACTAATCATATACCAGCAGATCAGTATTTGTCGATCAATCTCTTATATACTTCAGTATTATTATGAAATAAGTTCATAAAATATAGTATAAAATAATATAATTTCTCTACCTTGATATTAATTTTGATCACTCTGAACTGTAATGTATTGAATTCTATCTAGAATTAGAGTATATTCGACAAAAAGTGTTTTGCTGGTGTATCTTTACTCTATCTCAACCTAACTCCTTGGTCACACTGTAGAGTAATTGATGAGCGTAGCGAAGTCTCCATCCCACTCTTATAGGGCTTTGTCTGTGTGTGTGTTTTTTGTTTTTTTTTGTTTTTTTTTTTGTGAGCACTCCACAGGTCGCAAGGGTTGACTGATCAACATGAAACTTTTTTTGTACACGCAAACTTATCCAACTTAGAACTGTATAGTTTCTGGAATGAACCGGTCAGACCGATTTTTGGAAAAATCATCTCAAAGTTTCTAAAAACCCCATAAGATTTGGCTGGGCGGAAAATGTTGAGAAATAAAATCTCTCCAAATGGGATGAAATTTTCTCTAAATGTGAATACATAGATTTTACACATTATTACGATTTTGTATGCAATTCTGATCAGTCGTTTTGAAAAAATAAATAAATAACTGATAATATTCATCAAATATATCATACAAATTGTGACAGAATTAAGTTGTTGAGATTCACTACTTTCTAGATTCAAGAGTTGACCAACAATGAAGTATTTTTTATATGCGTCAAGGTGTGTAGAATACCAGAGTCAATAAAGTGGCAAGATTAGAACTACTTTAACGACTTTTATAGCATATTCAGATATCAAGGTGTGTGGAATACCAGAGTCGATAAAGTAGCAAGGGTAGAACTACTTCAACGACTTTTATACCTTATTAGGATATCTCGCTCATCTTACAACGCATATTTCACGTTTGACTAGTTAGATGAGCGTAGCGAAGTCTCCATCCCACTCTTATAGGGGTTTGACTGTGTTTGTTTTTTTTGTAAGCACTCCACAAGTTGCAAGGTTTGACAGATTAACATGAAAATTTTTTTGTATACGGAAACTCATCCAACTTGGAATCGTAAAGTTTTTGGTATGAATCGGTCGGACCGATTTTGAGAAAATTCATCTCAAAGTTTCTAAAAACCTCATAAGATTTGGCTGGGCGGAAAATGTTGAGAAATAAAATCTCTCTAAGCGAGATGAAATTTTTTTCAGGTGTACACATAGATTTCACACATTATCACAATTTTGTATGCAATTCTAATCAGCTGTTTTGGAGAAGAAAATTTAATGACACAAAAATTCAATTTTTATCAAAAAACATCTGTTTATCACCATACGATTCTCCGATCACATTATTGAAGAAATTCTCAATAATTTAAACATGACAATATGTGAATTATCGATTATATTTGATACCAGTGAAAATCACTTTGTACATCACTAATAACTAGTTCACACACATACACGAACTTGATCAATACTCAGAATTAAATATTCAAAATCAATATTTTCACATTTGAAATTCATACTTTTGAATTAAAGATGAAATACTGAAAGAAAAAAATGAAATAAAGTTAGGGCAGGATTAAATTATTGGAGAAATTACTGGATTGAGGAGAATCCGATGAAAAAAAAGAGGTTAGGTTAGGTTAGGTTGGGTGAGGTTGGGTTAGGTCAGGTTAGGTTAGGTTAGGTCAAGTTAAGTTAGGGTAGGTTAGGTTAGGTTGGGTTAAGTTGAGTTAGATTAAGTTAGGTTGAGTTAGGATAAGTTAGGTCAGGTCAGGTGAGGTCAGGTCAGGTCAGGTCAGGTCAGGTAAGGTAAGGTAAGGTAAGGTCAGGTCAGGTCAGGTCAGGTCAGGTCGGGTCAGGTCAGGTCAGGTCAGGTCAGGTCAGGTCAGGTCAGGTCGGGTCAGGTCGGGTCAGGTCGGGTCAGGTCGGGTCAAGTCAGGTCAAGTCAGGTTAGGTGAGGTTGGGTTGGGTTGGGTTGGGTTGGGTTGGGTTAGGTTAGGTTAGATTAGATTAGGTTGGGTTAGGTTAGGTTAGGTTGGGTTAGGTTAGGTTAGGTTAGGTTAGGTTAGGTTGGGTTAGGTTAGGTTAGGTTAGGTTAGGTTAGGTTAGGTTAGGTTAGGTTAGGTTAGGTTAGGTTAGGTTAGGTTAGGTTAGGTTAGGTTAGGTTAGGTTAGGTTAGGTTCCCCTGATGCTGGGATCAGAAGCCGGGTGGCAGAATGTGCATGGGTACGTCCGAGCTGTCCTGACACTGAGAGAGAGAGAAGACCAGGAATTAAACCACAATGTCAGAACACCCTGACCTGAATGAACCAGACACCAGGAAGAAGAGGAGGAAGACCCCCAAGCGAGCCCATCACGACGCCGATAGGGCGAATGAGTGGAGGGAGCGAATGAGGGAAGAGAAGAAGGAAGAGGCGGCTGGCCCATCATCCGAGACCTCATGCACTTGGACCAGGAAGCTGTGGATAAGGGGATCCACGATGTTCAGGAAGAAGACCAAGGAGGGCACCAAAGAGCAGGATACAGCCTCGGATGCTGGTGAGCCGGCCTCAGCGAAAGACATCACGGCGACCTACAAGGGCCTCGAAGAGACCTATAAACTGTCTCGAATCGAGGAGGTGGAGAACTTGACCACAGCCCTCAGACACATCACTAGGCTGCAGCACCCGAAAGGGAATAAGATCTGCTTCCCGGTCCCGGAGGCGGTGGATAGATTGCAACTGAGATGCGCAAATCTGCCCACTGACCCCGAAGAACTGGAGGCCTTAGTGATGAAGGCGTACGAGAGGAGGGGCGAATCTCTAGACAGTGAGAGCCTCTATCGAGACTACGTGATTGCGCATGGTCGCATTGCAATGGACGCGACGCAGCAGTTCCCCAACTGCTATTACCAGTCAAGGCACCCTTGAAGGTCGCCTAGAAGGACCTTTCCGTCTTTGAAGTAATGCCTTGATCGGCGGTTCCGAGGACGGGAGAGCAAAGATGGAGTTTAGTGGGTATGACGGTATCCGTGAGTCCCACACTACTGAGATGTGCTGACGTGCTAACGCCGCCATCTCAGTGCGCGTAAATGCGTTCTCCATCTATGAAAAAAAAAAAAAAAAAGGTTAGGTTAGGTTAGGTTAGGTTAGGTTAGGTTAGGTTAGGTTAGGTTAGGTTAGGTTAGGTTAGGTTAGGTTAGGTTAGGTCAGGTCAGGTTAGGTTAGGTTAGGTTAGGTTAGGTTAGGTTAGGTTAGGTTAGGTTAGGTTAGGTTAGGTCAGGTCAGGTTAGGTTAGGTTAGGTTAGGTTAGGTTAGGTTAGGTTAGGTTACGTTACGTTACGTTACGTTACGTTACGTTACGTTACGTTACGTTACGTTACGTTACGTTACGTTACGTTACGTTACGTTACGTTACGTTACGTTACGTTACGTTACGTTACGTTACGTTACGTTACGTTACGTTACGTTACGTTACGTTACGTTACGTTACTTTACGTCACGTTACGTTACGTTACGTTACGTTACGTCACGATACGTTACGTTACGTTAGGTTAGGAGGTTAGGTTTCCCCCGGTGGATATTGCCTTGTCGCGGTGGGGGGCACACCTTGTGCACAACATCATTCCCAGGTGCCAAACGATCTCCGAACTGACAATGGACTCTGCAAAATTTTGGATTTTCCCAGGGGGGTAGCGCCGAATCGTCGAAATCCCCTCTTCTTAACAGGAGGCCAAGTCTTGAACCGGGTGATTTCACTAGCGATGTGAGATCAAACCACGCCGTGGAATCGTTAGGGGTTTCAGTGGGTGTCAAAATGGTAATCTTGAAATTTGAAAAGTGATTTCAAGGCGACAGTGATTTTAGTAAGCGGTGGTTTGCAGTTAGGTGGTTTCAAATCTCTCCTCCGAATAGTTCCGCAAAGGCCTGGAATTACTTTTTCATTTCAAATGAGGGTGATGGAACCCAGGTTTAATTCTACGTGAACTGTATGCTATGAGTAGGCTGTTGTTATCACAAGTTCACTGTCTGTATTTTGTTATAGACTTGGAAAGACATGGAGAGAACTGTAAATACAAAGTTGGCTGCTGCGACGCTCGCTCGGCTTGTGACCGGCAAACGACATGACGTAGAAGATAATGTTCACACTGATCCAACTGCAGGAAGATACTTCTTCAGATTATTGTACCTTCACTTTCGGGTTGTCATTCATACCGTCGAAAATATAATTAGTTGTTCTCTAGTTTTTTCCCTCTTAGTTTTTTTAACACAGCATAAGTGCACTGCGTGCAAATTGTAATCAAATTGTATGTCTACATAGCCAAGTGGTTAATGCGTTCGCTTTTGGTTCACAAGGTCGAAAGGTCGAATCTCGCTGCTGGCAATATATTTTGTTTTCATATATTCATCAAATATATAATAAAAATGATGACAGAATTACGTTGCCGAGATTCACTGCCTTCTAGATTCAATATTTGCCCAACAATGAAGTAATTGTATATGCATTAAGGTGTGTAGAATACCAGAGTCAATGAAGTGACAAGGGTAGAACTACTTAAACGACTATTATAGCTTATTCAGACATCAAGGTGTGTAGAATACCAGAGTCAATAAAGTAGCAAGGGTAGAACTGGTAGAACTACTTCAACGACTTTTATACCTTATTCGGATATCTCGCTCATCTTACAACGCATATTTCGCGTTTGACTAGTTATTTTAATTCGATCTCCAACATCAGTTTTAATTTGACAGCTAATGTACTTCTGGTATATTTTCTGTGAACCAAAACATCAATTTGGTCCCCCTTCACTGTAATTAAATGAATACCATTTCGAAAAAAAGTTTATTCGATAAATAATATTCTGCTTGTGCTTGTGCTTTTACCCTACCTCAAGATCGCTTTCACCGGCACAGTAGCTGAGTGGTTAGCGCACTTGCTTCGTGTGACCCGGGAGGTGAAGCGACTTATCGGACCCGGTTCGATCCCCGCCGCCGTCCATCTTTACAGGGGTTTTTCGTGGTTTCCCTCTGTAGTCTAGGCTAATGCTGGGATGGTTCCCACAATATAGCCCACGACCGCTTCCTTCCCACTATCCTTCCCACTACCAAAAAAAAACCTTCATCTCATCTACCATCATCTCATTAATCATTCATCTGACGCCAATAGATCTTAGTAATCATTACAGTGCGTCGTTAAAACCCAATATATATAGTATATATATAAGATCGCTTTCTTGATCTCCCTGTCCATGAATAATTATACATGATCATGAACAAGAGTTTAATTGACAAATAATGTATTGCTGGTATATCTTCACTCTATCCTAACAACAGTTATGATCACCTTGTACTGTAATTAATCAGAGTCAATCTTCAACAATATTTTATAATCTGATAATATTCCGCTGATATATCTTCACTCAATCTCAACATAATATTTTGAACACCCTGTACTTTTATTTGTGGTGTTCAATGGATATACATTCATCTAATAAAGTTCTGCTTGTATATCCATACTTTACCTTGACATCTTTTCTTGAAAACCCTATACTTTTATTAATCAAATACGATATCTACAATATTTTGATAATCAGATAATATTCCGCTGATATAACTGAACTCTGCCTTCAAATAATTTTTTGAGCAAACTGTAGCCATTAATTAAATACGATCCTCAACAATATTTAAATAACGAGATAATATACCTCTGGTATAACTTAACTCTACCTTAAAATATATTTTTTCAACACCTTGTACTGTAATTAGTCAAATAAATCTTCAACAATATTTTAATAATAAGATTATATTCCGCTGGTATATCTTTACTCTATCATAAAATAATTTTTTGAACACCCTGTGATGTAATTAATCAAATACGATCTTCAACAACATTTTAATACTCTGATAATATTCCACTAGTATAATTCAACTCTACCTCAACATCACTTTTTGAATACCCTGTACTGTTATTAATTGAATTCCATCTGATTCGAGAGTTTATTTGACAAATAATGATCTGCTGGTATATGATTACTCTTCCTCAACAATACTTTCTTGATCACCCTATACTGTAATCAAATATGATCCACAAACATATTTTAATAATCAAATAATGTTCCGCTGGTATATCTTTACGCTACATTCATATAATTTTGGAACACCCTGTTCTTCAATTTTGTGGTATTTAATGGAGATTAATCAATCTTATAATGATAACTCCACCTTAACAACTCTTTCTTGTTCACCCTGTACTGTAATTAAATATATTCTTTAACATTATTTCATTAATCAATTAATGTTCCGTTGGTATATTTTTACTCTACCTTACAATAATTTTTGGACACCCCTTAGGCGTACTGTCATATCACTTTTCGATTACCCCTCAATGTAATTAATTGAATTCAATCTAATATCAGAGTTTATTCGAAAAATACATAATTTTTTGGACACCCTATATTGTAATTAATTGAATGTGGTGCCTAATGAAGGTTCACACATCTAATAATGTTCTGCTGGTATATCTTTACTCTACCTTAACTTTACTTTTTAGCCACCCTATATTTGTATCAATCTAATTCCGGCTATTATGAACAATACTTCTCGGTACCCTGTTGTTTAATTGGACCGCCTGGTACTAGATTACTCTCCTGTCTATTTCGACTAATACAAATATACCGGGGAGAGTAAACTTACGCCGGCATATTTGTATTAGAGAGTAATATTGTGCTGGCATCGTTTTACTCTAGAGTAAACTTGTGCCGGCATTGTATTACCGGTACTCTCTAATACAAATATGCCGAGTACGAATATGCCATGACACCCCGGCCTTATGACGCACATTTCAACCACAGATGTATTCTATGGATAAGTGTGACCAATTTAAACAATATGACATAAATTAATGAAGAAATAGTATTGAATTACATCAGTATTAAATTACTACCACACAACTATTATCTCACGTTCTTTTCATTCGATTTTCAATCGTTTCAGTTCAGAAGTAATCGCTGTCGAATCAGCAAACCATCTTTTGATCAGATTTCAATCAAATAAGTTTATATTACAATAGATGTGAAACGATGGAAAATATGCTTCTATGTTGTTTTTTGAGAGCTAAAAATATATACCTTTTCTATCAAATGTTTTTAGATAATAGAGATATCGAAAATTCTCGTAATTGGATGAGCGAAGCGAAGACTCAATTTCACCAAATACTAGAAAAAAGGACTTTTTTCGCACTCCACAGGTCAAACGCAAGTGAAAATTCTGTTGAAAATTGGCAAACACAAGTGTCCTCATCTAATTCGATACTGTGTAGTTTTGCGGCGTGGTCGGTTAAACCACTTCTGAGAAAACTCATTTCAAAGTTTTCATAAATCCCATAAGAATAACCCAGAGGGAAACATTCGGAAAAAATATTTCCTTCGAGAGAATCCAAATTCTCAGGGAATTTCAACATTATAAAGATACACATTATTCCGAACTTTCACTTGAATCAAATCAGCCGTTTTGATGTAAAAAATATATGATGTAATTTTTCAAATTACTCAAAGCTAATAAGACACCAATCAAATCTAAGCAACAAGTGTAACCAATTAATTGGAAACGATTAAAATAAGGCCTTCTTTATTATTAGACGAGCTTCAGCGAGGATTCAATTTGACATACTAAATAAAATGGTGTTCGTTTGTATGTTTTTTTTTAATGTTTTTTGTCGGTTCTCCGCAGGTCAAACGGCCACAGCTATCAACTTCAAACTTTTTTTAAAATGGTTCCTTATCTAACTTAGATCTGCATAGTTTTGTGTAATTATCGAATGATAAGTTTTTTTTTATGAATTTTAGAAATTTCAAAATACCCTTAAAATAACACGGCGGAAAAAAAAGAAAATATTTTCATTTTCGAAAAAAATAAAATTTCGCGTCAAGTTGAGTTATATTTTGATACACATTTCTGAAATCATTCAGCTTGATCGGATGAGCCATTTCGAAGAAAAATCATTAAATGTGCTAAATTGGTACCACTTGAAGCAGTTTTTACCCATTTTTACCCATGTCACCCAATTGGCGAATGTAGGCAGAAGTTTGGCCAAAAAATCATCATACTATTACCATCCGCTCGTCTAACAACGCATATATGGCGTTTTCCTAGTTATAGAAATTTATTGGCAAATAGGAGGGCAGTGACGTAATTGTTTGGATCTCAAGGTGGATATATATATATATATATATATATATATATATATATATATATATATATATATATATATATATATATAACCAATCTAAAGATACGTTGATATTTATTAGGTTGATATGTTCCAGCTCATCCATCAACGCGGAAACATATCTTCTAGTTTTTTACACGCAGCAAATGTGAAATATGAAAAGACTTGGTAAAAATCTCATTTTGCAATCTTCAATAATTTTCAGATTCAGTTGAATAAACTGCGTCATTAAGGCCTCATTTCACCAACTATTAACTGGAGTTAAAACCCGGTTTAAATTTTTAATCCAAGTTTATATTTAGGAAGCCGTTTCATGAAGCCTAAACTGGGATTAAATTTGACCTAAACTGAGCGTATACTATTTTAATACGGGTTCTTAAACCCAGTTTATCATTAAACTAAGTTTCACAAAGCCAAGTTTGAACTGAAGTTGATGAAACCCACCCTAAGAGTTCATTTTGGACAAATATGAAATAAATAAAATGAATAAAATATAGCATTTTCCACGCTGAAAGTGCACACGTCTATGAAAAGGGGCGGAGCCTAGTGCCACGGCGTGATCTCAAGTCGTCTGTGGAAGTGTCCCATATAAATGAGGACTCCGTCGTTTCCCGTCTATTACGATGCTTGGAATAATTAAACACACTGGTATTTATACTCGTCGTCGATTAAAACACGTTAAACACTAGAACTACATCAGCAGTACTAGTTTAAATACCCCGGTGCATTACTTCCTCACCGTGAGATTACTTGTAGAGTTGAGTACGCAAAGAAGAAAAACTTGACATTCGAGATCGGAGACGTAAAAGACGAGAATATATAAATCATTTCCAGCATGTATTTCATGTAAATTAATGAAAACTAGACGAGTGTCTTCATCTGATTCGATGCTGAATAGTCGTGAGGTGCAATCGATTGCTCCACTTCTGACGAAAAAAACCATTTCGAAGATTGTTAAAACTTTATCATACCATAGATATATATTACCGAGATACGTTACTCAAAGTTAAGAATTGGCGTATACATATTTGTGTCTCGGCTGTAGCTTCACACCGCCATAGAGAAGTAATAAACTTCTCTATGACACCGCTTAGCAAACCGGGAAGATTCCCATATTCGACATAATGTACCAGTGATAATACAGAATGCCTTGCTTAGATGCTGATTGTAGATAACCATTAGCCGCCAAGATTGGAACGAGCATATGTCGCTATCGGCTGCAGGAGTAACGTATCTCGGTGAGGTAATATATTTATATATACATATATTTAATATGATATATATATATATATAAATATATATATATATATATATATATATATATATATATATATATATAT
>OZ023329.1:8541730-8561730 GCA_964007535.1 Brachyptera risi
ACAGCAGTAAATGCATTTACGAAACTTGGGAAGAGATTTCTACTAAAGAGAAGCCAAACCTTATAGCGTGTCAACCGAAGTCTCAAATAGAATACAATCAACTGCTGTCAACTTGATAAAAGAGAAGTCCGACGAGGTTTTTGGTTTATATAAGCATGATAACAAGCGTAGGAAAAGCGGTTCCGGTAAACGTTCATCACACAACGCATCACGTTTGATTACTACTGCGTTATTCAGCCTCTGTTTCCTTTTTCTCGTGTTTCTTTGCCAAAATAAGTAGGTTACCGAACACTATAACACTTAAAAACTATTAAACAATAATTGTCAAAGCCAAATAGGTCAAAAGATTTCTGTTGCTCACATTACTCTTATTGTCGCATACTTTCCAGAGTAGATTCTCCTGCCAAAAGTACATTTTCCAGGGCATGAGATGTAATCTAGGCCCACAGAGTGACCCAGTACCACAGTTATGACTTTACCGCACACTTGCCCCATTAAGCGACTCTCGAGTGTTTCCTATAGGCCTAAATATACAATCATACAGAACTGGACAAATATAGTCATTGGATCTCAATTAAATGGTTATTAAACTCGACTGCAGATTGTCTTGACTAAAAAGTTTTGTATGAAACGTGTTTCATAATTTTTTTCGTTATTTCAAATTTTACTCCAATTGTTTGTTAGATGTACTAGCCAAACGCAACACATGCGTTGTAAGATGAGCGAGATGTCTGATTAGGTATAATAGTCGTTAAAGTAGTTCTACCCTAGCTACTTTATCAACTCTGGTATTCTACTCACCTTGATGCATATAAAGAAGACTTCATTGTTGGGCAAATATCGAATCTAGAAAGCAGTGAATCTCGGCAACCTGAATCTGCTTCAATTTCTATGATGATATTTGATGAATAAAAACAGTTGATATAATTTTTTTCTTCAAAACGGCTGATTCGAATTGCAAACAAAATCGTGATAATGTGTATCAATCATGTTTACACATTCAGATAGAATATCATCTCATTTGGAAAGATTTTATTTTTCAAATTTTCTTGCCCAGCCTAATCTTATGGGTTTTTAGAAACTTTGAGATGATATTTCTCAAAATTGTCCAACCGATTCATTCTAAAAACTATACAGTTCTAATTTGGATAAGTTTGCGTGTAAAGAAAAAGTTTCATGTCGATCAGTCAACCCTGCGACCTGTGCAGTGCTCACAAACAACAAAAAAAACACAGACAAAGTCCTATAAGAGTGGGATGGAATCTTCGCTTTCGCTCATCTAGTTATTCTCTTTCACTGTTTAACTCACCACCTTGTTCATTTTCCAACATATTTCATTCAGTTTGTATTTTATTCGACCTTGTTATGTAGACCATTGCAGATCGTCCGCCCTCGTGATGTCACAAAATATAGAAACCAATCAAGTGGACAGTGAAGCAGGGAAAATAGGGAAATAACCAATCAAGGTATCTAAAATTTCCCCTGCTTCGTATAAGTCACGCCCATCTACATTGGTCAATTATCGCATCCCACAATATTCTTCCCATTATGTTTCTATTTATAATCCGCAGTCAAGCTCTTCAGGGCTTTGTGGACATCACGTGACTGATCATTTATTTATATGTATGTTCTATGTTCTTTCGTTCATTTAAAAAAAAGGTCAAGGGTCACAAGGTAAGATCATTCGGTGATCTCACCCCCTCCCCCCCCCCCCCCATTTGATCATTCTGAATTTTAAAAATCAACTTCTTTTTCGACCATTCTTTTTCGTCGTCGCAAATAAAAGTCTTTCAGTTTCCGAAAGTCCGGAACACATTATAATTACGAATCGTTTCTTTGATACATCCGGACATTAACAGCATTGGTATTACACACGAGTGTTGATATCTTCCACTTTGAACTTTAAGTCTCTTGATTCGATTTTATTTTTTATTTTTTTTAATAACATCGAAACTTGATACAAAATCATTGTTCCCCAATCAAGGCTGAGGGTGGAAAGTAGGATCGTTCGGACGGGGCACCACAAGGGCGATCTTACCACCCCATTTTAATTATTCAAAACCAATGAACTTCAACACCAAGACTGCGCTGTTGGTGACTATAACTTTCCGCCGCAGATAAAAGTCTTGCAGTTTCCGAAAGTCCGGGACACATTATAAGTAAAAACCGTTTCTGTGATATATATATATATATCCGGACATTATCAGCATTGGTATTGAGAGTAAGCAAAACACACGAATGTTGATATCTTCCACTTTGAAACAAGTCTCATCATGGGCAATGATCACTTCTTTTCTTTAACAGCAAATGTAAAGTTTGTCATTATACAAAATGGAAAAAAAAATGAGTGATAGGCCTATAATGTTATAATTCGGCCTATCACTCTACTAATTGAAGGTCGTGGCCAATTAGTACTTCAATTCAAGTTTCATTCATTTTTATAAATTTACATAAGAATTAGGATTTCAATCTCGAAGTTATTGACTTCTTAAACTAAAATTAATAAAATGTCTCTTCCAACTCCAACCATGCTAATATATCCTGCTCTCTACATCTAGAAGATAAACTATAAATATGGGGGTGAATTGACCCCAAGAGATTAATCTCGTCCACTTTAAGGGATGAAATAGCCAGTTCATCTCTCCGCACCAAGCGCTAGCAAGTGACGATCTAGCATCGATCGTGTCGGGATCTTTTGATCCAAGATTGGATCTCGGACAAGAAGCGCACGTGATGGGCTCGCATCTCCCCATCATCTCTGCTGGGTGAACAAAAAGAACCGAACGGGTGAATTTGGCAACAAAAAATATTCCTTATCTTTTGTTCGATTGTCGGAGGAAATATGCAATGCCAGATGGCGGTTTTAGGAGGAAAGTATAAGAAAGGAAACTCCTGAACATGTCGCTTTGTTAACTCATTTTCCATAGTATATTACAGAAACGTACATTGAAACGTGAATCAAAAATAATATGAAAAAAAAAGAATTCAAAACTCATATTTCATAGCATTTTCCAGAAACGTAAATTGAAACGTGAATTGAAAATAATATATAAAAAAAAGAATTTCAACTCTTTTTTGATAATATATTCCAGAAACGTGAATTGGAGCGCCAATTAAAAATTGTATAAAAAAATAATTTGAACTCGTTTTTCATAGCATATTCCGAAAACGTAATTTGAAACATGAATTACAAATAATATGAGAATAAAATTCAAAAAATAAAGAGTAAGACGTAATTGGTGTGGTGAGATCGCCCTTGTGGTGCCCCGTTCAAACGATCCATGGCCATCCATGGCCCTAATTGATTGGGGAACAATCATTTTGTATACAGTCTCGATGTTATTGAAACACGTATTGTGTTTTAGATCATTTCTCTTTAGTGTATGGAATATTCACAGTGTCATTATTTGTGATTATTCTAAGGGTTATCGAAAATTTTACTTCACTTTTCATTTTATTTTACTTCACTTTATTATTATGACCATGTTTTTACCTTATAATTGATCATTCTCTTCTGTTGCTTGTGTTATATTAAATAATTAATCAAGAATAAGTATCATCATGAAATTATTATTATTATTATGTATTATTTTCAATTCCACTGTGGCGTATTTATTTGTTTATTTACATTGTATCTGTATTGTAGGCCTACCGTGTTTATTGTATTGTATTGTATTCTCAATTATTTGATGTGTATTCACGTAAAATAAGATGAGTTCTTTGAAGGCATATATGCCAAAAATAGGCATGATAACTGAGCTGGTGATAGGTGAATATTTAAATGGGTCTACCAAAATTTATTAATTTATTAATATTCCATTATTTCAATGAGATTCAGGAAATTGACATCCGGACAATTACTCTCGGTTTCTAGATCATGATTATTTTAAATTGTCTTATATTGCTTTCTTTTTATTATCACAAATGTTGTTGTGCCTCGCAGTTCAAATTGTTGAAATCAGACGGGTGTCAATACCCAATTTTTCAATTTTGGATTGATAATTATGTACTATTTGTACTATCAATATTATTATAACTCATCAATTTAAAAAATATTCTGTAATATGTGTCTTTTAGCCAAAATACTTCTCTAATCAAAGTGTCGATCCTAATACTGGTTTTTATGTAATTATTTTTTTCTTACAATCTTGTACAACTGTCTACATTTTTCGTTACTTGATGTAACTTGATTGCTTAAAATCAATAGTAATCAGAGAGACCTTACACTTCGTAAGTAGAATGTAACAAATCACACAATGTTTTTCTTTTTTTCTTTTCACTTCAACTACTTTATTATTTTTAATGTTTAAGAAATACGTCCGAATTTGAATTGTACTTATAATTCACTTTTTTTAACTCACGGTTGAGCCTTTTTTGAAGGGCTTTTGTGGATGATTTTTTGTTGTGATTGTGTTTTTCTTTCTGTATCAGTGTATGTGACCCGATAAAAAAAAAGAGAGTATTATTACTTCATTCCACACCCTCAATGGGTTCTGTGGACACTCAAGAGTGGAATGTTGTCTTAATAATGTACATTTATTGAATGGAAATAAAAAAAATATTTATATATTTATATATATTATATTCATATATTTAATATTTATATATATAATATTTATATATATATATATATATATATATATAGAATATTTATATATAATATTTATATATATATATATATATTTATATTTATTATATATAGAGGATGTAAACAAAGCAAACCTGCTAAATACATTCTACGGAAGTATTTTTTCAAAAAAACAGAATATATATGGTGAGGCAATTTTGGGGGATAAGGACTGGGAAAAAGCAGGAAATTTTGAATTCCAGGATAAAGATATATTTGAAGCTATTCATGATATGAAGCCTCATAAAGCTGCAGGAGTGGATAATATAAGCATAGACTATCTTAAGATGGTGCATAAAGCAATAGTACCTTCCCTAAGAGCAATATACCTTGTATCCATAAATAATGGACACATCCCGAATGACTGGAAAAAAGCAATGGTGACGCCGATTTTCAAAAAAGGTGATAAAAAAGACCCTGGCAACTACAGACCAGTAAGCCTTACATCGATAGTTTGTAAGATAATGGAGAAACTGATAGGGAATTATATAAGAGAGTATTGTGAGAGAGTCGGTTGGTTTGACGAAAGACAACATGGATTCAGGAGAGAGTACTCTTGTGAGTCGCAGCTGGCTTGTATGGTTCAAGATTTAAGTGATACATTGGACCAAGGGGGGAAAACAGATATCCTGTTTTTAGACGTGAGTAAGGCATTCGATACGGTATGTCACTTTAAGCTAGAAAAAACGATAGAAGGAATGGCAATAGATGACAAAGTTAAAGTATGGATAGTAGAGTTCCTCAGAGAGCGAACACAGAAAGTGAGGGTAGGAGACGCAATATCGGAGGAGATAAAGATTACGTCAGGAGTGCCTCAGGGCAGTGTACTTGGACCCTTGTTGTTTCTTATATTTGTAAACAATTTACCGAAAGATATAAAGTCAACAGTTCGTATGTTTGCTAACGACTGTGCAATATACAGAAAAATAGAAAATGTCGATGATAAAGTGAATCTACAGAATGATGTAAATATAATATATAATAGACTTATTGATATGGGATTGGAACTCAATTGTGCAAAAAGTGAACAGCTGACAATAGGAGCGAAAAGGGAAAATGAGACTGAGGTACAATACTACAAAATAGGGACAGAAATTGTAATGAAAAAGAAGTTTGCTAAATACCTTGGGCTTACAATAGATGAACAGTTAGACTGGAGCAAACATATAGACATAATCACAAACCAGGCATCCAGAAAATTACATTTTGTAATGAGAAACCTGGCCAGAAGTAGCAAAAAGGCAAAGGAGAAGGCATATCTCACACTAGTAAGGCCCAAGCTAGAATATGCTGCTGCTATCTGGGATTCCGGTACAAATGGAATACTAAATCAAAACAAAATAGAAGCGGTCCAAAGACGAGCAGCCAAATATGTTCTAGGGGGAAGGCAAGTGCGGCTAAATATAGAAAAAGTAAGCATTGATGACCTAAACATAATTAATTTAAAAGAACAGCTGAAAATTAGAAAGTTAAAAGTTGATGGAAATAGGGCTGACCTAATCATTAAACTTAAGGAATCACAAAGCGAGGAGATGAATGAAGTAGAAGGAGAAATAGATATCAAAACTTACAAATATAGGAGTGTCACTAAACTACTTGAAAATTTAAAATGGGAGAGCTTGCCTCAAAGAAGAAAAATGGCACGGCTTACTTGCTTATATAAAGCATATGTGGGGAAAAATGCATGGAAGGAAATAGGAGGCAGACTAGAAAAAGCAAGTTATATTGGGAGAAAAGACCATGTACATAAACTTAATAGAAAACATTTTGGAAAACGAAAAAGCGAAAACTCTTTGATTGAAAAAGGTACGTCCGAATGGAATGAAATAACTGCCGGTAATACTGGAGATATATTTAAATCACTCAACAGCTTCAAAAAAGGTATTAAACGTTTGTACAGTACGCAATAGACTGAAAAATGAAGGCTAAAACGTAAGATGTAGAATGTAAAGTGAAATAATATGTTATTGAAATATCTTAATTATCCCCTCAGGAGGAAACATCACATAGAATATAAGTAGACCCATCAGGAATTAGAAAACAAACTCAGTCACTGTAATTGTTAAACATACTTCATGTAATTACTAATCTGTTTTAATAAATATACATATATATATGTTATTAGTGTACTGTGTCCAAGTGGCAACCATTGTCGGCAGCGTTTCAAAATAAAAAAATATATATATAAAGAAATAAAATTGTCTCAAGTATTGAGGCACAGACGAATAAGCTGAGAAAACAAATTATAATTCTCTTATTCTGTCATCTTTACAATTTCGAACGTCTCCAGAAACATTTACAGAACCAACTTCCAATCTCTTAATTCGCAGACAAAACTTTCTTCTTGTTTGGAAACGAATCGATATCTTGGCTGAGCCATATGTGCTCACCGGATGCTGTCTTCAAATCCTTACAGAGAATCACAACAGGAAAGTTCGGCGGCTTTCAGAAAGAAGGAAGGAGGCGGTCGTGACCTATCATTCACAAACTATCCGAGTATGAATTTACTACCGAGTCAAACAAAACTACTCAGAAATAGAATCTTTTTTATTATTATTTTAACTTCAAATAACTTGACAGCCAACTTATACACAAACATAATATTATTATCATATTTTATAATAAAGGGGTGCAAAAACAGTGCTTATATGAATAGAGAAATTCATCGTTACCATTTTTTCATATTCACGAACCAGTGTTATTCACGAACCAGTGTAATTCACGAACCAGTGTTATTCACGAACCAGTGTAAATCACGAACCAGTGTAATTCACGAATCAGTGTAATTCACGAACCAGTAATTCACGAACCAGTGTAATTCACGAACCAGTGTAATTCACGAACCAGTGTATTTCACGAACCAGTGTAATTCACGAAGGAGTGTAATTCACGAACCAGTGTAATTCACAAACCAGTGTAATTCACGAACCAGTGTATTCCACGAACCAGTGTAATTCACGAACCAGTGTAATTCACGAACCAGTGTAATTCACGAATCAGTGTAATTCACGAACCAGTAATTCACCAACCATTGTAATTCACGAACCAGTGTAATTCACGAGCCAGTGTATTTCACGAAGGAGTGTAATTCACGAACCAGTGTAATTCACAAACCAGTGTAACTCACGAACCAGTGTAATTCACGAACCAGTGTAACTCACGAACCAGTGTAATTCACGAACCAGTGTATTCCACGAACCAGTGTAATTCACGAATCAGTGTGATTCACGAACCAGTAATTCACGAACCAGTAATTCACGAACCAGTGTAATTCACGAACCAGTGTAATTCACGAGCCAGTGTATTTCACGAACCAGTGTAATTCACGAAGGAGTGTAATTCACGAACCAGTGTAATTCACAAACCAGTGTAATTCACGAACCAGTGTATTCCACGAACCAGTGTAATTCACGAACCAGTGTAATTCACGAATCAGTGTAATTCACGAACCAGTAATTCACCAACCATTGTAATTCACGAACCAGTGTAATTCACAAACCAGTGTAATTCACGAACCAGTGTATTCCACGAACCAGTGTAATTCACGAACCAGTGTAATTCACGAATCAGTGTAATTCACGAACCAGTAATTCACCAACCATTGTAATTCACGAACCAGTGTAATTCACGAGCCAGTGTATTTCACGAACCAGTGTAATTCACGAAGGAGTGTAATTCACGAACCAGTGTAATTCACAAACCAGTGTAACTCACGAACCAGTGTAATTCACGAACCAGTGTAATTCACGAACCAGTCTAATTCAATAATAAAAATTATCTTAACTTCAAGATAATTTAATATTCTCTGTTATTATTATGACATTATTTTTTTTTAATTCAATCACTTTTAAAATCATGTCTGAATGAATTGCATCAAATTCTTGTCATTCATTGACGTATATTATCTTGAATTCACAAAAAAAAATCATATTAATAAAATAGTATAAAATTAATTCGCAGTTGATATACTTTTTATATTGTATAACACTGGTGCATGAACATGTAACACTGGTGCATGAACACACTGGTGCATGAACACACTGGTGCATGAACACACTGGTGCATGAACATGTTACACTGGTGCATGAACACACTGGTGCATGAACACACTGGTGCATGAACACACTGGTGCATGAACATGTAACACTGGTGCATGAACACACTGGTGCATGAACATGTTACACTGGTGCATGAACACACTGGTGCATGAACATGTTACACTGGTGCATGAACATGTTACACTGGTGCATGAACATGTAACACTGGTGCATGAACATGTAACACTGGTGCATGAACATGTTACACTGGTGCATGAACATGTAACACTGGTGCATGAACATGTTACACTGGTGCATGAACATGTAACACTGGTGCATGAACACACTGGTGCATGAACACACTGGTGCATGAACACACTGGTGCATGAACATGTAACACTGGTGCATGAACACACTGGTGCATGAACACACCGGTGCATGAACACACTGGTGCATGAACACACTGGTGCATGAACATGTAACACTGGTGCATGAACACACTGGTGCATGAACACACTGGTGCATGAACACACTGGTGCATGAACACACTGATGCATGAACACACTGGTGCATGAACACACTGGTGCATGAACATGTAACACTGGTGCATGAACATGTAAGAAAATAGAGAACATGAATTTTCAATTTTGTTAAGCAGCTTACATGCTCCCCCTCTTTTATAATTTTTTTTTCTTTTTTTTTTTGATAACATCGAAACTTGATACAATATCACTGTTCCCGAATTAAGGCAATAGATGAAAGATGAGATCGTTTGGACGGGGCACCACAAGGGGGATCTTACCACCCCAATATAGTTGAAATATACACACATTTAGTTCAAATTCAAACTATATCGTTTTATGAACACCATACCGCAATGTTGACGAATATTTTATTAAACTATTGAATATATGCCAAACTTAACTAATGGCAAATTCACAATTTTTTTATAAAAACCAAGTCTGTTACAAAATTATTGTTCCCGAGTTAAAGCCAAGAGTGACAAAGTAGGATCGTACGAACGAGGGACCTCAAGGACGATGAAGGGAATACAATTAAACATAACGCAATTCATTTTACAAACTGTTGGTAGTAAACTATGTTCAGCGATAATCAACACTTCAATTGTGCTATTCAGACACTATCAAACTACTAACATTTGAGAACGACGAAGTGATGAAGATGCTTCAATTATTTCAGCTTTTGACTCCCCACTAATTGCTGCAACAGTCGGTTTTGAAATCAGATTAAATTCAATAAATGTGCTGATTAAACGCACTTGGAATCGACAAAAATCTCATGTACAGTTTCCGAGTGAATCGAAAGTAAAGGTCAAAGATCACGTGTTTTTTCATTTGAAAAATGCGTATGGTAATTATTTTCTGAACAAAATGTCAAAAGTTCAATACCCAACACTGCGTACAGGTAATTTGGCAACGTTTGCACAATATGCTAGCAGGATCGATGCATTTATTTTGAATTAAAAATAAATTAAGCTATCTAAATGTTGTAAAAGGTGAATCTGTAGCTGTAAATCTGTACGTACAGCACAAGAATATCTAAATACTTTTTAAAACGGTTCACAAATTATTTGTAATCAAATGGTTGAATGATTCAAAATCCTATATTTGTAATATTCATGCGATGTTCAGTTTTGCATATATATATATATATATATATATATATATATATATATATATATATATATACGGTATATATATATATATATATATATATATATATATATATATATATAAAATATATATATATATATATATATGATATATATATATATATGAATATATATATATATATATATATATATATTTATATATACATATTCATATATATATATATATATATATATATATAGATATATATATAATATATATATATATATATATATATATATATATATATATATATATATATGTATATATATATATATATATATATATATATATATAGATATATATATATATATATATATATATATGTATATATATATATATATATATGTATATATATATATATATATATATATATATATATATATATATATATATATATATATATATATGAGCTATGTGAATAAATGATATCATCGTTATAAGCAGCCATAATAATAATGTAATATATTGTACTAATTGGATGAACGTACGAGGAGATGTACTCAAAGAGAGTTTCAAGAAAATGATCAATTCTCACTTGATTTGTTTTCTCTGATTAAATTATCACTTCATTATCAATATTTAATTTTCACCTCTTGAGAAACGCCAGCTTTACAATCATGTCGCTCCTATATACGAGAGAAGGGAGAAGAGATATTTGGACCCGCAGGTAGAAGTTATAAGAAATAAGGGTGTCGTCACATGTGTACTGTAGAGTGTAGAATAATCACCATTAACCTTTCGACCTATATCGATCAGTGCAAGAAGCAAAGCACTTGACTCTCGCAGCACGATGTAGTGATACCAATATAATGTATCATAATATAAAGAAGGTGTACCAATTTGCGTCTTCAAAGTGAAATATTTCCAAGGTCAAATCTGAGTCCAGGGTCCTGATTGTCTGTAGTGCAACTATCGCTTTTATATCAATTTTAATTCAATAGACAATCATATATTATCTTCACAAATGGAACAGACTTAGCAATGTGTGAAGTTTATTGAATCTTCTTCTATTTTTCATGACATTTTTGTACTTTCTGTTCATTTTTGTATATTGTGTATTTTTAACTTATTGTATATGACCTATCCAATATGATCACTTCTGGACGAAAATAAATATCATTATTAATATTATTATTATTAAGTTTGTGTAATATGTGGTACAATGACACATGAAGCTACATCATGTTCACTCTATGTAGTATGTTAATACTTGCCTACAGACAAGTCTCATCAGAGGCTTTGTAGGATATTTAGTAGCAGAGTTCCTGATTTTATAATCTGTACTAAAAATGTGTGAATAAAAAAATAATAATAACAATTATTATTATTATCATCGTACTATACAAAACAACGAACATGTACTCATGAACACGGCTCAGTAGAGTCATTATGTTAGTGGTTACATTATTTTGTTTTGCACGAAAATTAAAGATTTGTCAAGTTCAGCAATGTCACCGTTACCGTAGCCACTCTTATCTACATCTAGTTCACAAGGGAATCCGCTAAATCGCGACAGGCAATCGGGACCTTTGTCTCCGAAATAACCGCAAGAAACCACTAATACCATCCATGTTATTAGTATGGGAGTCGGTACATCTCCTGTATATCATGATAAAGTATGTTGGTTTCACTGCGTCGTGCTCGCAGTACACCCAGTCATGATACCACCACAGGGCCGTGAAGTTCACGGCAGCGTAATGAGTGAGATGAGAGATAAAACTCGGGTATAGATATGCGATTGTCGATTGACCCTCTGGGAAATTAGAGTCCTCAAGCGGGGTATGATTATTTGAAGATCTTCTATGCTTTAATACTCGCAATGTGCGTACTTGCCTTCATGGCACACACACAAAAGAAACTGAGGAAATAAAAGAGTGGTTAAAAGTGATGCTTTGGAAATTGATGAATAAGTTTTAAGAGACGTTCTTTTTTAACATTTTACAGGAAAATGTCTTCGAGAAAAAAAAAGTCGAGGAATTGGTGACCATTGGATAAAATGAAATCGTACCGAATAAAAACAAACCTTTCAATTGGGAATGTACTGAAAATGATTATAAATAAATTGTTCATTAGTAAGAAATAAAGACTATGCCTTTCAACAGGCTGTCCATAAGAGACAGAATGATAACAATATACATAAATTGATAAAGTGAGCAATAAGACAGTAAAATAGTGTTTGATACAAAAATTATTACGGTAGATGAGCTTAGCGAAGATTCCATTTCATATAAACCGAAAAAAATGGGCTTCGTTTTTATGTTTTTTTTTTTTGTAATTTTGTAAGCGGCATACAGGTCAGGAAAAAATACTTATCAACTTGAAACTTTTCATACCAGAAAAAGCTAGAGTTGTTTTTCAGAAAAATCGTTCAGAAGGTTTTTCCGGAAAAAAAATCGGAAAGTTTGAGAAATTCTCATAAGAATAACAGGGATGGAAAATACTTGAAAAACAACAATTCTTCGGAAGCTCTCAAATTTTTACCAAATATGAACAATACTATATACCTTTTCAGAGAGTTTTGCAACAATCGGATGAGAAATAACAAAGAAAACGCAATAAAAGTGTACATTTTATTGAATATTTGGATCAATTGGTTTTGCAAAGTGTATATACGACAGGTTGCAGCACTATAAATATCAACAAGTTGCAGGTAAGGTTTTTGAACGTCTGAAGTAATGCAAGGTCCGTATATGTGGATTGTTCTGACGAAATATTTTTCATTCTAGATTTCCATACTTGTAAGCTCATCTCACAACGCGAATCCCACGTTTTCCTAGTTAATAACATTGAGCTATTTAGTCTACAAAAGATAATATCATAATTGATTACTTATTTAGAAATCGGAGAAGAAAGAATATAAAACAGACAAGTAACTTCATATAGAAGTGATACACCCAGGCCTACACACTTGATTCATTTGAACCATAGAAATGGTTTCTAAAAATTAAATTATTCGATTCCTCAAAGATGTAAACAATCACGTTGGATCGATTTGCCTCAGTATTCACGTAGTTTCACTCAGAACGTGCACAAATATAGATGATTACATCACAATAGAAGTTTCACTTCATGCACTCAATGTCACTTGACGACCCATCGACAGGCAAGTTATATGGGGGCTTAATGCTTCCTATGAGGAGGAAATGTGCAGGTTAACCGTAAAGTGTGGTTATATAAAAACAGACAACAAAGGCAAGGTTTAGTGATAATGATACTGGGCGATATACGAGTCTGTTTTCATTACACTGTTACTGTTTTATCTCCGACAATTTATCAAGTGATGAGAATAAACAGACGTACAGTTAGTTGCTCATTGTTAAACATTTAGGGGTGAAAAGGTTTATTATTATTTATTCAGTCCAGAGATTCGCACAATGGTACAAATATAGGAAGTATAAATACTCGAAACTAGATAGTAAGGTGGATAGTAAATAATGACTGACTATAAGATTAAAGTTTTCCGAATAACAACATCACAGTCCTGGTGTTGAAGTTCATTGGTTATAAACATTTAAAATGGGGTGGTAAGATCGCCCTTGTGGTGCCCCGTCCAAACGTTCCTATCTCTCATCCATAGCCTTAATTGGGAAACAATGATTTTGTATCAAGTTTCGATTCAGAGGCGTAGCTAGGGTTTTTGGCGCCCGGGGAAAGAACTATTTTGGCGCCCCCCCCTCCCCCCCTCACAATTTACAGGGAAACCACTACGCAAGTCGTCTGCATCAGAAGACCAAAAGAAATATGCCTTAGTTCAAAAAGCCATACAAGGAAAGTTCGCGAAAAATAAGGGATTGTTAAAGGCACAAACATGGTTTGAACTGTTCTATAACTATTAACTAAACGTACCTCATAATGTAAGCATCTGATTTTGGACACACAAGACACGCACCATCACTTCAAAGATGTACTTTCCGTGCTTTTGTAGCCGCAAACTGATCAATCACGTGATCAAAATTGGTTTTATCCAGGGTTTCCCTTTCCACACTTAAAACCGCGAGATCACTGAGGCGATCTTGGCCCATTTTCGTACGGAGATATGTTAAAATATGTTTTAGTTTGCTGAATGATCGTTCGCAACTTGCAATAGATACTGAAATTGTCAAAAGAATTTGAAGAGCGATGCGCAAATTCGGAAAAACGTCTTCACCGTAGGAAATGATGAAATTGAACAAGTCGAGAGGAGTCTTCGGTGAAACGTCTTGTCGGGCATATTGGAGTCACATATCTCAGTGTCTCTCATATCTCTCCCATCCACATCGACGTCGTAAATATTTCCAAAGTCAAGACATACACCACCTAAATAACACAATGAATAAACTGTCAAAAGTCAAAACGCAAGAATATAATACGTACACGCATTCACATATAACACGTCGTTGTTTAAAGCCAGCGTTTGCTGATAAATACATGCACCTCCGCGCGAGCACTGAGCAAAACTGACCAAATTGTATATGTGTATAATTAGTGATGGCTCACTAAGCCAAAAATGGAAAATGGGGAAAATTTTCAATTCATTGAAAATTTTCAACAGCTCTTGAAAATTTTGAAAATTGTTTAAAAAAATGTTTTTTAGTGTATTTTATTTCTGTGTTAGTACTATGATTGAAAAACATTCCCTGATGTGTTCAGTGTTGTGTGCTGTCATAGCATTTAGCTCTTCTAGTGAATATTAACCAATCTCAGTCCTTGCCCTTTGGAGCCCCAGGGCGTATTTGAAGTGCCTGTTACCTGTAAGTTGTGAATTGCGATACGTATAATACTAGTAATATCCCCAAGCTAGCTTTGGGACCATTATCTAGGCATAATAAGCCTATTCTGATATGGTACCTATCCAAATAATCAATTTCATGCATGGGAATATATAATTGCAATCAGTTTGATGCATAAAATACACGTTAACAATTAGTAGGTACAAATTTTCAAAATTTTCAAAATTTTCAAAATTTTCAATGAAAATTTCAATGAAAATTTCAAACAAAAAAATTTAATGAAAATTGCCATCACTATGTATAATACTCTCAATGATTCACAAGAGAGTACGCATGCATGTGTCTGACTTTTAGTTTCAGTTTCAGTTGAAACTTGAGATTATTAGTAATGTATATGTAGAGTACACTATATGGCGATCTGCACGTGTACAGGCGGTGCCTTCTGTGTCAAAGAAACCGCCAGTCCGTCCAGCGTTACGCCGGCGGTAGCTGACTCAATATTATGATATTCCCGCAATTGTTGGAATTCAATGCAGATATTTAATAATTTATTGACAAGTGAATTTGTCATGGTTGTTTAGTATACTTGCCTCTTTTTATGTAACACACTACAAGAATTTCTGACTTGTGGAGTATTAGGATAGGATAATAAGGCTATTATTCATCTATACAGCTATAGCTTGTAACCTAGGCCCAGCGTTAATCTTGGCAAATTATGTATTCAATTCAGGCTAAATGCAGACAAAATGTATAATTATGATAGAAATGAAAAATTGTTCACGGTCAAACAAATGCATATAATTATGTAATTATTTAATCGATTTGGCGCCCCCCTAAGTTCGGCGCCCGGGGACTCTTGTCCCCCCCTGCCCCCCCCCCCCTCCTCCACGCTACGCCTCTGTTTCGATGTTATTAAAAAAATAATAATAATAATAAACTATACGATCAACTTGTTTAATTGGTGACTCATGCTATTCATGTACTTTAGATAAACCTTGACTTGACCAGCCCTTGACTTGACCAGCACATTATTGTTCCTCGTACAATGCGGTGCAACTGAAATGTCAAAACGTTTTTTCATTTTATTTATAAATTACTTCATTCCACTTTATCTCATTTTCAACTCTGAAGCGATGATTTGATCATTTGACAAGAGAGTGTGAAATTATACAAAATATATCATCAGGTCTACAAAAATAAAGCAGTGTATTTATGAGACACGTGAAGTGAATGTGGACCTTTTATTAGTGATAACATGCGAAACTTTACACAGCGGCAATGTTCCGACAAGTTAGGATCGTTGGGAAGGAATATCACGAGGACAATTACCAACTCAAGAGAAATAATCAATTTGAATGTGACCAATTTGAAAAACTATTAATAGGGTGCACTAAATAATTTCAATTAAATATAAATTCCTTATTGGTGGAGACTTGCCTCTCAAAAGGTTGCCCATCAGACACAGAATAACTCAACAATGAATATAGAAAATCAATCAAGAGAGTGAAAGCAATACAATGTGTTTGATACAAAAATTAGTAAATAGACAAGCTTTAGCGAGGATTCAATTTGACATACTGAAAAAAATTGGCGTTCGTTTTAATGTTTTTTTTTTCATGTTTTTTTTCGGTTCTCCACAGGTTAAACGGCTACAGCTATCAACTTCAAACTTATTTTCATCACGGTTCCTCATCTAACTTAGATCTGTATAGTTTTGTGGTATTATCGAGTGGTAACTTTTATTTTTATGAATTTTAGAAATTTCAAAAATACCCATTAGAATAACACGGCGGGAGAAAAATAAAAATATTTTTATTTTTATTTTCCAAAAAAAAGGAAATTTTGTGTGAAGTTGAATTACATCTTGATACACATTTCTGGAAATTCTCAGCTCGATCGGGTTAGCCATTTTGAAGAAAAAACATGAAATGAGCTAAATTGGTACCACTCCTAAGCAGTTTTTACCCATTTATAACTTAAATGTCACCCAATTGGCGAATTTAGGCAAAAGTTTGGCAGAGAAGTCGACATACTATTACTTTCCGATCGTCCAACAACGCGTATATAGCGTTTTCCTAGTAATATTAAACTAGAGTCCAGAAAAGATGATGTTTTAATTGATTATTTATTCAGAAAGAGAAGAGGAAAAGTTATAAAAAATGCATGTAATATAAAATATATACATCTAGGCTTACACACTTGACTCATTTGAACTACATAAATGGTTTCTAAAAGTTGACATTGATCCTTTCTAGACTAGGAAATAATGAACAATTCGATTTTCTGGGTTGTGGAAAAGTGATTTCCAATTCGTCTTAAAATGCATGATCTCCATCTTCTTTTTCTTCCATTTTATACACATTCAAATATCCAATTCCTATTTCATACATACTTTATTTTTAAAGTGGTTGGGAAAAATAATAGACCTTACCTCGCCGTCTTGTATCAAATAGGGTCTGTGACGTGTAATATGGACCGATCGTGCAAATCGGGAATAAAATATTAAATCGAGTTTTGGCCTAGATTTTAGTGATCAATAGCGGCTGATTGGGAGTCGTTTAGGTTCCTCGTTCGACCGAAAGGCGCGTCTCTCGCATCTTTCTTTCCTCGTCAATAAATTATGTAAATCCGACGCGTTTTCCCAACGAGAAAGTATGTATGGAGAGAACTCGAGATGGAATTGAGGGGTTATTTCAGAGGGTATATTTCTTTGAACGTATAATATTGGTTTAATCCAGTGGAATCTCGTGAGTTAGTTTTAAGTACCTACGTATTATTAGCTCCGAGTCAATTAAACGCTCCACTGTGGTGAACCGTGAAACTATAACACAAAATACTTTTCTTTCATTTTTCTTCGCGTCTTCACCTGTTTTTTTAGTCGATTTTGCCACAACTTTCCACCTTCCCTAAACAATATACCTTTTATCGGTTTTTCTATTTTTGTTTTTCTTTTTTCCTTCCTATCAACCTTTCCTTATATTTTTTTTCTCAAGTTCCCAACTTTCCACTTTTCTACGTACTTGTACAAGTATCGAGTAACTCATCTAATGTAATGTTACTATATTCTCGTAACTTCGAAGGTAATTACAATCATTTCAGTGACCTGGTTCAATGGTTTAATGGTTTAATTGTTTAATGGTTCAATGGTTTTTCACTACGGCACGCCATGCAGCAGGTGGAAAATGGTCTTGAAACTGAAATTCAATAATATTCAACAATCAACAATGAAAAGCACACATTAAAGTCAAATTGAAGCATCAATCAGACTGAAACCAAGTTAAATTGACAATTAACTCATATCTGTGAATATAACTGTTATGTATTTTATGTATCCTTGTGAGTATTTCTAATTATCATCATCATGCTAAATATAATAACACTTATAATTCGTAATTAGAATCACAATTACAGTAAGTCACATTTATGTTCACTGTCGCTGCGACGATTCTATATTTTGATTGGACGATTGAAAAGCGCATGAGATTAATCAGAACATTCGTCCAAACAGAAACACACGTATCTTTAATAGCTTGAATGCGAAAGTGTGTATCTTTTTTCCATCAATTCATCGTGAACTGTATTCTTTTATAATTTTCATATTTTGCATACTTCTTTCGCTACAAACTTGTAAATTTATGCTGCAACTTTCCTTGCGTTTCTTGTGTTATTTGAAGGGGGGTATAATAGAGTTTTTTTTATTACCACATCAGTCAAGCCCTGATAAGGCTTTGTGGTTAAGCGATGTGAATTCTGTTCATCTGTAATTTTTTCTATCTCTTGTTTTCTCAATGAAAAATATATACATTTTCAAAATTCCATCAATTTGGATCATCAACCCACGTAAAAACCTTTTTTTCCAGCTATTTACATTGTAATATCTCCCTGAATCGACTCTCCATATTTTCCATTTCATTCTTTTCAACTATGTATATATTATTCCACGTAGAAGTCTTTCAAAACCTCATTCTTCTTTCAACATATATATCTCATATCTAAAACAAACACAAGTCAGAGAGTATATTGCTACCCTAATGACCCAGTCCCCCAGTCCCCCCCCCCCCCCCCCCCAACGCACTCAATATCTTCACATCCACTCGGTTTGTTGATTCGAACCCCCATAGAAACCTTAGACTACACACACGTGTGGTGAGATGGTGCAGTAATACTATATTGGCTATGCGTTACGTGCTTGGCATTCAGATTCATCACTTCTCATTCATCTTCTGCATTACTGCACAATCTATGGTAATCCAAGTGGTACAGCTTCTGCTGCATGAACTAGAAACTACTGTGCACACAACTGTTGAATGCTGGGGGCTGAGGGCGGGGGGCTGGGGGCTGGGGGCTGGTCGGATGGAGGAGACTGTGTACCTGAGAGGATATTGGGGGAGGAGATGTGGATGATATAGCATGAAAAGCGGTCAGAATATTACATATAAACATGTCTTGTGAGAGATAGAGGTGGTCTACTGAAATAACAAACAAGTCATAGGTCATAGTTATACAGTGATTGGATTTAGAGTAATGATGTCCCTTCGAAGATGAATTGAATTTCACTATTTCACCCAAAAACAAATACTTTCCCTAATCAACAAATTCACCATTTTCAGGAAATATAGTGAAATTTAAAAAATAGGAAAATAAGATGAATAAATAGAAATGGAAAAAATAGACGATATTGTCAGAGAGGAAATTGAAAACTGTTTCCCAACACGAATTTTGCATTGTTTTTATTTTCTTTACTCATCACCATATTTTGTACATTGTGTTGAATGAGGTTTATTATTAGACGAGCTTTAGCGAGGATTCAATTTGACATACTGAAAAAAATTGGTGTTCGTTTTTATGTTGTTTTTTATATATGCTTTTTTGTCGGTTCTCCACAGGTCAAACGGTTACAGCTATCAACTTCAAACTTTTTTAGTTATGGTTCCTCATCTAACTTAGATCTTCA